>CM030370.1:18727979-19044331 GCA_003604175.2 Clonorchis sinensis
TACCTTTTGAATGGGGTAAAAAAAACATAAGTTAACTTACTTTTCAGACATTACAGCGTGGGAATTGCCACTCGAATGAGGAGACGCTTGACGAATGAGTAGACGAGCTACAACAGCAAATGGGATTAGTTTTTGCGTAGGCGGAATAAACTACACAAAATGCTACTGACAACTGTTCGACAGCAAACGATCGACTCACCACCCCTTGAAACAAACCGATGAAGACAGCACCCAACAGATGCGTGGTTACTTTTCGAAATGCGAATGGAGTTTTCGTAAAAGAAAGATTTTCTAAAAAAACATTCACTTACACACCAATTTGGTTGTGACGGGCGACTCAACTGAACCCTAGCTGAATATCTCGTCTGTGGTGTTCTACTTCGACTGAACGTGGTGCACAAAGCCGCCTCGTGTTTCAGTTAGCACACTATTTGAGATATCGCAGTTTTGAGATATCGCAGTGTATTAGCTGGACGTAACACACTACTCACGAGGTTGCTGAAAACAATTCCACCCTTCTTGTCCACAATTTCCGAGTCCCAGCGCGTAGGTGCAGCTACCGAGTTCATCTCAACCTTGTGTTCTGCTGGAACATGGATTTAGTTTTGATCCGTATCTCAGATTACGACATCCTTCAACCGAATGTGCTGCACAAAGCCCGTCTCATGTTTCTGTTAGTACGATATTAGAGTTATCGCAAAACACTGTCTGGACATTACCTATGGCTTTTATTTATAGAGTGAACGAAATGGAGCAAACCGATAGTAGTAAGTGTGTAAAACAACACCAAAGGTAGATGCCGCCCAGTAAACGAATTCGACCTGCACGGGAAAATCAATAAGTCCTGTAAAGCTGTTGAGACCAGTCGATCATTTTTTGGTTAGGGACCCTCCCCTGTTAAACAAGGCCGCAAGAACAAGATTGTTGTGGGGTGAATACATCTCACATAATCTCGTCCGGCGCCCGACTTATAGTCTGATACCTTTTATCCAGCGTTGCACGTCTTGCTGCAGACAAGGTTGCATGAAATGAACTCTCAGAGCCTTGTTCAAACTGATCCGAGGGACATAGTACTTTAAACTCTTCCACGCTTTGGTCAATTACGGGATGAACTTGTGCTCAGATTGGACCTGGTACTTTTGTTCACTAAGCTTGCAAACGGAAATCTACTACTCACAAGAGATAAGTAGCTTTCTGAAAAAGAGGAAGACTATAAAAGCCACCTGGTCTTTTTTAAGGGCCAGGCAACATCAACTCAGGCGATGTAGACTGCGATTGAAGGATGATTGTTCTTCTCACTTTCTTGTGCAAAAAATACGCACAAAAGCCAACGCGGTTTCCGGTTGCAAGTGATGTATTCCGATATTCCACATGCGTATGAATTGGTTGTAACTTGAGCTGGATGGGTTTCACACAATACAGTACCGTCATATGCCAATCACTTCAGTTTGTGGCGTTCCATAGAATGATTCCCGTAGTTCAGAACTAACGTTTCTTCGGGTAGTTTAACTCTCAGCATGTTCTCCAACATTTCAAGAAAATAGATACGGTAGCCGCCGGCTGCGTGGGTTCTCCTTCAAGAAGGGCCACAGCTGAATGATCCTTTTGGTCCCATTCAAAGAGCGCTACTCGCTCTGATCAGCTGATTATACTCGGCTCGTCGGGGAAAAAATGTGACTTCACGGAAAGAATTTAAAATGACGCCATAGTGTTAGGACGTCTGGACCACGTGATAGCATGAATGGACGACTTTTTGGACATCACAAGTTCACATCTAAACACCTTGAGGACATTCTTCTCATATATCATATCTCGTTGTGGCTGATAATGATAATCTGTTAAAACATACCTATTGAAGAGGACTCCATCAACCACACGAAATTGGTTCGTTTTGATCCCCCGGCATAAACGACTTTCATTGCACGCCATCATGAGCGAAAGTATACAGCCCTACAAATAAACCTGCTTCTCAAAGTATAGGTGAACTGGATTAGCTACGTTGGGCCGTTTTTTTCATGTTCCTGTGTACAGCAAACTCAGGACTGCAGTGAGAGGCAATTTCGTAACCTAGTGTCTAGTCCACTGTACGCATAAAATATGTAAGTTCAAAGTTCGTTACAGCGTCCCTGTAATAGCTGCTGGTTCGCTAACCTGTTGTATCTGACTGCTTACCTTACTCCAGTGCCGCAGAAAAAGACTCACAGAAGGGAGCACAACAGATATTTTCCGAACATGCCAGTGCGAGCGCGTGAGCGCGTGCCAGTGCGAAAATACAACGGCCTCAAGCTATTTTATTGGAGGGACACTGTTTGAACTCGGTCCAACGCTGACGCGCTTTCTGGGTTTAATACTAATCTGTCACGGGCTGCATACTGAGGGGGTGTTGTCTGTCTGGTCAGCATCTAGCGGAACTGAGGTTCTCAGTAGATTTCGGGCATTCAGTGGCTGCTACCAGGAATCTGACCATCCTGATAGTCTCAGACAATCACATTCCTAAGATTATACAAACGGAAGACGAGGATGAACTAATCAATGGCTACCCCCAGTCTTGTCCGTGTTAATGAATGAAGCATATAAAATTTTGCATCTTCAAACTTTTGACTACGATCAGGCACATTAAGGTGAAGACGAGGCTGGGATAAATGCACTTGCTAATTGTACTTTATCACAAGTCACAAATAACAGAGTCACACGTCCCCGTCCTCTCCCAAGATCGGCTGATTGACATGAAACTTGGTAGGTGATTGAGTTTCTTTGCACAAAAACCAAATAGACTAGCATCCAATACGTCGGTTTCTTCTTGAGAAACGGTCTCGCCTTTCCTGAAGTCGTCAGTCTCTTCGAAGCTTTTTTCAGCAACCTTGTGAGTAGTTTCCTTTATGAAAGTATACTGCGATATCTCGGATATCGTACCAACTGAAACATGAGGCGGCCTTTGTGCAGCACATTCAGTTGAAGAATGTCATAAACGAGAGATTCAGTTGAGTCTCCCGTGAAAACCAAAGTGATTTGCAATTGAGTGTATTTGCTCATTCACGACTTCCCTTTTCCTATTCGTGCATGGAGGTGACGCGAATGTTTGCTCAGTTGTTTCGGAGAGTATGCATTTTGTTAGATGCTAGCCTGCAGATTTCTACATTTCATCTCAAAAACTCGCGAGTATACTTGTCATCCCACGAAAGCCTCTCCGGTGGTGGGCATTTAGAATAGGCCAGAAGCTTTCACTCATCTCGGACTCTTTTTCTAGAAGTAAGGAAAACAAACAATGGTGCATTTGCGAACACAGCTGTTCGATTCGTGTTCAAAAGTCGGGTCCAGATCATTTGGTTTTTAAATAACTTAGAAGGAAGAATGTTTCACGCGACGAGTGGACCTTCTATCTGAGAAATCAATACGTGATCGCGTGATGGGGTTTTCGTGATCGAAGAATGAGTGGCATTTGCCTGCTCACGTGTGAGTTTATCTCACAACTGGTTAGCCGCTCGCTGCCAAACGGTTAAGCTTTTAAACTTGACCGGGAGGTCACGGATTCGAGAATCCCCAGAGTTTCATCGGATCCGCCCTGCTGGTGATTCTCACTGAGGGTGAAACAGCTGTAGAAGGCTTACCGGCTTTTCAGCATAGATTGTTGGTTTCACCTGGAGAACGAATTATCGACTGAAACTTTCAAATCTCCCCATAATATTGAGTTAGATCCAGTGCGCCTTCCTGATGCTCCCAGTGGACTTGACAAATGAACCTTTCATGCCAATCGATGGTTTCTTGGTTTGAATGTACTGCGGCAGATCATGAGATATACTTGGCAGCGTGGGCTGTTTGAGCCAAAGGCGCCAACAACCGTATGTTGCTGCTTATATACCGGCTTAGGTTAGTTGAGTTGTTAAAGTATGAGGGAATTGGCTTGTCTAATGGCGGCTCAGCTGCGTGCCTGTTAATTCAGCCACACTGATTGATTGTTGGTCTGTTCGCCGAACTTGGCAATTGGATTTCAAACGTTTAATCACCAATCGAGGTGACATCATCAGTGCGGGGTTGAGTGGGTCAGCCACACTGTCTCAGGTCGTTAGATGATCAACTCATCCCTCAAATGCAACATGTAGGTTGCTCAGCTCAGTTGAAATGATTTCATAGTTAAGATAACGAACGATCGGGTTATGATGTCATCCGACTTTTCGATTATTGATCCTCAATTGTATACATGAGTAGATCATTTGTGTGGTGGGACGACGATATCCGGTGCTGAACATTTATGGATAGAAAACCACAAACTTGGGGCTCATGACAGTTTGCGTCAAAAAAGGCACCACCATTGTGTCATCTTCCGTAATACTCATATTTCAAAAGCTCAGGCGAAACACAACCAGCGTGGTACTGCACATGGTGAGCCCCATGGAGTCTCCAGTGCAATTCAAGCGTTCTGATAATTCATATGCGAGATGCACCAAGACGGCCACTGTCTAAGCACGTTTGGTATTAAAACTGCGGCCGTCCAGAGGTGAAATCCAACGGTTCTAACTTTCGGTTGAATTCAACAAAAAACAATGGAATAAGCGGCAGAAAGGTCACCTTTTTTGCATCGAAAAATTCATGGTTGACAATTCTTCTTGAAGGGTGTTATCAAGTTGACGAATAGACTTGAGGACGACTTGAGAATTACTCAGTGGAAGTTGAGACGACAAAAGTCAATGAACGTCGGGACAATTTAAAGGACCATGGAAAAGAGCACCGAGCAGCTGCTCCGTAAAACAGCAAGCATTCTGTTTCAGATTAGCATTTTGGTTTCATTGGACATTGCAGTTTAGTTGAAATATGATGTAATCCGAATTTTCTGCTGGGTTATCTGGGTTGTCTGCTGGACTGAGAATCAGTTCGGATGTCACACAAAACGGGATAGTTTGTCGACCTGTCCGAATAGGAGCCTACCGTCCACTACCAGAAAAGATTACATCCTATAAATGTACCAATGTATTCAGTTGCAAGTTCAGACTATGAAAGACTGTTTGATTTTGAAGACCTGTAAATAAAAATTAACAGATGTTGGCAGTAATGTAATATGGCATGGTAGCAAAGTACGCACGATACGGTATCAGTAAACGGAAGAGGACGATGAAGTAAACACTTACCTGTTTGAGCCAAAGACGCGAACAGCCGTATGTTGGTGCTTATATACCGGCTCAGGTTTACCTTACCTGAAAGAACAATCTACCATAGGGGGACTAATTTGTATAACAGTTTTTCACACCGCTACAACTGCGAGGTCATTCACGTGCTTCCGGAAATTGGAGCTGATCGCAGCGTTTACACTTTGCTTAAAACCGGGTCATTCAGTTGACGAGCATACGTCCACAGCTACTCGGTGATTTCAACTTTCCAACTACTGTAGACCGAACGTACTTTTCGGCCGATGATAATCGCTGTTTCGTCATGTCAGCTCCAGGAGCCTGTCTTATGACCAGCCTTTTCAGAGCTACAAGCTTTGACCCTGGGGACCGTTTTTTTCCTGAAGTAGTCCGAATTCCAATAAGGACGCTGAGTTCGAAGCTCCAACTCAGCAAATTAAGTTCGGATGTATTTGGTGTTCAGGTAATCAAGAGTATTCAAAGTGAAATTTTACAGGCGAACCAGTTTGCCAAAGCGATCCCAGGGGTGACCGACCCCATTCGAACAGAACAACACGAAACAGCAGCAAACTGTGGTCATTCAGAAAGTGTAACGACAGATCTCAGAGTATTTTCTCCGAATCAGTCAGAACCGACCTGTAGAACAAGAAATTAGCTTACAAACCAATCAACTCGGAACAGACCAACGTCATTTAACCGGGCCGTGGAATCAGTTGTTACTACTCTGTCCAGTATGATTACAGTAAAACACCTGGCAACTTGGAAACATTGAACGTGTCAGTTGAATTTCCGATTTTGAGAATCTATGAGTGAGGTAAATGGTCTCGCAGTTGAGTGAACCCTTCATGTTTCCGTTCACCTATGTATGTGGATGCTGTATAAAATGTTGGGTATGAAATTTGCCCTCCAGAGTAAAGCACATTTATTGAGTTCTAGAGAAAAGGGTCGTCCTAAGACGCAGTCCAACAGGCCGCTGAACCCTGGCTTCTTCTGGTCTGTTCAGATGGATGAGGACTGATATTTGTACGATTAGGTTGCTATTAGAAGCGAGTGGTCTTGCATGGTCTCTTCAGAGGAGTAGGACAGGTTTTTGTGAGGCTTTTACCGGTTGAAAAAATCCCGCCCACCGGTTGAACTTTTGAGGACTTATGGAAGAGGTCTTGAGTCGGAAGGTTGAGTCCATACTGAGAAGTAGTCAGGGTCAACGTGCATCCTACAAATGTTGGCATGATCGATTTTCCACTGCGTTCAAACACAGGGTCTAGTTATTGCATGGTCGACTGTCAAACACGTGAGTCAATCGATCAGGCTTAGCGCATTGTTGGACAATCGATGCCATTCATCCCTAATTCAGTTTGAAAACACAGTCATTCCACTGCATTTAAAGTCTGAAGGGCTGCTGCGGAAGTACCTAGCGAAGATATTATCTCCGACCAACGAAACGACAAAATCCTACCTGTTCTTTTTGTTTTCAATCGGAGCGTGCAAACTCCGTTGGGTTTGGACGTTATACGCTACTTATGAGGTTGCTGAAAACTCTTTATTGTGTTTGATAATTCATCTCCACTGAAGCATGCATTCGTTTCTTGTGTTTGAGGGGATCCAAGCCTTTTCACGGCACAGGACATTCCTGGCACCGACCTGCCTTGAGTCACGTGATTTATCATGAAACTAGCAACCAGGCAATCGTTTGGCCAGTAATGCCTCTCCATCATAAACAAAACTTTTTAGGGGGAAATATGCATTCTAAGAGAAGATTACAATCAGATCAAGCACGAGACTGGGCTCGAACATGACGTATCAGAGCTCCTTCGAATAACCTTTGTGAAATACCGAGTGGCCATTTCTCTCCGGCATGACAGAAGTGACAGTCTAGTATTTCTTTTTAACAGCCACAAACGACTGGGCCACAAAAACGCCCTCATTAGCAACTATAGAATGTTCGGTAAGGCTTTTATCCTGTTAATGTAACCAATCTATGCTAAAAAGCCGAGAAGCACTGTACAGCTGTTTCTTCATTACTGGAAAAATCATCAGTAGGCATTTCATAAAACCCCAGCAGGGAGTGTTGAACTGAAGACCCCCCGGTTAGTAGCCTGAACACGTAATCGTTCTGTCAGGAGAAGCTGATCAGCAGTGTGATTGGCACTCACTAAGAGAGGACATGGCTCTACTGTTGGAATGTGTGCGTATCTTCAAATTGACCAACTTAAGTTTTCAAAAGTAGTATTACTTTATGAAGGAAACTACTCACAAGTTTGTTGAAAACTCTTCGGCAGCCCACGACCGGTTTCACAGCCCCCGAGTTTCCGTCAACCTTATGTTCTACTTGAACGCAAATTGCACGAAATTAGCCGAATACACTCATTTGCAAACAAATTTGATTTTACGAGAGACTCGCCCGGAACCCAGCTAAATATCATATTCATAATGTTTTCAAGCAACTGAATGTGCTGCACCAGGCCGCCTTATGTTTCAGTTGGTCCGATATCCGAGGTATCACGATACATGTATAGAGGTAATACACTACTCATAAGGTTGCTGAAAATTCCTCGACAGCCCACGACCGGTTTCGCCCTTCTTTGGGCTCATCAGGTAGGCGCAGCCCCCAAGGTTCCGTCAACCTTATGTTTTACTTGAACCCAAATTGGACCGATTTTGAGAAATTCACTCTTTTGCAAATCAATTTGTTTTTTGCCTCTCTCTCTCTCCTCTCATCTCTCCTTTATGAAAGTATACTGAGATACCTCCAATATCGTACCAATTGGAACATAAGGCGAATACCATAAACGGTGTATTCAGCTGAGTTTTTCGTGAACAGTTATACTTTACTTGTTTCCTCTCCTTCCGCGTTGTGATTGCAAAGTTCCTGATACCAGCTCGCGATTCGAACAGTTGCCTTGTTTATATTCACCTTTTTTCGCTCCCCTAATCGGACTGCTTTATCGACGCCGCGTAAGTAGAAATTCTAGCTCGTTTGTTTGGAAGTCACATTCGAGGTTTGTCCTCGTTTTTATTCTGTGACGTAGCATGATTTTGATATCGACTTAATCATTGCAAGCATTTCGAATATGCGGTAACTCGAGGATTGCTGCACGGGAAGAAGTTATATCCTGATATCATGGTAAGAGTAACCTGTCCAACTAACACAACGTGGCCGTTTCCATAGCTTACTCTTTCCTTTGAAGATTACTGTAGGCCCACTCATTGAATGCATCGGAAGAGAGAAACCGTCGGTCGGAAAGGGTTCTTGTCTCGGCTGTCATGTCAATAAACCATGGTTTTGACATCCGGAAAGAAGAGTCGGTCTTTGTGCAGTGCACCCAGCCGAAGGATATCATAAACGGGAGATTCGGCTGGGATTCAGCTGAGTCTCCTTTGTACACCATCTTCGTTTAGAAATGGGTGAATTTCTCCACTTGGAGTTAGGTGGAACGTGAGTTTGGTGGAAACTCGGAGATTATGCCTGTCTGATTTACCCCAAGAAGAACTAATCCGCTGGTGGGCTGTCGAAGAATTTCGGGGCACTTTATAAGTAGCGCGTCAGGAACAGCTGTTGTCATATGGAATAGTAAACTTCCTCAGAGGCTAGCACACATAGTCCGCAAATGCTGTACAACCAAGCGAATTCCGTCTCTCTTAATTCAGCATAAACAAATCAACAAAAAAATCATTACGGTTTCATAAAACACTCATCAGCTGCCTTAATTTTGTTGCTAAATTTGGCTTTTTTGAGGGTTGTGATTTTAGCAACCTTCTCAACTACTTAGGTAACGGTGTATATTACTGATAAAACATACGAGTAGCATCTAGTCGAAGTAGTTTAAAGCAACGTGCCTGCGTCTGGTGGAAGACTGATTCATAAATGATTGTTATCATTATGTCATCATGCTGACTATTCAAACAAAGTCCAGGAAAGCTCAAGGGTACCATTGAGGAGTTTGACTTTCTCGAAAACTTTGTGGATGAGGTTTTACCTTTCGTGTTCGATAGTTCATATTTCACAACAAAGGACTCCATATTCGAAGTCGCACATCCCTTCATTTGTAGGCCGAAAGAGTCAACACCCCAACTGCGTAGATCGTGGTACAGTACACGCGACGCTCGCAGTCCAGACAGTCAAGATGGATAAAATTCGCTCACAAAAAAAGTCACAGAACTACAATGGAAGATCGACTTTGGTCGAGACAAGTCTAATTTTGTTGGTTCCAAAATACGCGAAGTAAAGCGCCGTTAGAAAACCTGATTATCGGTCTTTTGTGCTCTTTAGAAGTATCTTTTGGATCGACGACATAACTTCCTAGCAAACGTTTATCGAGATGCCGAACGTACTCCGGTGGTCATCGAATTGTGTGAACTATGTCATCGATTGTGTTCTCCGTGATACTGTGCGGGAGATCAAATTCGTGTACATCGGTCGTCCAGTCTTGCCCTATTGGGGTCAGGCAGGTCTAGTGACCTTACGTATCGCACTTTTTTGTGTGTCCTAGTTGAATACAACCGTATGGGGATGTGGGCATTTAATCGCAAGATGTGACGCCTCGCCAATCGAATCTACTGTACAAAGACTACCTTCAAAACATCTCCGTTATAATATTAAACATAAGTTCGAAATGCCTTGGATAACTTAACATAGATTTCGTCTGCGGACAGAACGTCGAAAGGGGAGTTTATTGCAGCGAGGTCTGGTTATTTTTTGTGTGTGCTCGGGCTTTCTTTATGAATTACTTTGTGAAAACGATAAATACACCATTGTAATCACTCCTGTTTCGTGTACATCGGTCGTTCAGTTTTGCCCCATTGGGGTTCATCAGGCAGGTCTAGTCACCTTACGTATCGCACTTTTCCGTCCTATTTGAATACAACCGTATGGGGATGTGGGCATTTAATCGCAAGATGTGACGCCTCGCCAACGAATCTACTGTACAAAGATCACCTTCAAAACATCTCCGTTATAATATTAAACATAAGTTCGAAATGCCTTGGATAACTTAACATAGATTTCGTCTGCGGACAGAACGTCGAAAGGGGAGTTTATTGCAGCGAGGTCTGGTTATTTTTTGTGTGTGCTCGGGCTTTCTTTATGAATTACTTTGTGAAAACGATAAATACACCATTGTAATCACTCTTGGTTTTCAGGTGAACGCCTGCGAAGACTATCACGTGATCATAAGTTTCAAACGTTTGTCTGCCTTGAGAATGTGTCCACGCACCGCTGGTTTTGGACGCTGCACCGGAAATCCGTACTTGCAACTTCAGGTATAACGACTTTCCCACGTTTAGAGATATAACTTCGCCGTGTGCCAACGTTGACCAGATTCAGTTCTACCGAGTGATTCTCTGGGATCATCTTCGGGTACAATCAGTGTGCCGAGAGTTTTAATTCGTAGTAACCGTCGTTTGTTTTCTATAATGTTGTGTGTGTGTGTGTTCAGCGCGATGGTGCCAGCGAACATATACCCACCCTTGTTTGATCTCTTGTTTTCAGACCGATTTGGATCGCTGTGTGCTTTTGAGCCGCGGCAACTCACTTAACTCCATCTACAAGTTCTAAGGTGAGAAAACTCTTGGAACCGATTGAGAAGTCATCTTTTTCGATTACAATAAGGAAGGTCAGATTCCTGGAAGTGACCCAAAAACGCCCGAAACCTCGTGAAACTCCACCAAAATCTCAGTAGGGAAGGCGGCAAGCATCCAGGCTAGTCAATCATTCAATCAATTCAGCAAAAGCCGATGAGTGTTCAGACACGCCACAGAAGCACGACCGAATGTGATCAGCGTTCAGGCATTTCATAGCAGGACGATCGATGTTGATAGGCCTTCACTGAACGCCTAGCAGACAGCTTGGATCAATGTCAAAAGGTGCCCTTTAAATAGCGCAAGGCCGTTGTAACTTTTGCACTCGTGCGCACTCGCTTGCTGCATTAGAGCTGTTGTGTTCCTCGTCGGTGAGTTCTTTTCCTGGCACTGGAGCGGTAACAGCAGTCAGATATAACAGTTACAGACTCAGCACTAGCTCATCCACAGAGACGGACAAAAAGTGTAAACGAAGTTCTTCACGTGAAGCGAACCGGACGAACTAGACCCTGAGCTAACCCAAATGCATGTACGCCTAAACACTCGCTGATCTACGCAAACATCGATTTAGCCTGACTTCGCCGATTGGTTCTCCTTCCGCCCTGAATCTCGGCCAACCTCTTAACCTAGTCACTTGGCCTGAAGAAGCTTTTGTTCCAAGAGCGAACCGTTATCCAGCAATGAATCTACCGATTGTTCCCCAAACACTGTCGTAGACGAGTCCCTGGGGTAGTTTCTCATAGAACCGGTTTAAGCCAGAATGAGCGAAACAGTAGACTGTGGTTCAACATTGGAATGACTCTTCAGTTTACCTTCATCCAAATTTTGATTGTGAATGCAAACAAACCAAACAGATTTCCCGGGGATTGTGCAGGATGTATTGTTATTCCCATACTTCTCAAACCCGAGGGAATTAGAGGGTGACAGTGTTCGGGAAACTTGGCTACGTAACGGCATTCGAATGATGTTTCACAAGGGTTTGGTAAGAGTTTAGGGGCTCGGAAAAGCTGCCCTTTTGACACAAAGCTTTGTCAGGTCAAGGGAGTAGGTTAGCAGGTCGCCTGCCTCTTGTGGCAGACGATCTATTCCGACCGGCACATTAGATCAGTGTTGAATACTCGTCAAAAGGTCTTGTCGGCTAATGTGGGTGGCTAGATTTTACGGTCGATAGTTTGAGGGTTTCTGATCTTCCTGCTCAATGTGCTTTAGTTGGGTGTCACTGGCACATTTTTTGGTCTCTGTGGGCTTTTTAGTGCTAGGACAATTTGATTAGGGGAGGTGGTTGGAATTACGTGGAATATCGGTCGGCTAGGTAAGTGCACTTTGGATCTAAGCTAGTTCTGTTGCTGACTCATCTTTGAAAACTGTGTCACTAAGTGTCAACTCGACGGATTCAGAAAGTCTCTGCCCACATTCACCAGTTCTACGTCTTCTGTTCTAGTCAAACTGGAGAGTTTGATGTGCTTCACCGCCTAGACCGTCAGTCGCCATAGCGTGAACCATAGTACCCGTCTCAAAACATCAGCATTTTTTAGATTTATTTTGTGTCCCGGGTCTAATGTCCATCTCTCTCACCAATGCTGGATCTTTCAGTGACGTTCGATATTCATCTGTGTTCCTCGATGGCCTGTTAATTTTCCCCTTGTACTCAACAATTCTGATGTGAAGTCCTCTGGGCGACTGTCCTATATCGATCTTAGTACAGTCGCTGAAAATAATTCAGTAGACGCAGTCCCCGGCACTATTCACTATTGGGAGAATTTGGACTTGAGTATTCGAAATTTATTCGAAATTTCACCCTCACCCATCAGAATTGTTAGCGTCCATCCACTACAATATGCGCTAGCAGGATGTACCCAAAGCTCTTGGTTGTAAAGATTTTGGTTCTTTTTGACCTCTCGTTGACTGTTTCCTATTGGTCTGACAAAAGTCTATTCCGATTTTTGAGAGAACCAGATTCGTGAATATCGTTTTCCTGTAGGGGCAGTGCTTGTCTTGCTACAGCAACTTGTTCCTCTCCAGACAGGTGGCCTTCCGGTTTGAGTGAGGGATAAGAAGGTGTGATGTGTGATGAATGGTTTGTTGGTTCAACGCAATGTGTTTACTTGATAGAATCTTGCTGATAAAACAAGTCCTCCATAAGATGCTGTCCACAACGGCTCCTGAGCCAATATCTGGAGGCTCAAAGTACAGTGTTGTTCCTGAATATGTTGTCTACTTCATCTGTTACAGACTGTTGTGTTCTGGGCTAATGTGCGCGAGGCTTTCCTTTGCTCCAGTGCCCACTTTGGATAGCTACAATGCACTGTTGAGACCATTGGCCGTGGCTTCTCGTACGTAATTTCCAATTGACGCCCTCCTGCATCGGGATCACCTACACTGTGACACATTTCAATAGATCGATAAGACAAAATAGGGCTGTTCTTACTGGTTTCGCAAGACGAAGACCTAGAAGAAGGTTGCCAGTGACGAGATCATGCTCTTTGTTGAGCAAGTGATTCCCTCTCCCTTGGACCAATGCCCTACTACTACCTGCCTGTTTTCAAGAGATCCGGCCTAACAGAGAAGACCATGCAAATTCTCCGTCTGATCATCCGTCACTGTCCAACAGTGGATTCCGTATGTGTTGGGCAAGTACAGTTCTTCAAGGGGAGCAACTGCTCACCAATCAGAATCGAAGGCTTGTACAGTTAACTTCGTTTAAACAGGACCACATACGCATAAACATTGAACGGAAGGTAACAGTCGCTCTTGCTCACACTGTTCCGGTCGCGCAACTCTGACTGAGTTAGTCACTTTGGTGCCTCGACTCCAAACTGACCAACCTCAGTCGAAGAAGAGGTCATTCTACAGCCTATTTCATTCGTCCATTCGTCTGCATTTGAGGCGACATTCACATCGGCAGAACCAACTGCCTTGTCTCCCCAAGAATCACAGGACACACAAAAATGGCCGATTCTCTCCATGAAATAACCGTCAACTATTGGTCAGTCTACAAACCGAAACCCAGCATAATCGACTTTAAAGCACTTACTTCCAGTGTGCTGAACAGAGTGACGAGTTTGGGCTCATCTGGCAACATAGGCAGCTGCTGCAATCGCAAAATCCATCTGTTATCATTGTTTTCTCAAGAAATTCTTCCTGGATGCACTGAATGAAGGTCCACAGATGGACGGATGCAGGCAGTCCTTCATTTCGTCCTCGGAAAACTGAACTATGGAATCTGCGGAATGACGCTTGATGGAAGCTGGAATCGTCTCATCCAGACAGGATAAGATAAGCGAAGTACACTCAGTTGCAAACAAATTCGGTTTTTGCGAGAGACCCATTTGGAACCCAGCTGAATCCCTCGTTTGTGATGTCTCCAGGCAACTGAATGTGTTGCACCAGACCGCCTCATGTTTCAGTCGACAAGATATTCGAGATATCGCGATACATGTATATTCGTAATGGACTACTCAAGTAGAACATAAGGTTGACGGAAACTCGGGGACTTCGCCTACCTGATGAGCCCCAAGAAAGGCAAAACCAGTCGTGGGCTGTCGAAGCGTTTTCAGCAACCTTATGAGTAGTGTATTACGAAGGACAAGATCATATGCTGTGACCCGTCTATCCTATATGAGGCTAATCGATGTCAATCAGCTGGGGGAAAATGAATAACTCATCAGCTTCTACCCTACCGTACCTGGTAGACACGACCGAGGTTTCTAATATGCCGTCATATTCGCTCCTCCGTATTCGCTAATGTGTGAGCCACGTCGGAGGAGCAATTCAGAGACCACTAATAACAAAACGAATAGATTCCTTAGTTGCATAGTCGTTGATTACGACAGACGCGAACAAGTCTGGTTGTTTTGATGAAACCGCAATGTATACAACCATCGGCGCCTACGTCACCAGTACTACAAGTCACCTTAGGACAATATAAAAAGTGTATCATTGCCCGTGTTTCTCAACACAGGCGATCGAGCAGAAGAAAATGACGTTACTACAAAAAGTTTGACGGTTCAGTTTGCCATAAAACCTCCCTATAGGGTAGATCCCCGGAGGCCCAATGCGTCCGTACCGTGTAGTCTATTCGTGTCATTTTCGCTATAGGAATGAGGACATCCTGAGCGACAAGCACTCAAAAAAAATGATGCTTCAAATAGGAAAAAGGAGCTTTTGAGTGTGGTCATGGTCATTTTTGACAGCACACTTAGGTAGCACATGCAGGTAGATGGGGAGACGAATCCCTTGCGGACAGCAAACTCATCAGCCTACTTGGTAAGACGGTTCGGTGCGCAGAAACACGATTAACCGTGTGAAGTTACTGGGGGTCAATAGGTTTTTGACCACAGGCCTGCCAAACACGAAGAGGCTAGCTATTATCTCATTGGAGGAAGGACCGATCTATGCCGAGAAGTCGAGAAGCACTCCACAGCTGTTTCAGCTTTAAAGGGCATTATCGGCAGTGCGCATTTCACAAAAGTCCAGGGATATTCGAACACGCGATCTCCGACTGGTAGTTGAATACTTAACCGTTGGAGCACAAACAGCTGATTATCAGTACCACTAAATAACACTCAGCCTGCTTATCCCTCAATCACTGTGCGATGGGTCGGGAAAGTTGACAGTAGGATTTCGTCTACTCGTTCCGAAGGGGTAATCCAAACACGGCCAGCTCGATAACACGCTTGCCTGACATGCTGCATGTCCGGAGCTCAACTCCTAACAAGAACCAAGGAGTAAGCACTGCTGATGAGCCCTAGTAATGGTTAAACTCAAATCACATAAAGGTCCTATTTTAGCGTAGACCAACCGGAATAATAGCGCAAGGATAGAAAGAGAATTATACGGATGAGAGTTATCTGGAGGATGCGAAATTCAACTCTGATGATGGGAATCTGCATTGAAGCTAATGTATTTCACTCGAAGTTAGTTAATGGTCGTTGGACTAAGCTTTATTTTTTCAGTTGCATAGGGTTTTACTGTTTTCCCTTGCACGAACACTCATGTGTTTCGAAGCTGCAGTGACCCCCTGAATGCCTACGATGGGAAGCTTCGGCGATGCAGCTTAGGTGAAACTATACCTGAGTTTGAATCATATCGTTTTAAAGTGGTTGTCTAATTTTTCTTGCATGGTACTTCTCAAGGATATACTTGATTTTGTGTACATTTTGCTTGCAAGGCTTTCCTTACGTACTTGTACACTGGTTTGCCTGTAAGCGACTTTTCAAAACCCGTCATTTGTATTCGATCATTGGCAAAAACATGGCTCATGGAGCTCATCAATTACTTCCCCTTCACTACACAGATTATGTATTTGTATACTTGAGTACAGAATGCTTGTTGTTCCACCAGGAATTAACACCGGTTAGTCTCAGAACTGGCGAGACTCTTGTCACATCCCTCGCCTACCGAGTGGCAAAACCTCACAAAGTGATTTGTCCGGTATGGTGTATGGCTTTGGACCTGAATCCCTCCATTTTACTCAGTATAAGACGACGTCGAACACACAGAGCCCTTATAGCATACAAATAAACAAGAGAGTGAAGATCTGGACGATTTGGTCATGTCCTCAGTGAGTCTCACCTTTCGCCGAATTTTCAGTGTATATTTTTCTCTCATTTATCTAGCTACTTATGTTAAACAAAGTAGCCACTATTCTCTGCGCAAACCGTTGTGCTCATGTGCAAGGTATCGAAAAGCGACTGTATGGATGGTACTAGTGATAATGGTGGTACAAAGGACCACGTGACACAGTCTGTGCCGTAGGGGATGATTAGTGAAGCAATCCTTGTACATCAGTTGCATCTATTACAAGCTACCAAGTCACTAATGGTGAACTTTTATACTGAGAAACTTAGTGCCTTTCGCTTTGCGGCAATGTAGGTTTTTCTCTTTTTCAGAGAGCTTTCTACGATGAATCATTATTACAAGGAAAAATATTCATCCGATCTGAGGCTTTCCCACAAAGGATCTATTGAATATGTTTAAAAGGGTGCGTCTACAGAGGTGGCTCAATTTTGTCCATCTTAAATGGACTTTGTGGAGAACACTATACAGTTAAATTCACTCAGGAGATACGCTACAAGTCAGAAGGCATCCGTTGCTTTGTCTACCATTCGGTAGATTTCAACAAATCTGATCAGCTTCACTCAAGAGCTGAGTGAGAAATCTTTTAAAGCCAAAAAGATGGTTATTTTTCGCAAAGACACCATAATTCGCTCAGCTGCATTGTCTCATTCCTCTAGAAACCCACCCGACTTTGTGCGGTGCACGGATTAGTTGCTGGCGGTTCAAATTCTTACCTCAGTTGGACCTCTACCGTTTTTCAAAGATACGAGCTACGTTCGAAAAAGGATCCCAGAAATCCTGTGAATGCCCCCGAAGTTCGAGCCCCTGAAGTTTGCCGAAGCAGCTGAGGAGGTATAACAAAATATTACTTTAAGACTGGTTATAATCGGGGAGATAGAGCGGCGAAAATCAATGCCGATATGCAATTAATTCTTTTCAATCTGCTGTGACTAACTCCTAGCCCACGATAGGTTAGCACCGACATGTTTAGCTATCAGTTGAATACTTTTGCATTCAACGTGCATAAGGTCTGTGGAACCCGTATATACGTAATGCACTACTCATAAGGTTGCTAAAAATTCGTCGACAGCCCACAACCGGTTTCGCCCTTCTTGGGGCTCATCAGATAGGCGCAGTACCCGAGTTTCAGTCAACCTTATGTTCTAGTCGAACCCAAATTGGACTGATTTCGAGAAATACACTTATTTGCAAATCAACTGGGTTTCGCGAGAGACTTACCTGGAACCCAGCTGATTGCAACTGAGTTTATTTCTCGAAATCTGTCCAATTTGGGTTCAACTAGAACATAACGTTGACAAAACTCGGGGACTGCGCCTACCTGATGAGCCCCAAGAAGGGCGAAACCGGTCGTGGGCTGTCGAAGAGTTTTCAGCAACCTTATGAGTAGTCCATTACGAATATACATGTATCGCGATATCTCGAATATCGTAGCAACTGGAACATGAGGCGGCCTGGTGCAGCACATTCAGTTGCCTGAAAACATCGCAAACGGGAGATTCAGCTGGGTTCCAGGTGAGTCTCTCGCAAAAACCAAATTGATATGCAAATGAGTGTATTTCTCGAAAACAGTGCAATTTGGGTTCAAGTAGAACATAAGGTTGACGGAAACTCGGGGACTGCGCCTACCTGATGAGCCCCAAGAAGGGCGAAACCAGTTGTGGGCTGTCGAAGCGTTTTCAGCAACCTTATGAGTAGTGCACTACGTATATACATGTATCGCGATATCTCGAATATCGTAGCAACTGGAACATGAGGCGGTCTGGCGCAGCATACTCAGTCGCCTGGAGACATCAAAAACGAGGGATTCAGCTGGGTTCCAGGTGAGTCTCTCCCAAAAAACCAAAGTGATTTGCAAATTAGTGTATTTCTCGATGTCTGTGGAACCCAATCAATAGGTCTGGGGATCTAGCTGGTTTACAATTTCCACTCAGTGTATTCAGTGCCTTGTGGGTTCAGCCGACATCGGACTTAAAAAATATTCATTTTCATCTGGTGCGTTTAGCAGTATCTCCAGATGAAGCGGTGTTGTCTATGTTAGAGCATTACAGCTAGTCTGTAACCTTTATCTGGTGAGTGGTTGATGGACTTTCCTACATATTCAAGTTAGACACGAAAATTGGTACTTTGTATTCCAAAGCCTTGCTCCGTTAAGTACGAGTTTGTTTGTGACTTTTTAAGCAATTATCACTGAGCCAGCATCTCGAGAAAGGTGTCTATTTATATAAGAGTTTCATCATACATTATTACAACACGTCAAGCATGCATTCGATAAATTCCTCATAGTTTAGTTTTCTGTCCAAGTTTTTGTCATGTTTCTTGATCCAGTCGTCCACGTTCTTGGTGTTGAGTTTAGCATCATGTTTCGAAAGACATTCCTTCAGTTCCTTGGAACTGAGAGTGCCGGAATTGTCGTTGTCCGCCTGCCTGAACAGCTTACGGAGCTGCGCCTCCCTGTCAATGGAAATGAATGATTGAAATGATGCTATTTCCAAGTTCTTAGTAGATAAAATTCCTTATCTCGAACAAGATCGCACAGGAGTGCCGCTCAGTATTTGCACAATGGAATTGATTTCTCGAAAGCTACGACATTTTCAGGGTTGCCACTTCATAGTGTAGACTGTCTGTGTATAATGTATATGTTCATGTATTATTGCAAAATCTCTACATTGGTGATTTGTTTAAGTAAGCGAATCTTCAAGGTCAGTAAACACCACCGACTGTGAATATGCTGCCTAATGTAATAAGAAATCGCGAATTGAACAAAAAGGTCACTCACTTACAATGCATGGAAGTTTCAGTTAGTTTTGCAGCTGAAATACCTTTCTGCACACCCTAGAAGGTGGATGGCCCTTGTGGATGCGAAATATGCGGTGGTGCCATTCCCGTAAACAATTTTTGCTCGATAATTGCTGTTACAAGCTAAAATTGCGTAGGCTGCGTTCATTATTGGCAAAAAATCGTGCAATCGTTGTCACACATCAGAGTCTTCCGTTCTAGCCTGCGAATTATGCTTGAAAGACCATGAGTTCATCAATTAGCTACATGGCACTAACGTGCGGCCAAGGCTACAACCACTGTACGACAAGTACATGGTTTCTTACAGCTGATGATGATGATGACCAATATTTCCAGTTGTTTTTCTCAACTGTTTCAGTTCCACTGCTGAAGTAATGCATGTGGAATGGGACATGCGTCGTTAGGATATGTAGAGTACCGTGAGAACGATGACCCTAGTTCGCCTTCATGTACTGATTTAAAGCTTTCTCAATTTCCTTAAAGGATGAAAAAGATACAGCCCAAAATTTCTCAGCAAACGCCAATGCAGCCACTTCCGAAGCCACTGTACAACAAGTTCAAAGTCGAATGTGCGCCAAAATGTTCGAAAGAAGATTAATTAAAACAAATCGCAAAAAATTACCGCAGATAAGGGTGATTTTTGGTCTGAGCACATATGCAAAGAAATGCAAGCTTTTGACGTAGAAAGTTTTACTTTGCTCGCAACGGTTTTGCAGAAAAATGCACTGTGCATCCAAGGCGCGGCCACAGGAGTGACGTCAGATGAAGTGCCTTTAAAAGGCTCATCGGACAGTCAAAACATACACAATCGATTGTTCGATTGAATGATTCATAACCAGTATGGTAACATGTTAAATACGGCAATCGAAACAGGCCTGAACGAATCCGCGCACACACACAAGAATGTAAGTTGATATCTCAAAGTCGGCCTTAATAGTAAATGCGTCATTACACATTGAAATTCGCGAAAAAACCCTCCTATACTGCAGGGGCACATTCCTATGGAGCAATTTGTCCAGCAAAATCTTGGAACGCTCTTCCAAATGCGTGATTAGTTTACTCATCCATGTACAGACATCTGTTATTCACTCTACTAACGAGCGCAAATAAAATGCCATGTGGAATGTGCAGTACGACCTGATAGACTCAGTAGAAGTTGTTTTTGATAATGGTTTGCTACTCAACAGTCAATCCTCGGAACTTAGGCTTCCCGCACGGAAAAAATCCAGAGCACCCTTCAACCATCAGCCGCATGCTTTCTTGCACTCAAGATAGTCGTACAACGTTAGTTTACTTGTTATCTTGAATGGTACTAACTCAATTCTCTTTAGAAATCAAACGGGGCGGTCCTGCTGTGCCGAAAAAACCATATACAGCAGCTAACACTTTGCGCAGATATACATAACTGAAGTGGCCAGGGAATAGTTAGTCTGTGTCACAATCCAAGACTCACGAGATACGATTCGGTTTTATCCTTTTTACTGCGGCCGCAAACTCATCTCTTGATATCCCACCATCTTTGTTCGTGTCGAACAGCTTCATAAACAACTGGAAGCGAAAAGCAATTTAATATGGTGCAGAATTAAACAAAACTGTCCAGTTATTCGCCTACCAGTTGAAGACAGTCTGCTTTCTACAAGTAAAACACTACAGAAAGCTAAATAGGTGAAGCGATGAAGCTCTAAATGCTGCGGCACTGACGCGATCTTAGCTCAATGCTTCCTACTTTGGTGGTTTCGTCCACCATCCGTGAGACCATATGTGTGAGCATAACTGGAGTGTGGGGTAATCCTGAAAGCATGAACTCAAATGATTTTTGAGTTAATGTTTTTGAGTCCTTGAAATATCTTAAGTACAAGAGCCTTGTTCTGTAAGACCTGAGAGAATAATCAATTCCAGTGAAGCCGTGATTTCTGTGAACTGAGATCAATACGGTAGGCCTTACACGTTTCAAACTTTATCTACGTTCACGAACACAATTTTTCACTGAGTAGGGCCGTAAATGCTAACTGTTTGTGTCTTTCTGCCTCTCTGAGCACCCGCACGAGCTTAAGTGTCAGACCGAAGATAACTTTTAGGAAGGATGAGCACTGTTCAGAGCTGCCGGTTTTGAAATTCACCCATTAGTAAAACCGCGTTTGCTTCCAACATTCCCAGATGTACCTTTCATACACACATGGCCGTAAATTTGAAACTGCTTGTCATTGATTGGACCAAGTATATACACGTTTCTGATTGATCATTATGAGTCATGTGACCGTCTAGCGGGCACATTGTATGTATGCGGCTCTGGATGAAAAAAATCTGGAAGTGAGTGATGTTCCACAATGCGTAGCCTAATGTCTGTTCGAATCAAATAACATTCCATTGGTAGAGTGGGTTTGTTTGACAGGTATTTCGCTTCATCAATTTCGATTTTATTTTATTACGTACTCCGGAAGACTTTCATCAGTAAAAACCACTTTGCCTGACCTCAAAATTATACTGCTACTGGAAACCAATGATTTTTAGCAGTTTTTATTTTTCCAGAAGACAGAATGTCGGTAGATCAGGTTGAACAGTCGTTAGTTGGTCTACTTGGTTGTAAACGCTGCGCCGCTACTCAGAATAATATCGTCGCTGGGTGTTCGTGTAGCGGAGCGTGGTAGTGAGTCATCAAGCGTGCGCGGAGCAGTGATATGCCTGCGTTTATGATAGTAGTGTAACCAGGACTGGCACGCTTTGCATTTGGGGTTGGAGGCGGTGTTAGTTTGCACAACAGCTTGTGTTCTAGTTGGTCAGCTTCTCGATGGTCTTTGAACCTATCTATTCAGCCTCCGTTTGTTACCCAGTGGTCACGTGAATTGCGGTCTAGATCCCCTTGTATTCTTGCATTAGACTATGGTAATCGTATTCCATAGGGCTCCTTTCCAAGCATCCTATGGCTCGGGGATTCCGGCTGAGTTGCTGGCCTCTTGCATTCTGGACGCTTTTCGGCGTGCTGTTAGAATCCGCCACGGAAAGTCACAAGACAAGAAAGTTAGTTTCTCGGGGTGACCACTGAGTCTACTCTATGGAACACTTCATGGAAAGAAACTACAGTACTGGGCCGTAAATGTCGTTACTGAGCCATGAGGCCGCAGTCATCTGGAGACCCCCATCGACAAAGATCAGATCGTGGAAGCGGAGAAGGCTAAGGCCAGAGGTCAATGTAAGTTGGAGAAGACAGGCACAAATGTCACGTGAATGTCGCGGATACCGGTTCAAACAAGCCAGCGTACTCAAAGGTCAGGTTTGGCTAACAAACTCATTATTGGGCCGCGTCGTACCGATTCGCTGTACAAACGTGCACTAAAGATGCCAACACACCTGATAACGAAACATCTATAGCCAAGTTACTCAACTCAGTGAACATTTATATCGGCAACATACACACTTTTTTCAGTTTTATATAAGATTTTGATAGTCGAAACAAAAGTGACTTACGACCGCTTGAGATTCTTTAAATCCAAAGGCCACGAGGAAGGATGAGACCTCCTTCAAACACACTTTTCGATCACGATTGGTATCTAAGGCATTGAATTCTGCAACCAAAATCTTCCCGAATGCCGACAGGTCTCTAGAAGGATCAAGAAATCGTTCGAAATCACAAAACACTTCCACAAGGTACTACATGAAACGAAAAGCACGGAAACACTCAAAATTTCACCTTGCATCCGAGATATTCCGCGTGAACGATGTAGTTGTACCGTGTGCTTAGTTGAGCAATTTTAGAAAGTCTTAGCTTTGCCATAAAAATAGGATGAAGAATCAATAATTTATTTCAGTCACAAGATAGTCCCTGCCTTCTCTAGTTGGATTATATAAGTAGGTAAGGTCTTATAAGCTTCCCATGACAGATTCTCATCCCGGATGAGGTTCGGCTACGGAAGTCACCAGACGAGTGTAAGGATGAGTGATTCACAATCCAATGCCCGATTGCAGCCGACTCGCCACTGCACTACTCTTGCAAGACCGTCTAACGATCGGTCTGTAGAGGAGAACGTATTGATCGACCGATCGATATGGCTGCTCGCTTAACTAGCCTCGGGGCCTATAATGTTGGGTAATCGATAGTGGGCTTGTGAGATTAGGTACATCGACCGCGTTTGGTTTGAAGGTGCACACAGCTTGTTGTAGGATGTCTAACACCTGGCCCCGGTGAACCTCAGGCTGGCGAATTGATGCACTTGCTGACCGTATATGAAGAAGTCTACTACACACCTCAACAATCGAGGTACCTGGAACGATGGATGAATGAGTGCACTTGACTGAAGGAAATCCAAACACGAATATCCCAGGTGAACGGTTTTCACATTCGTTCAAGGTTGAAAAAGATGTGACGACAAAGTATGCACTTAGTTACGTAATGCACTACTCATAAGGTTGCTGAAAATTCGTCGACAGCCCACGACCGGTTTCGCCCTTCTTGGGGCTCATCAGGTAGGCGCATTCCCAGAGTTTCCGTCAACCTTATGTTGCCCCTAGTCCAAGTGCTCAGCGACATTTTTCGCACTGTGTTTGAGCGTGGGGATGCCTTGAAATTACCAGCAGGTGAATTGGTGGCGTGTGTTGAATCACTATGGGCGTGAGCTTCGCTGGAGGCGATGACGACTGTGCAGTACAGTACATGATACAATTTATCAAACGAATTACCGGGAATTGTACCTCACCTGGTAAAAATGTACCAGATTAAAACGTGCCACAGAGGAATTGGAAGGACAGCTTGAAGAAATTGCTGCAATAAGTTAAACAGTTTACTGTTCCCGTAGGACTTTGTTTCTGGAGGAATGGCCTTAAAATTTGGATATCTTTACGTACTTATTGTGTTGTACTTTACGTTAATTTCATAATCAACATTTAATCGCATTTTTGCGAACTGTCGCTGGAGGCTGTCATATAGTTCAGTGCCTTGCTTTTGCTCGCATAACTGGCTCTGCGTTTGGTGTTTCAAAACAATTTTAACCTTCTGAACTGGACAGATGTAAGAATCCTTCGAAACTGGCCGATTTTCTGGTCTGATTGTCCGCTGTTTTTCCATTGTGTTAGGTTGGTTGAAGCCAGACTGCGCACGTGGAATTTTGGCCGAGTTAGGGATGTTTTTATCCCTGACACTATTTCGTATTAAGAGCGCCTCCAAAATTTCAGTTGATGTGCTCCTAAAACCGCATTTAAGTGACTGGGTTCGAGCCAGGGTCTAATCAGTAGTTTGACGAGTTTGACAAAGTTATGCACATAGCGCGCCTCATAGTAATCTGTTTAGCTAGTCCGGATATCTTTGATGCTCAGGTCAAAATGACCAGCTGGGAAAAAGTGGTACAATTCTTCCCAGAGTTCAAGTGTCCTCGAGTGTAATCCGTGAATGTATGTGAGGTGATGTAATGTCTCGGCTAAGCTAAGCTGTGCGGTCCAACAAAAATTCGTCAAAGTTAACAGTTTTCTGTGTCGGAACTCCCAACCCAAACACAGTTATGGATTCCTGTTGTGGATCACAGTTTTCCTAATGCCTTCTTACTACCGTGAACCCGAGTCTTGATAGCCGCATGATAGCCTGATGCGGTTAGCCAAGCCAGAAAACCAATGGACGTGCGAATCAGCTGATCTATTGAACACTGACGCGTACAGGCGTGTTGCGTGCAGCCGAAAACGGGCTGTTTATAAAGCTCGCGTGCAAAGTTCTAGGCGGGCCAAAAATTGATGCTAAAAATAAAACTCATTTGTCAATGGCAAGTGAACAACAACCAAGTAAATCTGTCTCAACAAAAAAGGTTTGTATAGTCCAGTTGCGTTCGGAGCTGGTTCTCCTAATAATTCCAGTTGTCAGAGCTCGGCCCTCAGCTGTCATCTGCGCACAGTATAACCTAGACTGGATCGAATCAAGTAAAATCACGGCTAGCTACAGAACTCTGTGCAGATATATCCCGGGTCCGCCTTGGTTGGATTGCATTTAATCGGTCCATCTTAAACGGACAGCATAGTGTTCAACTGGCAGATCGTTTCTATCTGCGTTCGCATAGTCTCGTCCTAATGACCTAGGTATTCCAGAGTGTTAAGTTTATCACTCTGCTTGAGATGACTTTCTGTAGCCATCGGTGTACAGACCACACCGTATATGGGCTAATGCCAGATAGCCATATGTGTGCGTCTTGGGGACGTCTCCTGAGACGTGCGGGCTACCAGAAAACCCTTCGCATGCACTGTGTGTCTCAGCCGTTCTTTTGTCCACAAATGACAATTATGGGCCACCAATTAAGTATTCTCAGGGCTTTAGAACTTCCTCAATCTGTTCACCCTCCGGTCTTAGTCCCCCATTTTTACACAGGGAAAATGGCGTTTAAGTGGGTGCGAATGCGGCTCAGCAAAAACCGCAAGTGGGGAACTGCACTGGCGCAGTCCAATGTGACAGGTCAATCCGGAAACAGACGTCAGCTCACCAGTCAAGATGAATTAAGGCCTGAAGATGCAACAGACTTTCTTTTCTGGTCACGTTTATACAAAATTGCCATATATGGTTGTCCGGCATCTGATGGTGGTACTTGGATCACTGGGCACCTGCGCACAGGTAAGATAACACAAGACCGGATGTACTACCGCTGGTGTGAAGTCGATGTAAACTCGAACGAAAAAGCTTGATGAGGAAAATAGCAGAAGTCTCTGAGGGTCATCAAACTGCCTAAGCACATTAAAATATCGATCGATGTGAGAAAGAAGAGAGTAAAAAGGAGACCGAAGAGTCGTGGCGTGAAGAGAAGAAACTCACGATGAACAACCCTCTATGGACATATTCAGCCTCTATTTTGGATTTCAAAGCATGTCGTGCGGTTAGCAGGCCAGTGGGATGAAGTGTGGCGGATCGTCATTGTGGATATTCTTGGGTAAAATAACAGTCATCTGAGGGAAGAATTTTTTAAAATAGATATTCGACCAGCACCTAGGGATCTTTTCCAGATAAGCCCCGCTACTAATGCAAAAAGTGCATGTGCGAAAAGTTAAGCCCCGCCACTTTTTGCCAGCTCCAATTTAATGTACGCACACAACCTTGACCTATTTTTGATGAAAACAATTCCTTATCCGCATCTAGGTTCATTTTGTGCAAAAATTTTCTCCGTTCGGTCGTAAAACCTTAAATGAACTTTCTGACGCTTTCAACTCTCGTTCATGACAGGGACACGGCAATACGTTTTTTGCAAAGCCACGGAGTGATCCATCAGCAACGTTTATGCAACAATGGCCACCAAAAGACACTTTCAACTGTTTCTGACAGGCGGAGGTGTAATGCCCGACAGTGTCGGCAAGAAATCGGTCTTCGAAAGGGAACTTGGCTGGAGCGATCTAGGATGGAGTTTAGGACAGTAATTCTATTCATTTATTGCTGGTCCAACAATTTGGAAAAATCAAATTCTGCTCAGAGGAATTATCTATTAGCCACAAGACCGCTGTTGACTGCAAGAACTTTCTTCGCGAAGTTTTCGGCTGGCGGCTTTTGCAGACTCCAACAGTTATCGGCGGCCCAGGTCTACATGTCGCGATCGATGAAACGTTAATATCTCGCCTTAAAAACCACGCAGCGCGAGGCCTTCCCTAGCAGTGGATTTTCGGAGGGATCTGCCGGGAAACTAAAAAGGTGTTCATGCATGCAGTGGCAGATAGAACTGCGGCCACTTTAATGGACACAATCCAGGCCTGCATCACTCCAGACTCAATCATCATCTCCGATATGTGGGCATCATACCAAGGAATTGAAACGATGATTGACATGAATCATACTCATGAAACGGTCAATCATACCGAAAACTTTGTGGATCCAACGACCGGAGCTCACACACAAACCATCGAATCTCTGGCACGTATACAAGATGCAGAATAAACGCCAATGCGGCACACATCGATCTTTAGTGGACAGCTACTTGTGTGAGTTCGTTTGGAGGCAAAGGTACCGAAAAACGGACCTTTTCAACTTATTGATGACATGTCCCAATTTCACCCTCTTCAATAAAAACTAAAAGTGCAAATTTCATACCCTCTTTTTTTAATCTTTTTTGTGTGGCGGGGGTTAATTTTTTGGCGGGGCTTATCTGGAAAAGATGTGCACCTGGCTCTCACATACGTAAATTTCGAGGCAAACCAGGGTTAATGCTCGGCGGTCGAGTCAGAAAGAAGCGACGCAGTGGGGTTTGGAAAGCGTGGCTGCTGCCTATCTGACAGTTGTCGCACACGTACGATTCGCAGAGCTCAACTGATCAACTGAAATTAGTTCAGATCCATCGGAACACGAGAACGGGGATGAACTAAACATATGCCATCATTTGTTTGCATTGACCAAGAAGGGGATGCACCATGCATCTCTGTATATATAAACCTGGTCTGTGAAGTTAGACTGCAGTTGCTTCTGCCCACGGCAACCGAAATGTCGGATTACAACAACTCATTCCATTACGCTGTGTTTAGACTCTAAAAATGTCACATTCTGAACCTGGTTGTGCGTGAGAGTGTAGTGCTGATACGGTGGGCGACAGTGGATGTCGTGTCGTCACTTGCTTGGTGTGCACGAGATGGGCTGGAACCCGTCTTGCTGGTCAAGGCGGTCAAGGTCTAGACACCAGCTTGGACAGTATGTTCGACGTGAAGCCAGTGTGGTGTGCCCCACAGGTAAGCTAGTTGGACGATGGTTCGACAAGGATGTCAGTTTTTTAGTACGTTCCTTAATATTGGACAAACATTGAATGTCAGCCGTAGTTCATCCGCCCGAAACGTGCGGTTAAACGCACTGCTCAGTTTCCAGCCCAAAAGTTTCATAGCTAAATCGCTCCCCGCTCGCCGAACGTCACTCGCAGGTACAGTCATTTCTGCGGCAAATCTAAGCTAATGTACATTGAGGTGTGTCGTTTTTTGTCGTTTTTTAGTTGCTTAAATGCATCACAATGCTGCCTTATCAGTCACAATTTATTTGTCGTTTCAATGCGGACAAATTCATTGTTTCTTACTGTGATACAACGTCACGTGTTTGAGCACAGCGACTTTCAAATGAGGAATGCGAATCCGGTGAGTCATCAAGAGAAGTTATTTACGCCCACACAGGCGAGAAACATTCGTCATGTCTGACTCACGAAGTTTACAAATCCGGGCCCGATAAACTGACGAAAAATCGTTATTCGCAAAGAAGCAGGGCAGCGCTCTCAAGCAAGTGAAGCGTAACAAAGACTGGATCACATAAAGCACAGGGGGTAGGGCTGGTTCCGTCACTTTACAAAAGTATCATCAATATGGGGGTGATTCCTTGTGACACCACGAAAGTTGAACGGTTGCTGGGTGCACAGTGTAGCACGCACATAAGAGGAAAATAGTTAATTCATGAAATTGGGGGAATTGAGATCTGAGCGCGCACTCACGATGTCTCCTCAATTCGTGAAGTAAATTTCGCCTGGAAACATCACAAACGAGAGATTCAGCTGGGTTGCGGATGAGTCTCTCGCAAAACCAAATTTGTTTGCAAGTGAGTGTGTTTCGATAGCTTCGTGCAATTTGGTTTCAAGTAGAACATAAGGGTGATGGAAACTCGGGGACTGCGCCTACCTGATGAGCCCAAAGAAGGGCGAAACCAGGCGTTGGTCGTCGAAGAATTTTCAGCAACTTTGTGAGTAGTGCATTACGAATAAATTTCGTCAAGTTTTGCAAATAGATCAACTGTTGTCCGCTTAACGATCACCATTAGATCTTAGCAAATTAAATGGGTTACACGGCGTATCTCGGTCACGACACTTGTTTTAGTCATGCTACACCGGGCGAATAACGACAAAACATTCGCCGTTCAGCACTACACCACCAAGCATAATTGGATCCAGACTGCCTTGCACAAGGAAGCAACTGCTGTCCACCGTCACAGACAAGATTTACACATACAGAAACGTGTTAGACAACCCCTTCTTTCCTCTTAGTCTACGCAAACGATTGTCTACGTTTTGTTGATCATCGATGTGGCAGATGAACCAAATTCAGTTGGTCAACTGAACTCGAGGTAGCTCAGTGGTTAAAACGCGAACGTATTGCCAGAACGTTCGTGATTCAAACCCATCCCCGGAAGCTCAACCTCTCCTGATCAGGCTTGCGCAACCTGCCAGTATCTCAGCCCTCGTGCCTTTTTCAGGTGGCGTGGCAGCTAGGCGCCAAAAGATTTTCACAACCTTCCGTTATTAAGGCCTCCCCACTGATATCAAATTCAAGCTATCTTATTTGGTTCTTGTCAGAAAGGTTAGATTCCTGAAGGTTATTCCAGATTACCCGAAACATACTGACACCCTCGAACTCCACTAAATCTCGATCGAGGTCAGACAGTACCCTTCAAAATGTAGCGCCAGACAGCCTTTGTGGTATATTTCGCACTCACTCGCTTGTTCGCAATAAAGCTGTTGTGTTCCTCGTCGGAGAGTCTTTTGCTTCCGGCACTAGGCACTAGAGTGGGGACAGCAGTCAGATAGAATAGTTCTAATTCGACCTCTTTTGTTGTTGCGATTGTCTTACTCATATATATATATATATATATTTGTTGTTGGCAGTTGTGGGATTTGTATATTTCAATTTCACGACACTCGTTCGAAAAATCGTCCTCCTGTCCTACTACAGATGTTTTGCTTTGTCCACACCAAAGCGGGGCAGCACCGGATTCGAGCTAGGCGCCAAAAGAGTTTCTTTATTTGGCCGCGCTTGGGTTTGAACTTCGGACATTCAACATGCGGGGCGAGCGTGTTTCCGCTACCCCAGTACTCTATATTTTATGTCTATATTTGATACGTCAGAGAGATTTGTCCGCTCAGATGACCTAATTCACATTCCGGAATTACACACTCATTCTCATCTTGGATAAAAGTGCACATGCATTTTGGGAAGCATTTTGTCACACGATGGTCTTCGTCAACTAAATGTACTGCATAAGGTCGCCTCATGTTTCGCTTGGTACGACATTTAGGATGCCGAAGTATATTCTCATGAGGAAACTACTCATAAGGTCGCTGAAAATTGTGTGACAGCCCACGACCGGTTTCGCTGGTTTTGGGGCTCATCAACTGAGCGTTGTCTCCTAGTTTCCGTCAACCTTATGTTCTAGTTGAACACAAATTGGACTTTCATCAAGGAGAGATTCTGTTGAGTCTCCCGTCAAAACAAAATTAGTGTGCAATTGAGAGTATTTTGCAAATTCCGTTCTATTCGAGAGACAAGATTGTTCATGGGGTATTTTGAAATGTGTGATGGCGCCCATATGTACAGACGGATAACGTGTTGTGTGTGTGATGCCACAGTTGGCGGAAATTGACACAAGTAATTCTGGCCTTTTCGAATCGTGCGTTGATTTGGTCCGTCACACCACCGTCGTAGCAGATCCAGCTTCCGGGATACCTATGGTGTTCCAAAAATTACTTTGTCTCTCTTAGAATTCTTAGAGACAAGTTCAAGGAATGGAAGTCCCGCAGCGTTGCATGTTTTAGGTGCGTAACACATGCTAAAAGACTGGGTGACGTTGGTCAGCTTTTCGAGTAATGCCTACGCTACCTGCTCTTTTTAAAAAATGAGAGCCTACGTAATCCAGGTTGTCAGGGTTCTTGCTGGGAGAGGTCTAAACACTGGAGTTTGGGAGATCCTTCTGAGTTAAGGAGAGTGGATATCAGGAAGGCCAGATTACTGAAAGTAGCCCTTTGAGTGCCCGAAGTCTACTGAGACCCTCAACTCCACTAGATGCTCACCAGACAGACAACGAACCCTCAATACGCAGCGCGTGACAGCCTTGTATCAAGGCCAGACAGCACGTCAGTGTTGGACCGAGTTCAGACAGTGTCCCTCCAATAAATAGCTTGAGGCCGTTGTATTCTCGCACTCGCACTCGCTTGTTCGCAACAAAGCTGTTGTGTTTTCTATCGGCGAGTCTTTTTCCGGCACTAAGCACTGGAGCGGGAACAGCAGTCAGATAAAACAGGGGTAGAAAGCAAGACACTATTACTTGCAGGGAAGTTTTGGGAGAACTCCCCATACACTCTCACACACCCAAAACGTACGGGAATACAAAAAGCGCAAGATATTCACGAGCTTTTTGGGGGGAATATTTTGCTGAAATGGGTGAAGTAGTTGGCAGAATGAAACGCACCCTTTGAAGTCAAAGGACACCTAGCGGCGTCGTTGACGGAGTGTAAGGATGTGGTCCAGACAACCCGTTCCCAGCCAGAATTCTACCTGATGTTTTCATAGTACAACGTAACATGAGTGATATAAAGAGCCTGATAACAACGTGGGTAACGCTGATTCCCCTGGGAGTGCCGAATTCGGTACGAACACCTTATTCAAAATTGTGTGTTACTATTTTATCCGTTGGTTGGGACGTTCTCTTTCGCCCTGATAGAGGCGAATACGTGAGCCAAGCACCGACTGAGAATTTCACTCGCATCTTTAAACATAGCAGGTGGGAGTTCGTCATGACCGGCAGCTCGGTGACTCTTAGAAGGGTAAAAGGGCACTAGCTTATTTCCGAAGCACTCAGGAGTTTCAAGTTCCCAGTCCGGTGCCCATTCGCGCGTTGAGAATCCAACTGAGCAATTTCACGTGGCCAGTTAAATTGTTTTCGATAATCTTCAGCTTTTTTGTTCTTTGGAGATAAGCGAACGGTTCTCATCAGCAATTTCCTTGCTCATTAGGCCTATGGCGCTGGGACAGTTAACGTACACTCCAAGAGTTTCTCGCCCACATGGCTTCAGCCTTCTGGATACACCGGGCCTGTCGATCCACACAGACTCGTTTTCTCCCCTCAAATCTGACAGTTTGTCGGGCGGTATTGTACTCTCGACTAGGAGGAATACGCGTCCGCTCTTGGAGGAATTTTAGTGACGCAGTACCCAGGTCTAGTTAGCAGCAGAACCCCGAGCATCTGGCAGGGTTGCGGACGGTACCTTCTAGTCAGAGTTAACATCGGAAGACGTATGTTCTGTAAGGGCTGGCAGGCTTCACATGAGGATCGGAGAGCTTCTCAATAGCCAGGCGGGATGCCTTGGAAATATCAACGAGAAACGGCAACGAACAGGTGAGTGATCCGAATCCACGTAGGTGCTCCATTACTAGCGATCCACACCACTTATAGCCAATGGTGATGTGGTCTGCCCGCATTGGAGAATGGCTCGTATGCGGTGGGGAGGCACCATCTGGCCAGACGGTTTCGGTTGTTTCGGATGTTAATACAGCACAGAAACAGTCTGCGGTGGGCGGGTAACTGCAGCAGGCGTTTAACGTTGTCTGTGCGTCTCTATATCATCCCAAAACGGACACCCAAATCAGCCTCAGCAGCGTTCAGTCTGCATAATTGCGCATTCATGCCCACTGCAAACACAGCAATGTCTGAGCTCGTAGTCCCCCTTAAAAAGGCACTCAAAGTGGAATAAAAACCGTCTTCTAGGGTAGCAGGTTCACACTGTGTTGTGGCGTAGCTGGATGCGATGAACAGACAGCAATTACCTGCTCGGATACGCTCACAAATGCGGAGGCGACTATCGGCGCACAACCACTCAAGCAGAGGCTCCTCAGCTCGATGACTTAGAGCAATGCCAAAGCCAACAGAACCAGCAGCAGCCGCAGCTGCTTCTCGATCACCAGAGATGCGCAACAGAAGCGAAAAACGCACATGGGCCTTGAATAATCGTTTCAGAAAGCGAGTCCAGCGTCCAGGCAAGAGCAGTCTGTTGTTCAGCCTGTCTCAGAGTGTGGACAATAAAGGTAGACGGATGAACTGGGTGTCAGGGTTTGAAGAATGATATCCAGGGATGTATACTGTCGTGGCGGACGAGCTGAGTGTACTTGTCAGAGCTGATGACAGTAAGCTGGAAACAGATCTGTTAGTCGTTAAAAATGGGCGGACGGAGGTGCCACTGGCAACGGGGCAAGAACGAATATGTTGAACAGGAAGAGGGAATGCTTTACCACTAGCCTGTTGCCGTTTATCCGTCCTGCTGTATACAGCAAGTAAGGCGACCCGGCTGATGATGCCACTGAACAACCAACGTGGCATTTGGGATGGAATACTCTTGGCGTAACATCGTCTAGACAGAAGGATGACTCAACCAAAGTCTTTGACTCAGAAGCCTAACCGCAAGGCAGCGATGGTTTGCGGAGACTGTCAGAGCAGTCTACATTTCAATGGAGCATATGGCCACATATGTTTCACCTCCCAACCTGGAGGATCAACCTGACCAACCTGGTATGGAAGGCTCTGTGAGTATCGCCCATGCAGTCTCCGGGCTTTGGAGTAAACTAACCGTTACACCGCGGTAGATTTCAATCTCTCTGGGTTAAGATGGTTCGGTTTCAAAGAAGCCTTCTTAGCGTCGATGCCTACGACATGCAGTTGTACTCATGTCATAATTTGGTGGCCGGAAAGTGCTTCAAGTTGCAAAATGTTTATGTAAAGCCCGTCGTGACTTGGCTACATCTGTTCCCCCACAAATTGTTGAATGTAACGGTCAACTTTCGTTTCTCTTGGACACACGCTTTATCAACTTCACACCTTCTCACCTAGATTGACCACTTTAGCCCTCTTGTAGTTTTGCACTTAGTTAATTGCATCTGGCTGATATTTGTCCGCGTTTGAAATTTGTCACCGGGTGTCCCTGTCCGTTCGAAATGTACCGGTTTGTACATAATGTAGCCGCAGACTAACGTAACTTCCCCGATATGTGGGACCATTTGCTTCTGCTCAGCAACTGTTATTGATGAGCCATCTTGCATTTCTATGGGACCAAGCTGACAATTGGCTTTCGCTAGATGGACATATAGGCTTGTCCAAAGTGCGTTCCTTGTGCGGTGTGAACCACCAGACGCCTTATGCATACTCTATGATTATCGACTGTGTGGTTTTATCCACCGTCCTAGCTTGAGGGACTGGTAAGTGACTCCTCATAGGGAGAGCCTGGTTTGTTTACCAGATTGAACGTCGTTTTTCGTTGCCATTTAAACTTTCTTTTATATACTTTGTATTACATTGTGCTGTACTATTTTGCTTTGTGTTGCCTTTTAACTGAATGTATTCTACTGTATTTTGTTTAGTTGTGGCTCATTTAGCTATCTATGAAAGACCCGAATGAAGATTTCCAATATTCGGGAGTCTTGAGTCTACAGCGGTGCCGGAGGTGACTCACTGTGACCATCGCTGTGAAAAGTTAGTTAAACGCTTGTTAACATTGGCAATGTTCTACGATGCGTCTGCAGAGTCGCACCAGTCATCAGATAGATCTTTGCCTACATTGTAGGGCTCATCTATGCAGTGCTGCGCAAGTGCATTGATACTCATGGGTCAGCAGTTCGGTAAACTGAGGGGTATAGAAAACTGTCCCCACCCTCCGGTCCTATTCCATCAGATCAACACTTCTGTACTCTAGCGTTATGCTGTTCCACTCCTGTCGGGTTGTTTCTACACGTTCGGAATTACGTATAGCACACACTGCGTGACTCGAACAATGTGAGGTACTCATCAACTTAGCAAAATGGATGGGACACAACCTCCATTGAAATTCCTAAATCTCCCCACGCCACCAACAATTTGTGTGTGAATTTCCGGACCCCATATGAAAAACGACCAGAGAAAGCATGAGGTGACATCAGCATCATCTCGCCCAACGAATTTTGAAAACGTCAACAGGAATAAGGTCCGTGACTTCACAGAGACACTTTTTCCTAGCAAACCCTAAAGATTTAATACTTATTTATTAAACATAATGATCAAATTTAAACGGTTTTCACGAAATATACTAGAAAAAATGGTGGGAAAAACCGTAAATACCAAACAAACGAGAAGTTACAAACCCAGGAAGCATGTTGCAGTCTTTTCTAATTCCACAGCAAGTTAAAGCCTTTTAAATGACAATCAAAAAAAAATAAACCACATGTCTTTAATAAGTCATGCACAGGTTGCGATCGATTCGGTGCGCGCAATTCCAATGCTCCCTTGTGTGTTCTCCTCAGCCTTTCTGATGCCAACTCGGTATCAGGCAATGTTGACGGAAAACCTGTGTCTAAACACACACCTCACTAAACAAATATCAGAAAAATCACACCTCCGTAAGCCTACTCGGTTTTAGCAGTCAATATTTGGTGAAGTTTTTATTGATCAAGTCAAGCCAATTGGAATAGTATTTACACGTGGAAATTAAAAACGATATTGAAGTATCCATAACTTAAGGCTTTATACACGAGGCGGTTGCGCAGGCTGGTCGGGTGAACTAGCGAGAAAAGTGGTCACAAGATCCGTAACAAAATTCCGATGATTGTACTTGAAACTTGGTCCATGGGATGAACGACTGATTGATGACGACGGGAGCTTAATGACTTCGCAAAGACCATTCCAAACATTCCGTGTTTCGTAGACCTTACTACAAGATAAGTCTCTCTCTCTCTCTCTCAGAGTGACTGCCAAAAAGGGACGGAGAGAGACAGATGTAGATAGTACTAATAGGATAATAGTAGGCTTAGACCAAGCAGGAACAGAAAATGTTTTGACCCCTATTAAATAGAACGATTTCGATAGCAGTGGGATTTCGGTAATTACCTAATAGGCTGTTGTAATTATGACCGGGGATGAAGGTGAAGAAAACCGCTTCGTATGTGAGGCTGAGAAAGTGTTTTTCCGATATGTTCGTATTTTTTTCCTGCGAATGCAAATGTTTCTGCAAATTAGTCGTCAGTTCAGTACTTATATAAACGGTAAAATAGGGGAAATAATGAAATAAGCATTTAAGGTTGCCTACCGAATTAAAATCGTGGAAACCCGGATAACCGTTTTCCAGTTTAACTCACGTCGTGTCTAATTGGATGCTTTAAGGTGGCTAGAAGGCTGGCAAGCGGCCACGTTGATCGACCCATGTCACATGACCGAGGTGGACTCGTGTTTGACAACATTAGATCTGGTAATCGTAGTGCAACTGCTTTGGCTATACTCAGGCAATACTTTTGGATCGATACTGTCAGTCTACAGCATACTTCGTACGACCTATGTGTTTGGATCACGTGATCGGTGCCAACAATATGTAAAACAACTGAGTTTTTGACCATGCCTCTGAGTTTGGTGATATTTCGGCACCACAGGTCTTTACTTATTCTCTTGGCAAGTTCTCGTGTCGCGTACCCAATGTGTTCCGCCGAATAACAGCAAGAAGACGAATATACAACCATATTCTTAATGAGGACTGGCATCTTGCTTCCGAGTTGAGCAAACACTTTGTTGCAAACCAAGAACGCAAAGTTTCGGCCGGAATAGTGCATTGCAGGGAATGAAGTAAACGGTGTCTCGTGACCATGTCGGTCAACGGATCGTCTTTATATGGTCATTACCAACCGTGATGACGGACGACAGGTTAGAATGTTCTTGGTCATAAATCTCTCTTGATGAGCAATTTAGCAGTGTGTTTCAGTTCAGAGTCCAGTGTTTCCGCAGAACAAACTCGCATTCCTGGACTTGCTAAAGCGTACATCAAGGTTTGATCCTACCTCGGTGGCACAAAACTATGAAAGCTTGCGTACCGTCCCGTGGGTCTTCTGTAAACGAACCACTGAATTGAATCCCTGGATATCCTGACTAGTTTAACGTTCGTCAAGTAAAGAGCGTTGTAAATTTTGGTTTCAGAGGTAAACCGAATGACAAGATCAAGTTGGTTGAAACTGCTTAGCGTAACGCCTGTTTAATGAGAACACATAGATGGCAGCTACACGTCACCGATAAAGATGGGTACATCTACTCTCTCCATTCAAGTTTGCTCATAAAATATCATCCTGCAGAGGGGCCAAGAGGGGAGCTGCTAGCGATTCAGCGTTTTTTGTGTGATAAAATATGAAATCAAGTTGGAAGGGGACGTTAAAAGTACAGCAAAGTAGCAGTTCTCCAAAGAGACGTAGGGGAGTAGGTCTGATCAATCAACGTAACCATCTATTAAGTTTCTAGACCCCACGGGCAGGGCTTTGTAATTAAACCTGACCTCTTCCATCAGCTGCACAAACTCCAAAGTGCCACGGAGAATCGCTGGCATTAACGCTGACGTGCGGTTTCCAGGATTTCGACCAATCATTGGGTAATTGTGTGATACGGGGAACTTCACGAAACCAAAAGGGGACATGCTTTAGATCAGACTTCATCTACCACTTCAACGTAGCCTCTCGTTTTAACAAAGCATAAACAAGAGACCGAGTTGCGTCTCACATGAACAACATTCCGGTATAAAAACGAATTTATAGCGCCATTCGTGTTTTTTAAGTGATCAACAGGACCCCACTTTATGTGTTGTTGAGTATTCAACAGTCTGATCCAAGCACACTCATTTGCACACCAGATTAGTTTTAACGGAGATTCAACTGAATCGCAGCTGACACTCACAAGGGTACAGAAAACCCAGCTGGAAAATGAGGCAGTCATGTAAGGGGGACACGCGTGCCTTCCGGAGCAAATTTGTTTAATCGTTCTAGTCCTGCAAGACGATGTTTGTTGGGACACCGGCTGAGTAAGTAGTGTAAGTCAATGCTTGATCGCGAATCATTCCAGCTGCTATCAGCTACTGATTCTACATCATGCGAACACGTAAGTCTTGCTAAGATTAACCTGCAGAGCTCACCAGGTCTTCAAGTGGAAGTCTCGTTGGTTTGGTGTTTTCCGGGTCTCCCATTTGGACGATAAAAATTAAGAACCTCCGCTTGACTACTTTCAAGTAGTTAGACTTTTTAATCAAATTCTTCGCATAGGCTGAAGAACTGCAGGTTACCCTACCAATCAAGTCTTTTTTCATGGAGATATGAATTAGCCATCAGTTTAGCCATGGCTGAATAGACTGGATAAGAGTGACTTTGTCGTTTTGCTTTAGATCTGTACGTCTACGTCAATTAGCTCCCATAACTCTTGCAATCAGATTGGTTGTTGGTCTGTTCGCCGAGCTTGGCAGTTGGATTGCAAACTTTTCATCACCAATCGAGGTGACAGTCAGTGCGGGGTTGAGTGGAGTCATTCACCTGTCAATTTGTCGGTTTGGAGAACGTTGCTCTGCTAAGCATGACCCTCTTTGTTTTTCAGGCAATTCACTTACTCCTGTCCTGAGGTCAGGTCAAACTGGAAGCGTCAGCAGAAAACAACCTTGATACACTGGTTTTCGGGTGAAAGCTGATTTCCACATGAGGCCTCCACAGCCGTTTATGCGTTGTTTCTGTTATATGAAGAATTCAGTCGATTAGACGAATGCGCACATGCTATCCTCCTGAATTGGCACCGCTACACCATCGACAACCGCTCGATCACTGCGTGTATTTCCTGGACAGATCGGTGCGTTTAGCGGAGAATGGAAAGAATTTTGTGCGGGTATCTCCGGTTCTTGTAGACCGATCGTTCCCCATAGTTGTTTGATCAAAGGCTTAACATTTGTTGCGCATTTTTATTGTCAAGCTTTCTGAGGTGGCTGTAAGCCATTCCGAATTTTTGTGCTGATATTCATCTCTGAGTTTGGTCACTTTGCTTTCCGAGGCTTTCTGTTCTTCAGAATGTGGCTCGGTTAAGACATGAACAACATCGTGAGGAAAAGGTCAAAGCAATTTGACCGGACGTAGACGAAAAACCCAACAACAGCTGTAAAGGTATCGTTTAAGCGACGAAACAACAGTTGTACACGCCTCAATAATTTGGCGGAAGATCGAGTTGAAGTCATTCTTGAAGAAATCGAACCCTACTCTTCGACTACGGAATTTATGACTTTATCCGCTAAATCATTCGGATGTGAATCATGCGGATGTGAAGAGGCAAAAAAAGTTACTCCGAAGTTTGATCAACAGGATGGTTACGCACAGTGTGTAATTACAAAACATCCAGCATGAACGTGATAAACTCCTCATAGTTTAATCTTCCGTCTCTATTCTTGTCATGCTTTCTTATCCAGTCATCCACATGGTTGGTGTCCAACGTTTTATCGTGTTGCACTAAACAGGTCCTCAATTCTTTTGCGTCAAGTTTCCCACAATTTTTCTTGTCTGCCTTTTTGAACAGCTGGCGAAGCTGAGCCTCTCTGAAAGGCAAGGAGTAAATAACACAAAATCACGTTACTTTAGAGAAAATGAGTAGCGTAAACACGAAGTGAAAATGGTCAAACCCGCTTGCTACGGTGTTATCATTTGGGCCTAGTCTTGATTAGATTAAGAATAGTCTCACTATTGCCATCGTCCACTGCATCGTTCAGAATACAGGAGAGCGAGCGGACATGATCCCACCTGTGGATAAGCCGTAAACATGTTAGCAACAAAATACCGCCATGAGTAGGGGCTTTCGAGTTTTCAACTTCTTGTTTAAAGATATCTACGTCCAAAGCATTTTCACTAGACGTCCCATGCATGGTTTGTTTTAAGTGAGTAATTTTTCGAGGTCACAGAGTACCTCGGTTTGAAAAAAGCTCATAGTGATACATAATGTACCTACTTGCCGGGTAGTGGGGTTAGCTTAAGACGGAAGACGTTAGTGATAATTCGTGGAGCTTACTACAGCCGTCAATACGCTCTTTGGCTCAATATATGCGTGAGGATCACTCCTGAATCTGAATTTTTCCGGTGTCCCCTCCTTTGTTGGACTGGTGCTAAACCCTCCATCCCTAGACCTAGGAGGCTGCTGCCCCGAGTAAACGCCGAGGCAGAAGCAATAATTATCTCCTGATAGACTGGTAGGAGCTCGAAAAACTTAAGGCTTTTGGCATACGAACTGTACTCACAGTATTTCATTAAGTGGATAAACGGTATAAATCGCGTCAAGAATTCCATGAGTTTTTTCGAACATTGCTTGATACCGCCTTGGGAGCTTTCAGGTGGTGTTTTCTGGCAGCTGATTTCTCTATTATAAATGGCGCAAAATGATGGGTTTTCCCTAGGTTGCATGCGGTGTTGCCAGAGAGCCAGTGATAAGCCTGACATTCTTGTGGCCACTACTAGCATAATAGTCGGGATCTGAGCCTCATGGAAAATCAAACGGCTGACAACAACCAACAAATCAATAGCAGCAAGAGAAAAGGCTACTAATAATAGCAGGTCATCCTATCAACCATACCACAGAGCAAGGAGGAAACAGCCCAGTCACACCGGAAAACTGTCGTATTGAAAGCACCCGACGAACCAACGGGATTCAAGGATAAGTGACCACAACACAACTCAGATTCCAAGCTGCTGACAAATGACACGAATGCCAACTGGGGAACAACCAGTCACTTGAGAGTTATTAGATACTCTTTGGAAACCAAACAAGCAGAGGCAGCAGAGAAAGAATTTACCCATTCAACCCTACACTGACGATCTCATCTGGATTGGTTATCAAACGTTTGCAATCAAACTGCCAAGCTCGACGAACAGACCGACAATCAATTAGCTCTCCCAGTAGGCAAGTAACTGCCTAGACGTGTAGTGAGGAGTGAAAGGAAAACTACCCCACCAGTAATGGTATCGGCGAAGTAGGCAACCTATTATTGTAACCTCGTCCTCCTTAGAATCACCTGTCATTTTACCGAACACTTCTCTACTGATTGCACTTTTAGTGGGAATGTAGGAATTCGTTCTCCCATAAACATCACAGTGACACTTTTCATGCATTTTTGACATCATTCCATTTGTACACGAACCAGAAATACTGTAACATCTGGTCGGATTTCACCCTAGTTTGTTTTACGTTTGCTACATCTAATTGTGAGCAATTACTTATTTTTTGTGGGGCTGCTATCCATATCATTCTCCTATGAGAAGCACTCATTCTGTTCCACCATTGTCTTGCTGTAAACTAACCGGAATCATCGTGTTGGGGGACTTAATGAAGGCTGTTAAAGCAAGCATGGGGTGAACACAAAAATCATGTTACAGACGTCTTACAACCTGTCCTGGAATCAACAGTTAGGATGCCAGTCTACTTAAACGGTTTGGACCGAGGTTTGGCCTCTCCAAAGCAATGCTTGTAGAATAGACAACACCCTGAGGCCATACAACATTACGCAGCCCTCTTCCTTGGTCCTAGTCTGTCAGGTGTGCAAGTTTAAATCATTCTTCTACTAGCACTGTCATTCTAGTTGAACAGAACGACAAACATGTATGCCTACAGTTCTTCTAGATGGAAATCAATGTAGCTCACTATATCCTGTATAGAAACGCCTTCTCCATGAGGTTCCAATTACCTGTGCGGGGAAAGACCGCTACATAAAAAGTAGTTACCTGGCCCACAATAGTCTCTTCTGTTTTTGAAAGAACATAACCTTATTTGTCCTGTCTGATCTGGGGTGACGTTGAAACATCTTCAGAGGAAGAGGCTCCCTCCAAAGAGTTTCCTTGGGACGGACTAAAGATTATTTGGCTGTCAGTGTTTAACTCTTTGCCAAAAGCACCCGTCAGCTGACAAAAATCTCACCCGGTACATGCGAACGGTATCACATGATAAATCAGCTTGAGATGCATTACCACATTCTCCCGAACTACGCACAGGTAGTCGAGACGTAGATCAGTGGGAATAACTGGAACACGAGTCAATTAAGGGATCATGGAATTGTAGCAAGTGGAATTTCTGGTCGATAAGAGTTTTCACTTAAGATGAGTACATGATACAGACGTGGATGTTGATCGGCTTGCCAAGCTTGGCAATTAGCTCGCAAAATTTTTCATCAACAAACCAGGGAATACCATCGTTTTGGGGCTCTGTGAATAATCCCTCCTTACCAACGTTGTTGGCTCTTGATGTGACTAAAAAATTAGGATTGGTTCGTTTGTGACAGACCAATGAGCTTACCAGAGAGCCGTCCCTGTATCGACCAATCACGTCAAGAGATGACCGTACAAGCGCACCTAGCCGCACACATATGGTGTCCCATCGTTTTGCAAGCTCATTGCCGGGCAAGAAGGACAACCAAATAATCAACAACAAATAAACGCAAATGGGTTACCAGTATTTTGACAGGCTACCTACCAGACGTAGGTTTAATGCCGGATTTTTGTAGAGGTGAAATAAAACACGGAAGAATTCTTTGAGTGGAGCTGGAACAATAACCGAAATTCTTGCTTGCTATGAAATCAAACTAGATATTTCTTAGGATTCCACTTCACCCAAAAAGGTGTTCCAGTGACCTGACAACAGTTAGGTAGTAACCTTCCTCAAGGAGTCTCAGAAAGATGACAGAAAAGCCACTGAGAACGAAAATGGTATCAGGAAGGTCAGATTCCTGAAAACAACTACTGAATGCCCGAGATCTACTGAGACCCTCAGCTCTGCTAGGTGTTGACCAGCCAGACAACGCCCCTCAATATACAGCGCCTCACAGCTTTCTATCAAACCCAGACAGCGCGAGTCAGCGTTGCTCAAGGTCAGACAACGCCCCCGCAGTATGCAGCGAGTCGCAGCCTATACCAAGACCAGACCGCGTGCGTCAGCATTGGACCAAGTTAGACAGTGTCCCACCAATGACTAGCTTGAGTTGTATTCTCGCACTCACACGTACTCACACGCGCGTCACGGTCTTCTCTGCCAATACCTGTCACCACTGACGTGTCCTGTCTCGTGATCCCCATCCATGGGGATATCAATAGCCAGAACAGCTGAGTCTGCTGGTAATGTTCTCCATACTTCATTGCCAAGCCATTAGTTGACCCCCTCTGACCCGTTTCTATTCTCCACGTGATTGAGCGAAAAGGACTCTCTGAGGGATTCGGTCGACTGGTACGCGGAACACGTGACCAAGCCGGTTAAAGCAATGAAGTGTGAACAGTTCATCTGTCGCAGACGATTTATTTCTTCCGAGAACCATTCAACGGACTTCAGCGCCGCTAGTCAGATGTTTCCACCGGACTTGGAAAATGTTCCAAAGACAGATGATCAAACACTGAAAGTCCTTTCGTCCTCAGCTTGCAGTTGTTGGGGTTCTCATCCATATAACAATATGGAGCATACCGCAGGATCGTAAGTTCTACTCTTGACGGATAGACGGTTGTCATGCTTACACCACAGGTGATGTGGTCGGCACGAACTGCTCTGGCTTTCCTAATTCGGTGGAAAAATCGTCTTTGTATAGACTATGGCATTCATTCCCATGATGTTTTAATCTTTGGTGTTCCGGTTTGTTACAGTTAGCGAAATACACTCATTTGCAGAAGACTCACCTGGAACCCAGCTGAATTTCTTTTTAATGATATCTTGAGTATCGTACCAACTGAAACATGGGATGACCTGGTGCAACACATTCAGTTGCTTGAAAACATCATAAACAAGAGATTCAGCTGGGTTCCAGGTGAGTCTTCTGCAAATGAGTGTATTTCGCTAACTGTAACAAACCGGAACACCAAAGATTAAAACATCATGGGAATGAATGCCATAGTCTATACAAAGACGATTTCACGTAGTCTCTTGGATATCCCTCCATCTATTGGCTAGAAAACAAGCAAGGCATGTGTTTGTTGCACTGAGAACAACACAGCACGTGCGAGAAGACGAACTCCGTTTTCGTTCGAGAGGACCTTTCAATATGTTATAAACATTCGTTCTGTTTTCTGCCTCGTTGTTCGCCGTCTGTCCACAGAAGCAAGTAAACTGATAAACATTTGGAGTGGTTTGCAGCTTGGAGCTTGTTACATGGCGGCCCAATGGCGGATTCACAAGGTCAGCGCTTAACAATCACGCACTATCTAATAGGTCTGAGTTGTCTTTGAGAAACAAGCGTGGTTATAAGAGAATTTTAATTTAAAAAATCAATAACAGATGTGAGGAAGATGACCACCTGCTCTACCGAGAGCCACTTGAAAAGTAGCAAGAAAGTGATAAGCGATGGGTGCTTTTGACCAAGATTCCGTGATCTCCAATATACTTGTTACTCGGTTTGATTGTGTACGGTGGAGTATCTCATGATCAAGCTGCTAAAAGCAGGTCACTTCTCACAGCGAACGTCTCAAGAGAGTGACCAGAGTTGGTGGTTTCAACACGTTTGGGTGTTTTTTGGGTGGGACTTTACGATGAAAACATACTTTAAGGGACGGGCTTAAGCACCAACTGGATTCTTCCAAAGTCGATTGCTTCGAACCTTCAAATGGTTCCGAACGAACTCGTACACTCAAATCACATAAACATTGCGAAAGGGTGAACTTACGATATTCGGTTCGGCTTGATTTTTTTCACCGCGGCTGAAAACTCTTCCTTGGAAATGAAACCATCCTTATCTTTGTCGAAAAGTTTCATAAACAACTGAAAGACAGAACGTGGCAAAGGTTATCTAGCCTGAAGTATCGGCTGAATTCAAGCCAATTAGCTCTATGGTTACCAAAGTGAAAAAATCAATATGCAAGCGATCCCACACAGAGTTATCTCGAACAAAGCTCTGGGTAATGTGTGGTGATAGGCAAGAACTAGAAACAGAACTGTCTGTCTACTCCCAGGGGGTCACTTGTGAATAAGGCTAACTGGCAAAAGTGTGCTCCGTGATCTATTGAGCTATACTAGAGGGTGTCTGTGTCACACTCACAGAGTCTCTCATACCAGATTGTTCAGTGGTTAGATGTCTGACCAACCCCGTCTCCTGGCCCTCCAGGTTGAGGGTTTGAAAATGTGTGGCGACTTGTTCTTTGAAAATGGCTTTGCACTAGCGTTTTTTGCCAAATGCCGTAGGCTTTTGGTCAGGCTTTTGAGCAAAAGACTTTGGTTGAGGACCCTAATCGTTCTCCTGCCTATGTCTGGGCGATCTGGAAACATCCCAACTCACCTACAAACATGATTCGTACAACTAACACTATTGTCATGCCCGATTGGCTGTCGCATGGTGACGTCATCCGGGATGCCCCACTTGCTGCACACAGCACAGAGGGTAGACGAAAACAGGCAACTGCTGACGCCCCCTTTCTCTTCCGCATACTTTCTATTCCCTGTTCTCCCACCCCTAGTTGTGGGTCCATCCGCTTGGACTGACGAAATCCTTCGTACTGCATCAGCCTTGGCCGCAACATTTGCACGTCAGTTATGACTGAGTGTCTCATGCATTCCAAAACCAGTCTGAAAGCCTTGACCTACGGTCCACTTGGCTGCTTTCAACATTCGCACTCTGAAGCAAACAGGACAAGATGCTGCTCTTGCTCTCACACTAGGCTTGCTTGACGTTGATGTGTGCTGTGTGTCAGAAACACGAATTCAAGATGCGAGCAAGTTGCTGAGCTAGCCATCTCGTCACTTTTCACCCGCTTCCGGATGCCCACTTTTGATGATCCGAAAAATGCTGCGGCAGGATGATAGTCGCCTCTGTGCGATTCGTCTGGCTTCGTCCGTGAAGTCTCACAAGCGGAGGGTGATCTATGTCTGTTTGCCCTTGTTTGCTTACGCCTCAACAGATTGTATCTCTGACACCATAAAATACACGTTTTATGACGCTTTAAATAACCCTTTACGGAGGGCTTAAAGATATCGTTGTGGTTGCCGGAGATCTAAACTGTTTGCCGTGTTTGCTTACTCCTCACCAGATTGTATCTCTGACACTATAAAATAAAAGTTTTATGACGTTTTAAATAACCCTTTAGGGAGGGCTTAAATATATCGCTGTGGTTGCCGGAGATCTAGATGCACATGTGGGTAGGCTTACCGCATAGGAGACTCGATTGGTTGGTCGACATGTGGATTAGGCTCAGTAAATACGGACAGTGGCGAACGATTGTTTCAGGTGTGTACTGATCGCAGGCTGTTTTTATGCGGTACTAACTTACGAACTAATATAAGTCGTGTAGCTACATGGTGTCCTCCAGCAGCTTGCTGGCCACTGACCCGAATCGATCACACTGGTAACAGTTACCGATGGTGCGGATCAATGCTTGACTGCTGTTCATTTTTGGAACGTTCTCATGGGTTCTGACCATGAGGTCGTCCGGCGTCGCCTTTCTCTTTGCTTTTGAAGGTGATGTTAGGAGCGGCGATTCGCTTGGCCACTGAGGGGTTGGCAAATACCAGAGTTAGAAGAATTTCTCAGCATCTTATTCTGAGCTCTCTTGCAAACGCTTCACTGTCGGATGTCCGCTCGATGGGGAAGCGTCAGTTTTGAACACCGATGATGATAAGGATGACAAAAGTGGACAGTTGCTTGTCTATCAAACGTATGGAAGAACTGTCCTTGTGATTCGTGAACATACGTTCCTTTCAGTATACAGGGTATTAACCCTCGAAGCCGTCGAGACGTTTCTGTACGGCGATTCTTCTAGTTGAATGGGTCTAAATCCGGTGTGTTTTAGTGTATAAATTTATGTGGCAGTCATCCCGTCTGCTTTGAATTTCCCAGCTGACACAAGATTTCGAGCTCAAACTGATGAGCCTTTAGGTCTGCCAGTTTTCGAGTACGAGCTGTCTAACCTGACCCAAATACAACCAGATTCACCTTAGATCGATATCCGTTTGTCCACGAATTGTGACGTTCTGGTGTGTCACTTTCGAAGACAGGTTCGGAGAGTATCTATCGATTTACTAAGGCGTAAGACACGACACTTAAGCGCTACGTGACAAAACGTGTTAATTCATTAGGGTCAATAAACCTATCACGTGACTAGGAGTTGCCAGCGCATGCGTATGGATCGATAAATTAAGTCCTATTGCTTCCCAGCTGTATGACAGAGAAAAACGCCTGCAAGAGTTAAAACCCGACGGAGTACTGCGCCAAGTTTTCAGATTATCGTATCTGTGGTCCTGTTAGCATATAGTGATTAAAGCAATTGCTACGTGTGAATACGAAACTGGGTTCGGAACCAATTACAAGCATGAGCCGAACTTATTGCGAAGGCCGATGAAAAGCTTACTTAATTCACAAGTGCAATAATTTGGTCAGGATTTCATCTACAATGAAAGTCGATCTATGTTGAGCGACCGAGAAACACTGTACACCAGTTAGTGGTTGGACGCCACACCACTACACTGCGACCAACACATTAGCAGTCTGATGACATTGCGTACAGAGGATAGCAGCGATCTCCTTCAGTCGCTTAGTTCACGTGATCTGATGCCTTACTGCTTTGCTTCTAAAGCGATAACATCTTAGACCGAAGGCTCCCATGAACGTTTTCCATCCTGAGCAGAATGTTTGCAGTGTATGCGTGACGAGCTGATCTTGAGTTCACCCGGCAAGTGAAGTCTTTCTACATTTAAAAGGCTGTAATCACTGTACACTTTTTCATCCTTGTTGTCATAGTCAGCACGAGCGATTTGGGAGGTTTGAATCCGTAAGCAACCTATCACTGCAAATTGATTATCCACCTAAGCAGTGTATAGAAGCCTGTTCTTCAATCATGTAGGACAGGTACCCACCACTGGTGGGTAAAACACGGTGAGTGTGAATTTTTCAAATGACTGATATCAAAATGTCCCCGTTCGTTTTTCTGTGACACCCACCCGAAAGAAACACAAAGAATAAAGTACTACCAGGTTGTCCCAGTCTGGAGAGGAACAGCTTCAAACATTAACCAGTGATCCATCTCAAAATCGCTGAAAACTACGTCCAGACAACACCCCCATCGAATTTGGCATGGAGTTTCAATTGCACAATTCTAACGATTTCATCATGTTGAACGCAGAGTTGAACGCAGAATCCTGTGATTGGCGCTTTTCAGTGAGGAGGATAACAGTTTTGCTTGCAGCGATGTATCCTGATATCTAATTATTACGCAAAATAGTTGTCTGAATTCAGGATTTCGCCACTCGGGACTGCAACTAAGGGTCCTAGGTATTGAGCAATGCGTAAAAAGGACTACTCATAATCTTGGGGACCATAAGGGTCCTAGCTATTGAGCAATGCATAAAAAGGACTACTCATAATCTTGGGGACCGGCTATAACATCCATCTTGTCACTCACGATTTAGTGCAAAAAGCATTCTTCTATCGACGTTGGGCTACAAACAAAAGGAGAAATGGGGAGGACTGTCCTTTCGATATACAGCCACTTAACTAATGTACTTCAAACGGAATGCAACAGACTTCGTTCACTAAAGTTCAGGTTTTATGCAACAAATTGAAAAATAGCTAACCCATTGTGCCTCAAAAATGGGACGTGACGCGAGAAGAAATTTTCTCATCTGAGCACTTACAATGGCTTGAGATTCTTTGAACCCAAATGTTGTCAGGAACGACTTCAGCTCGTCCAGGCACAGTTTTCGATTGCGTTTTTTGTCCAATGCGTCGAATTCCTGAATCAGAATTTTTCCGAAGGCGCACAGGTCGCTGGAAAGTCGCATGTACCGGGTGAGATTTTTGTCAGCTGACGGGTGCTTTTGGCAAAGAGTTAAACACTGACAGCCAAATAATCTTTAGTCCGTCCCAAGGAAACTCTTTGGAGGGAGCCTCTTCCTCTGAAGATGTTTCAACGTCACCCCAGATCAGACAGGACAAATAAGGTTATGTTCTTTCAAAAACAGAAGAGACTATTGTGGGCCAGGTAACTACTTTTTATGTAGCGGTCTTTCCCCGCACAGGTAATTGGAACCTCATGGAGAAGGCGTTTCTATACAGGATATAGTGAGCTACATTGATTTCCATCTAGAAGAACTGTAGGCATACATGTTTGTCGTTCTGTTCAACTAGAATGACAGTGCTAGTAGAAGAATGATTTAAACTTGCACACCTGACAGACTAGGACCAAGGAAGAGGGCTGCGTAATGTTGTATGGCCTCAGGGTGTTGTCTATTCTACAAGCATTGCTTTGGAGAGGCCAAACCTCGGTCCAAACCGTTTAAGTAGACTGGCATCCTAACTGTTGATTCCAGGACAGGTTGTAAGACGTCTGTAACATGATTTTTGTGTTCACCCCATGCTTGCTTTAACAGCCTTCGTCACGTCCCCTGGCACGATGATTCCGGTTAGTTTACACTAGAGAAGGACGTGCTTGACTCGCGTTTCGCTTTTATCAGTTACGACTCAACTTAATCAGCTTCCTTTCAAATCACTTCGATGCCTGACTCATTTTAAATCCGGTATAAATGTTCGCATTAAGTGAACGTAATTGGTCACTCATTAGATTCGTTCAACTAGGCGCCGCCCTCTCATAAACACCAACCAAATTTACCAGCAAGAATAGCTAAATACCGACAAACCGAATAATTCAGAAATGCTCCGTTTACAATAGTCCGTTCAACAAGGCTTTCTCGCGCATATTTTAGCTGGAACCATGAATGTGTCAATGCTTTCAACGAGCAACTTTTGTTGGCTAAAAATCGATGTCGTAAATCAAAAAGACCACCAGCCAGCCACAGATTTAGTATTTTGGAAGTTCGAAAGATAAATCTATAGTCGTCTAAAACTATCGGCTCGAGTAACTAGTGCTCATTTGCCAGAATCTTTACAGACCCACTGTTTTTTCGTGATTGTCCCGGCACTTTATCCATGTTGGAATTTCAGAAGTGTAGAAAGCTGGAACAATGTTCTTACTGATGATGTAGTCCTTCTCATATTGCCGCCTAAGTGCATCAAGTTAGACGGCACCCTTCGTACCTAGTAGTTCTACTATGGCGGTATAAACGCTCATATTGATTGTAAATGACAAAGTGTTACCTAAGCTCCATCACACCAAAAGCATGATTAGTTGATGTGATAACCTGCTATTATTAGTTGCTTGCTATTTGATTCTGTTGGTTCTTTGGTTATAGCTAGGCCGTTTGATTTTCCATGTGGTTCAGATTCTGGCGACTGTGTTACAAGTGACTGTTAGACTGGGTGGATATCGATGTGTATACTGATCGATTGTTTTGTGCAGTACACGCCTCGGCAAACTCAGGCTCCCGCTTTACCTTTGCAGGAACAACTTATTGAACTTATCCCAATTGAACTGATATCCTTCTCTGTTTTTACGAATCGAAGCGAGTGATACTGGGTCATATCTTCTGCTGGCAAGCTTGTGTTTGTGTATTCTGGTGCCAGGTTTTATCCCAGTCTGACCAGCACACTGTTTATTACAGACGTTAGATTGAATATTGTAGATCACGTTCCTCTTCTGCATTGAATCCAGTCTTCCTTTTAGTTTCGAGAGAGTTCTTCTTGAAGTGTATGCAGGCATGAAATCGACCGTTATTTGTTGTTGATGTACCTGTCATGCAGTCATTTTTGCGATGTTTTAGGTGTCCTTCTAATTGAAGGCACCCGGTGAACCAACGAGATATAGAGAAATGTTACACAAGACAACGCAACACCGATTTCAGCCTGACCAACCAAATCACACGAATGCCAAATCGGAAACAACCAATCACTTGAAATTTATTAGGTACTGTTTAAAAGCTATATAAGCGCAGGCAGAAGGGGAGGAATTCATTCAAGCTACCCCGAAATGACAAATTCACATCGATTGATGATGGAAATTTTGCAATCCAACAGCCCAGTTCGGCGAACAAACCAACTATCAGTGACGCGGTACTTGGATTTCCTCATGTTCGCCAACATCAGCTCTCTATTCTTCAGTCTATCTTGACGGATCAACAATAGACAAGTAACGGTATACCAACTTTGAAATTTAAATCATCAGGTTCATTTTGAATCGTATGGAGGCAAGACATTGTATACACATGGATCAGTGACAGTACATTTGACACAGGCGAAAGGTAATGATAGAGTGCTGTCAAGTTCACTAAGCGTAAGTCACGAACCGCGTTGAATGACGTTTACTAATTTGCTTAAACCAGGGTGGGTATAACGTGAATCCGAAACATTCTTGGTGGTACGCTGATGATCTGTAGCAAGTAATCAATAAAATGCCAACGAGTTTCAGTGGTAAATATTGATCATATCACATTATTTTTGTGTTTTTCACGAAAGCGGTTTCCAGAGGAATGGATGACCCGTAGTCAGAGTTCGGTAACAGGAGACTGGAAGGCACACAGGAGCATAGGTGGGTGGGCCTACGGATGTGGTGTAGAAGCGAGGATGAAAAGGCATGTCCAGTGGGGTACTTGCTGTGGGAGAGAGGGGACTAGATCATGACGGGAGAGAGGGCTTGCAGGTAACCTGTCAGAGAAATGAACTCAATGGGACACGATACATTTCGTTGAATACTGCGTGGGATATGTAGAAGGTGAGAAAAAACTTTTAGGGACTCGAGCTGTGAGCATTTCACAAGCTGTTAACAAGTGAGATTGTTCGAAATAAACAGGATGAGAAGTGAACAGTCATTGATGAAAAAATCCGGCGACGGAGAGATGATTTTAGGTGGAAAAAGCAGATGTGGGTTTGGTTGGATTGAGTCTTGCTCCCAGCAAGACTCAGGCCTGAATTTGAGTAAGAGTAGCGTTCATCGCACTGATGTCACGCACGCAGCCTCAATTAATTTGAAGCGTGGCAGGTCTTTGAGAAGAATGTGTGAGAAATGTGAAGGGCTGTAACATATGCAAAAGCGTTGTTGCCGTCACGAACAGAAACAAGAAATTCATCGGTAATTGGAAGGAACACGATGCGGCGAGCAATTGAACCTTGGGAATCCTCTGTGCTAATCTTGTGGGTCCGAATTGGGGTCCTATCAAGGTGTATCGAATAGGGCGGTTTATCGATTAGTCAAGACGAGGCAGTCCGTGCCTTAGAGGTTTGGCAATCAGGTCATCTTCGAGGCATCAAGGCAGATCCTTCGGCTTCACCAAACTCGTCCAAGGCTGTACACGTGATAAGTATGTGACTAGGTTACCGTAGAAAGATCTTTTCTGAACCAGTATTGGTGGTCGCTCAGGGAGTTGCCCTCCAGATCATGTGCGAGTTGTCCAACCACGCCAGAAATTTGAACAAAACAGAGGGGATGGAGGTGGTGCGGTAGATATTTGGGTCCGTCAAAAATCAGTCTTTCGGATGGAACTGTACCGGAGAAGGAGGGCAGACGGAAGTCTAAGTGTGATTAGGATATGTGCTAGAGTATCGATACGGAACAAGTTGCGTGGCGTGTTCTCAGGGAAAGGAGACCTGGAGGGATTTTGCGACAGTAGGCTCTGACGGTTTATGAAGCAAGCAATTGGACAGCTATTTTTCTCTTTGCCTGAGGAAGCCAGTTCCGAAATCTATTGGAGTCAGGGGTAAGAGGACAGGAACAAGGAAAGAAGTTTCGACTGACTGCTCTTGGACAATCCCGCATTTCATCCACCTTGTGACTGACTAGCAACTCCGTAGCATCGTCGATGAACGTAGTTTGGAAAGTGCTTGTAAAAGTACATATTCCTACCGGGATGAAGGAGAGGGGATGGGTATGCTAGCGTTTCTGTCCTGCAGCAGCACAAAGATACGCAGAGTTAAACCACTCAAGAGCCACGGATTTTCAAGTCCAGAAAACGGATGCGTGTATAGGTAAGTGTGGGGTCACTGTGGAGCTACACTACTCATGATGAAGTCGTAGGCACTGGAAGCATTCACAAGCTTCCTTCCTCCGTGCCGGAAGATGTGGAGATTTTCAACTAATCCGTGAGTTAGGAATAGGAGTGGTCTTACTGGTGTACTTTGTTTTAGACAGGTTAGGGTCGAACATTCGGATTGCCGTAAAAGTGAATCTCATTCAGCCTAACACAGGCGGTTTTCTCTCAGGTTGGGCTAATCAGGGCATTCCTCCATTCAACCTGGTCCCCACAGACAACAGATTATAAGTCGATTTACAAACGGGCCATAAGCAGTATTCAGTAAGCTAGCCTAATTCACGATATTCGTATTTGAACGTACGTTTGTGTACGTATATCCGAGATTAAGCTTGTATGCAGTAATGGATGGGGAACCTATACAAAAAACGCACTCAGACATGTATCGACATATCGGTAGAGCAGGGGGGTTATTTGTTATTGATCATGCCTTTGTCGATCTGCTCGCCGAGTTTGGTGACTAACTTGCAAGCCTTTTGTCACCAAGGGAGGAGACGTCTTTAATGCGTGATTGAGCGGGTACTTTCTCCCACAATCTGTCTCTACATCTTGTTTGCTGGTTTCACTAACCGCACCGAAATTAGGCGGGATAGTTTTCTGGAAGGCGCCTTGTGCCCACAAGGCCCCAGCGACAGTAGAAGTCCCTTTTTATGAATACGAAATCTGGTAAGTAATCACGAAACATGGAATAACACAATGCTTGTTCTCCTATACACTACAGCTCCACGATTCTTGAATGACAGTTTCATGAAGGATGGTTTTCTATCAGTGTCCAAACCAGGCCACGCTTAGCAAACACCTCTTCAAGCATTTGGATGTTTCGCTAAATTTACCCTCTGCAAATATATGTGTGCAATTCAAAAGCGGATATTCGGTTCATTTATGAAGTAATCTGGAGAAAATCACGAATTATACGTCCTACATGAAGGACTTTGTACCCACAACTAAAGCAAAATTATGCAACTACATCTGAGCCCTTACACTTCCGATAAAGTACATGAAACAATCTCGGTGAAGCGTATCCATCCTATTAAAATGTTTCTTGTGCGAATACAATCTGAACGTATCTGTTGGGCAAAAAGATACGTTCGAATTTAACCAATCTATTCCAAAGGCATCTAAATTTTCAAAAATTTCAAACGAGAGAAACATGTGAATTAACATAATAACTGTGTCATTAATCATCACAAACTTAGCTTCCATTGTTGCTCTGTGTGGTTTCTGTTATACCCTGAAACTGGCAGGTGAGCGGTCTTTATTGCGCCTGCTCTCACATGTCGGTGTCTACTCGACTAACAAAAGCACACCGAGTTCATGTGATCCATTCAAGTAACCGCATGTGACATGTCCCACGGTGTCCTACCATCCAGTCAAATATGTCAAATTTAAATATATGCTTTAGTGGCCTGCTTGTGCAGACAGTTTTTAGATTCCTAAAGAAACATGGTCCCAGTAAAAACTAAAACTGGTGAAAGGGTCGAATCTCTCTTTAACACCTCTTTCGCAGTTTCTTTTATAACATCGTTTACTAACTACTTAGTGGAAGGTTCGCAACATAATATCAGAAATACCGAACACTGGGCGGACCGCATTGTAAGGCTGAAGCCCAAAGCGCGTAGTTAACTTAGGTAAAAATCGATACGACAAATGACAAATGACAGTGAGCGGACAAGGTCATTCAGAGCGGCGAGGTTGTTCGATCGACGCTGACGGATCGATGAGCAAGCCAGCGCAAGATATGTATAGGGCGAAACTTGTTAGTAAGGAAACATCGGGTTCAACAGTGGACCAATTCGTGCTAAAAAGAGAGACAATGAGCCCATTTGTGATTATGGAGAGTGATTTGCTTTAGCCAGCTGTCAACACCATCAGGCAAAGCGACTGCATGTGAACAGTCGAAATGCTTAGCCTTGCAATTGATCGACTATAACCAAGGTCCTGATAATTTCCAAGCAGTGAGGTTGAAATTCACTTAGACGTTGTTACTAAAGGAGTCACTGCCTTCCAAAAATTCTCAGCGGTACGAAGACTTGGGATATGTGGTCGCTTTTAAATGAAAATTACCGGGTGGATAACTACTGCACCAGCGTGTGGTTACCAACTAGTAACTGCCTACTAATGAACTAGCCCATGACCTTTCCCAACCTGATGAGCTTTAAAAGTACTTCTGTAGCTGTATTTTCTAGAGAGAACTATATCCTCATCATTTTTGTGCATCCTAACATTAGAACTGTTCGAATTTGCCGTCCAGTTTAGTTATTCGCCTGCTTTGTTGGTTCACTTACTTGTAAAGCACCGAATTCAAGCTCCAGAAAAAAGGATAACACAACAAAGAATTTGCAGGTAGTGGGATGATTTCGAAGTTTTAACCAGGATTTCGTCTTGGAAGAGGTAGAAATCTACGTCGAAAAGGCATATAAACCATATAAACCCTGCTCCCGTGTTTGTGAAAAGTATCTGTGGCGAGTTAATTCAGGAATCACTAGAGAGGTTCAAAACTGGAAAACCATCGTTAGATTTACTGGTGTCCAGGAGCACACCAAATTGACACAAACCCCTTTGACTTCGTCAGAGTGAATATCGCGCGAAACGTGTTCATTTATCCGCATGTTAGAAAGAGAGAGATTTCTTCATGAGATTGAATGTCCCATGAATGTTTTTGACTATTTTGGTTATAAGAATTAAAATGACCTGATGTGCGATCCCTGGGGGACATGGTTCCATCTGTCGAACCGTGCAGATCTCGCAGGATAAATTCCATGTTTGATTTCGGAGCCATTTAATTTCGAAGGAAAGCTTCCAGATTTCCTGTTGCCAGGGCCCATTGTTGTGGACACTGTTGATGAAAAATCACACAAAACCGCAAAAGTAACTCGAGGATTTCCAAGCACGAGACCCTTCTCGGATAGTGTTTTGAACACTCAGCTGTTTGACCAAGAATCGTCAATCGACGAGACAGTCAACATGTGTCATCACGTGATATTGCTTCCTTGACTGAGGAAGGAGTTGGGCTAGGCCGCGTCTAGTTGCGATTTAATCACAACGCTGATCAGCTGCTCCTGGACGATTGGTTAAGTGGGGTTGCGGATTCCAGGTTTCCTGGGGGTTTTGTGAGGTGCGCACCGCCGATAATTCCCAATAAGGATGCAAATTCTGTAGGGTGTTTCATAGCATAGGGCTTTTCAGCATAGATTGGTTTCACTGACAGATTGAAAGGTTCATTAAAGTCTCAAAACTATTACCGGAATTCACTTATAGCACACCGGAAAATTCGCTTCGATAAAGTTAAATCAAAGAACGGAAATGTGCCATACATTTGCAAACACCGACACAAAGAGTCTTCCAAGGAAGCGTGAAAATGGATTTATACGCTACTACACCGCAAATTAAAGTTCAAGTGTTTCTGATGCTACGAATAAAATCAGTCATTCCACCGGGAAATTTATGGAGTCAGAATCAGGATATTCCGGAAATAAACTTCAAATTTGCTACAGTAACGTACTGGAAGGTTGTATACACATTTACTTGCACGGCGCACGTCTTTAGATAGGACTAGCACTCTGGCTGTTACATACTCTGTGATATTTTTCTACCTACTGACAGACGTAATCAGTAGCTTGAAGCCTAGGAAGTAAAGACCCAAGACGCCCTAGTTCGGAAGCCAAGGAAGCTAGGGGACGACGAGCACCGTATTAGCTGCTTAACTTCCGTTGGGAATTACCAGCAGTTTACAATTCGAAAACCTCTAAAGGAAGTAAAACCAGTAACCATCTATACAATGGTCTGAGAAGTGCCATTCCGTCACGAGCGACTGATTCGTTGTACGATCAGCTCAAACTTGGGATATGGTCCCACGATCCAATACCATGCAGTCATGCCACGTAACTGACTATTTCCTTGAGTGTCAACACCCTAGCACAGGTTATCCTCAACTTCAAAGATAAACCCCAAATGAGCTCAGCTCGTGGACCGCATGTGGCAGCCAGACTTCACCTCAAATTCTCACTCACTACGCCCAAGACAATTTTCTGGCTCACATGAAGGAAAGATGAAAACAGCGTCGCCATATTTCGGATACGAACATTGCTGAATATGAACCAGTCAGTGGGTGTTCAGGATTTGCCAAATATCCCCACATGCCCACTAATTTGGTTCTGAGACCGGATACACGTCAATCCAGCTGAATCATCCGGTTATGATGGTCTTCCTCAACTGAATCTGGTTTACAAGTCCGCCTCATGAATGCAGTGTGCCATGTATCGCAATAAATTAACTAGACGTCACATTCCACTCATGAGGTTTCAGAAAAACACCGTCAGCAATATGGACCTAAATTGTTAGTGGCAGAACTGCCCGACAGTGCAAATCTGTCTTTCGATAAAGCAGCTGTGACAATGTTTTGATTCCAGTCTACAGTACCAGCTAAGGGTGTAACGGTGGATAGTACTGGTGAAGCATGCGAGTAGTATGTCTTCTCGTAAATCCGCTTTGCCTCTCTTGGGAAGTGAGGTCACTTGCGGAATTTGTGGAGCCTCTTTGCAGCATTTGCTTGCACTTGAGTAACAGTCAATGAATATCCAGAAAAGTTCAGGAAGACGCGTTCAATGAGAAGATGGATATTCAGTTTTGTAAACGAGATGCATATGAGGGTTTTGTTCCCCTGTTCAATAGTCTGAAACTGTTAAGTTGGTGTTCTCAAATAGACAACTCTGCAGCGAAGGACATCTTCCCTTCAAGGGTAGTATGACTGCCGAGCTGTTCTTAGATATGAGCAGATTACTTATATTCTGCTGGTAATACGGGAAGACGCCAAAATTCCAGTCGACATGTTAGTTTCCAAGTGAAGTCAACCTTTACTGAGATACCTTAAAGGATGAAAGACGCTATATCCTGTCTGTGGCATCAGTCGCTCGCAGACTTAAATCATCAACCGAAAATTCGCGGGTTCGAATCCTGCCAGCGTCTAGTTGGTTATTTACTGCTGACGAATCACAGCAGGACTGGGCAATCCTTCCCGGCTTTTTGGCATAGGCCCGCTCTACTTCCACAACCAGATATCGATTTAGACTCCAGTATTGTCACAGAAGTACTAAAATCCGATACAGCACACTGCACTTCGGTGTGAAGTTGCGGAATTTCCGCACCTGAAGGACTAACATCAGCTGATTAGTGCCATGTGAATGCAGCTCGGTCTCGGATTCGGCCCACCACACGAATGAAAGTATGTTAGGACAGGTAGACAGGTAAACAAGTTTAGTCATGAAAATGGTAGACACACTATTTAAATTCGACGTGTGACACCCTAAGATGACAGGAAAACAAAAAGGTGAGTCGTGATTTTAAAAGGCAGGTGTATCGTTAATTTCCTGGCTTCAGACACATTAGCTGTTACCACAGGATGTAAGTAAAATGCTAACTTAATTTCTTAACTTAGGTGGAAAGAATTTTTATATTTTGTTGTCAGATTTAGACGGGACAACTTCATACGGATGAAATCTTACTTGGTTCATCAGTTTAAGATCATCATCCGTCAGAGCAACTAAGGGCAATTTCTTAGACACATAGGCTTTTATTGTGCAAAGCTGTATTCTCGCCGAAAGCCTTAAATCTTAGCAGTTGCGAGTACTATTCAGTTAAAGCAAAAAAAAAACGAGCAAACAAAGTGTTTTCGACAAATACACTTATTTGCAAATCAATTTAGTTTTCCAGGGAGACTCAACTGAATCTCTCATTTACGATGTTCTTCATTTGAATGTGCTGCACAAAGACCGCCTCACATTTCAGTTGGTACGATATTCGAGATATCGCAGTATATTTTCATAAGGGAAACTTCTCACTGAAAACTCTTCAACAACCCACGACCGGTTTCGCCCTTCTTGCTGTTTCTGCTCGTTGGATTGTTTACTGAGCTAGGCGATTCGATCGCAAGCCATTCATCACCTATCAGGATGATATCAGCTGTGCGTCATTATGAAGCGGAATGAAACGTACCAACGGGTCAGGGGTTGCCTCTAAATAAGCCATCTTTCTGAATGAAACTGTACCAAGTAAGCTTCAAACGGATTAGCCCTTAGCAACCTTAGGCATACAGTCTCTAGTAGAGAGTCGCGTTGATTATGTTTAGGAAGCACTTCTGCTGTTCTGACGGTCATTTCTGCAAGGCATGCAGGCAGTCTTCAGTCCAAGGCTCAACGAGGTCAGCGAATATATTTACAAACACTTTGCCATGTTCTATAGTCGAGTCTTAATGAAAAACCAGACTTCAAGATAAACTCGGGCTTGGGATATCTAGGAGTGACCCGTCTCAGACTTTGGACAGTTTGCTATAGTTCACAAGCATCCATTTGAACTGGCGGGGATTCCATGGTCTAGCTGATTAGACCGGTGAAGTAAACAAGCCAGAAATATGCTTGTGCGTGTTACAAGTAACAAAAAAATTTAACCATACCTTCAAACTTTACATCTTTGGCAGAACAAAACTACAAGATTTGCGTCGATAAACCCGTAAAAATCCACACACTTCACAATAGATAGAGGAGTTTTACCGGAAAAACAAAAAATGGACGTACGCTCTTCGTGAAGGGACGACAAACATCTGGGTCAATGACCTCTGATGGTGAATGACAATTTGGATGAGGCAGTAGACGAAAGACTTGCTTCGCTATCTTATGAAAGTGTGGCACGAACGCGGTAGACGGTTCAAACTTTTGGAGTTAAGTTTCTCGGTAGCATGAGATTTGCAAACACCTCAAGCAAGGTTTCATCCTCTCAATCGTTTCCAAACTTCTTCCAATTGATTGAAGGTTTCATCCTGTTCGGTCATCGTCATCACCATCGTCGTGATTATGGGAGAATCATCAGAACCTCCAGGGATGTCTGAACTCCCACCGTTTCGACTAGTTGTTCGGATATCTTAGTGATCTGGTTGTAACGTAATTAGGTTGATTATCAGAAGGTAACAAGCACTGGCAAATGTCTGTCTTACCAGGACGATGATGATGATGACTACAAAGTTACATACGCTTGATAAAAATGAATACAATTCAAGAAGAGAATAAGCCAAAAAGTGACCTATCGTTTGAGGACAATTGTTGAGAGTTCCTGAGTGAAGTTCCGGACACGATATGTTTTGTGCAGTATAGCTGCTACACGTGTTCCACATTTGTCCGTGAGATTTGTGGAGCTCGGTTGACTTCCTGTCCTGCGCGCGGGTGCGTTTTTGGGCCGGGTTGCATGCCTATTTATTTTGTGCAATGTGAAGAAGGGGATGTCCATTCGTGTTTGATACATGAATACAACTTGACCTGATGTGGTTGAAGTTCGTAAGCCTGGCGCGTGACGCAGGTGGTAGCCGAGTAGTGTACATGTTGTCGGCTCAGGTTGCAAGCGGGACAGGAATTGTTACGTGTTTGTGACGCGTGATCTAGTGAGTGACCGCTACAGATAATCAGCCGTTTGGCTCATCAGCATGCACTTAGAGAGTGCACGGGAGTCACTCGTCCCTCAAGCTTTGGATCCAAATCTCACGTGAACGCAGAGTTTTGAGGTGAGGTTAGGCTGAAGACTGGTGTTGCCACCAGCACGCGAGCAAGATACCAGAGAAGATAAGCAACTGCGATGCGGTGGGAGCAACAGACATGTCTGTCGAAACAGATAGAAAAAACTAGAAAATTTTTTTAGTGACATTGATTGGAAATCAAGTGTCAACGTATTTGAAACAGATGTGGGAGAAAACTGCTCCATTCGGCCAGAAAAGATAGACAACCAAGCAGGCTGGGGACCGCGTTAGAAATATAGTACAAACTAGCTGTGTTGTAATGTGAGACTGTGGGAGTGGGGTTTGAAAGGGATTTGTTCGAACGGCCGAGTCCGTTTGTTGTGATAAACAATTGTTGGAAACTTAAAGTTGCGGGAAATTCAGTTGAATTTGAGGATCTTTTCCAGATAAGCCTCGCCAAAAAATTGACCCCCGCCACACAAAAAAGCTTAGAAAAATGAGGATATGAAATTTGTACTTCTAAGGGTGAAATTGGGACATGTCATTATTAATTTGAATGAAAAGGTCCGTTTTTCGGTATCTTGGCCTCCAAACGAACTCACACAAGTAGCTGCCGACTAAAGGTCGGTTTGTGCCGCATTGGTGTTTAACCTGCATCTTGTAGACGTACATGAGAGATTTGATGGTTTGTGTGTGAGCTCCGTCGTTGGATCCACAAAGTTTTCAGTATAATTAACCGTTTCATGAGTATAATTCATGTCAATCATCGTTTCGATTCCTTGGTATGATGCCTACATAAAAATGACATGCTTTTGGGGAACGCCATCGCTTTTCTCAAAGCAAACCGAAGCGCTATAAGCCACCTTCACGTCGTATTGCAGTTTATTCTGATTAAAGGCCATTCTTGCCACACGCCTGTGATTCACATGTGTTCTGACTTTCGTTACATCAAATGACATTTGAGAACCCAGAAAAATGATATTTCTGAACAGTCACAGTGTATCTTATTCAGTTGAATGTGGTAGTGCTGTGTCAGAGTTTCGGACGTGTAGCTGTGTGATTGCTAGTCAGGTACTAGTCAGGTACAGAAGTTGGATATGACAAAATTCGTCGGTTCCTTTAGACAAGCTTTATTGTCAGTTTAGCCGACAATCGTATGCCGGCTAAGAAGCACAGTAATTTCAGTGCAGGTATAAATGCATTTTCAAACTTAACAACACGTAGGAATAGTTTATACTGAGCTATCTAAAGTTCTGCTGTATGCTTATGCTCTGATGTTGACGATGAATGTCAGGACATGGTATTCAGTGGGCTTTTTCGAAACGTTAAAAATGTTCGGAAGCTAGTGAACATTCTTTGCTATAGGGTGCTGAGAGCCAAGTGAGTGAGTCCTTAGAGGGACTTCATCTGTTCATCCACAAGATACGCGGTTACCTGAAGAGGGTCGCTCGTTTCATAGGGGGGAGTTGAAGGATCAGTAGGCCTTTTTAGAGGGCAGATGCGCTGTCCTACCCACCACGTCTCTGGACCGCATGATTAATGCAACAAAATTCCCTTGAAGCCTTTTTTTTTGTCTAAACATACCTACTAACTGGTATTCAGGTAGGAAGCAAGGTTGATGGAGATTCGGGGAACAGACCTGCCTGAAGAGCCCGAAGTATAGTGAAATCAATCGTGAGGTGTAAAGAGGTTTTCAATGACTTTATGGGAGTTGTGGTCGTTTGTTTATTCGATTGCTTATTCAATGAATGATGGGTGAGTATGTGAATTCAGGGGGCTTGGATTGGCGGGACGCTTAAGTATCTGAAGATATCGACCCTAGCGGCTTACCGAAGAACCGCCTGAACCACTGGTCTTTATTGGATGTGCACTAACAACCGTGGTTAGTATGATAGTGTTATACATACATATAAAGTGTATGTTTGATGTACACGATTGGGAGAAGGCGCGAAACCCCAGCAAGTTTTTCTCATGTGGACGAGGTGGGTCCGGTAAATGTGATTGTCAAGTAAGAGCCGAAATTGATCTACTGATGGTAGTAGAACAGTTTTTATGTGGACGAATTCCTATTTTGTTTGACGCAAACTCATCAAAGCGGAATTTCGAAAGCTTACAGAACTTGTCGTGAGTAGTAATCGGAAAGTCAGTACTAATGTTGAGACAACTATAGGGGTACTTAGACTTGTTGGCCAATAGGAACTCGATATAGCTCAGTGGTTAAGGCACGGACTTACCAACAGGAAGGTCCATCGTTCGAACCCCACCCTGGGGTTCCTGTCTATACTTCGGCAATCTGACAGTTCCCCAGCCCTTGTGATTCCTTTGGATGAGCTGACAGCGTGTCAACGAAAGTCCGTTACAACTAAAAGATTATCATAATATCAACCTTTAATATATTACCACAAGTTACTATCTGTTACCTGTTTCTTCATCAGCCATATAAGAACATTCAAGTATATAACATTCAATCACCAGATTAATTCCACATTCATCTACCTTCCAGAATGGCTTATTTGAAAATACTGGAACAGAAATTTGAGACTCTTGACAGGAATCATGACGGAAAAATAACTCTTAAAGAACTGTCGGAGTTCCTAGTCGCCTTTGGTTTTCAGGCAGGACAGGCTCAAGTACGTCACTCGTAATCTATTCAAAGCTCTTTCTGTGGTCATTCTGTCTTTCTTTAAAATTCAGTTATGATTAGTAGGGTTCTTCAAACGTCCCAAAGAGTTCATGATTGAATTCGATGGTTTCTTGTGACCTACCGCATTTAGCTTGTCAACCTGACTTTTATGGGCTCCAGAACCATGGTTTGAAGTCCCTTGTGAAAGCCCAAGCCTAGAGAGAAACATCATATTCTCGGGACTCCTTATGACGGTCTCCTGGCTTTCTGTCACCCATAAGTTTGCAAAAAGGAATTTTATGCTACTGAGGAGAGAATGAATGGGTCAAGTGTTGGTATAGGCAACTAGATGGTAAATATTCCATCGTCATGGAGGTGACATGGTCAGTATGTTTTCGTGAAGGGAGACGAACCGGTCAGCTGCAATGCATTACGGTACACAGTGGTGCGATGCACTGTGGTGTGGTGCGGCACGTCAGGGAAGACAGCATGTCATCAGCCCCTACAGCCAATCAAGAATTGTCCAGCAGTTTTCGGGTGTTCGTGGAGCCGGCGACATGCGGGACAAACACTAGGTCTTGTTGTTTTGGCGTTCGGCAAACGCTTGAACGTTTAGACAGGTGTGTGTTTAGAGTAGGTTAGTGAGGAATTCTCTTTCACGTCACTTTTATGGGGTTCAGATCCCAGTGAATTTAGGGGGAAAACGCGTTACTTGTGAGCCCCAAAACGGGTGGAAATTGACTCCAATGCTTCAGAACAAGAACGGAATCATCAGACAGTGATAATATGAATTCACAGGCAACATTTGCCAATGGGATCGACAGAGTGCTCCCCTTGCAGGTGCTCCAAGCCACGGGATCATCCGTATCGTCATGAATAGGTTCTTGTCAAAAGTAAACGATTCAACCAAACACCGGGGATGGTTCGAGTGTAGATAGTTACAATCTCCTGAAATGAGAACATTGGGGTACGCGGGTGTGGTAAGACATGCAATCGTTATGTATCAATACCAAGTATTGATTGACGCAGTTGCACATTCACGTTTGCCTCACGTCTACGACGATAGATATTTTTTGCAATGCGACACAAAGCGATGAAGACGCGAGATCCGCCTCGTCTTCAACAGTCATCAGTGTTGTTTTCACTGTTTACTGATTGACTGAGAAGTCGGAGGAGAGATGAAAACACCTTACCGGGTTGTATCAGCTTTCATAGACAACTGACTGAGACTGACACGCTATGCACCATTACACTAAACAATGTTAAAATTAGTGGTGTAGTTGGGTTGTTTGAAAAGACATTTGTAGGCCTCTCTCACTTGATGAACAGGGAAAACCATCAGGTCACACGAGGGAGTGGACTTGATTGTTAGCTACAGCTGATTACGGAGTTATCGACCGTACTATATACACTAGGTAGCAGACAATCGATACTGAGGAACAGTTTCAGACAGCATGGTTTGCTTGCCATAATGCAAACGGTCAAGGTCATTGGTGCGGATTTGTCAGCTGACTATCATATGAAAGGTCTTATCCTGATTGGTTTATTTCAAAATGGTTTAGCCAGCACCGCACTGTTTGTTGGAGTTTGTCACAGTTACAGTGGGGGGTTACAACTAATTGAAAGCATCTCTAGTAGCAACGCATTGTGTTCAAAACTTAGGACAGAGGTCCGCAACCGACGGGACAGCGACCGTGTGAGTCCCATGACACTGTCCGGTTTAACATGGAGCATGGGGTTGAACAAAGCACCATGCCAGCAGTTCTCGGTAAAAAGTATGCTGTCCACGTGGGAGTATTCTAACTAATCCATACAAAGAGGAACGAACATGGATTCGAGTGCCTCTGTTACTGGAGCTCATCAGTGCGGCTAACTGGACAGTGGCCAAGGTTGATGCCTGGCATACTAGGTGATTTACTGAGAAGTGCCCACAAGTAACGAGGGAAAATTGTCCACAAGCATCCGTGACGCTACCTGATCAGTCAGCTGACTATGCTTCCCCGGCTTCCTTTTCAGCCGGTCTACTATGGTTAAAGGTAGGACCTTGTAGAGGGGACGTTGTCGTCTCCCTGTTAAGGGCGTTAGTGCCAGAATCGATAGGTGTGACTCGATTGATTTTATTGAAAAATATTTCATATTAGTGAACTCAGTGCTTCCTGAGGGAGCATTTTTGTTAAATTCGAAAGAATACTTTACTTTCTAGGGAGTACCTCACGGAATTCTTTTCCCCAAATCATATCGAGAGGTTGCCTAATGACTGCCTATTTAAACCGATTTGCCTGGAAAAGTCTTGTAAGTATTCCTAAAACCCGGTTAGCCCGTCCCTTCTGGAAGTATTTATATGTGATGCACAATTTACGTAGAAAGGGGTCCCAGAAGTTTCTCATCGCTAACAGCTTCTCCTGTTGAACATGTGCTGTATGTTTTACCGATATAATAGGTTGTTTAGATTTCTTGCCTAGGGGATTTGTATGCAGCTGAGACACGAATTGTTCTTCGCCGCGGTACCTGAGCACTGGCTCGCGGAGGCGGGCAGAAATGCGAATCCAAAAGGATACAAATTTTATCTTATCCTTTTGGTTATTTATGATGGAATACTGTATGTCACATTACTCGCTTCCTCCGTACAATTCCAAATGGGTAGGGATCAACTTAAAGCTTGTTCAATAAGTCACAGATCATGAATTAAACAAAAACAACAGTGGTTTGTACAGTTAGGCATTGGACTTGGGTGGAAACCGCTCAACTTGGTTTAAATGAACTTGGACAGCTAAAACTCATTGCGTAGCTGTTTTTGGCTGTTGAATAAAGCCACACATCTAAGGGTTCAATAAGCCCCCTCAATGGCGATCAATTTGTTGTCTGTGTCCTGGAGTGATCCCTGCATGAGACCGATATTAACTTTCCCTGGGGTAAGAAATCGTATCTGTTATCAAATTTGCCTCTACCTGGAGATAACACCCTGAAAACAGAAGACTTCCGAGAAGCGAGCAGCCATGATAAATATCTTGAAGCACAAGTGAACAGTAACTTGGTTTTCCCCTCACTACACGTGTCAGATCATAGATTGTCGGTCCCTCACAATGTCAAAAATTTTAAACATTTTTTAGAAATGGGAGAAAACGTTGGGAAATCTGCATCTCACCCGTTAAACTGATAATGTTTGTTAAACTTCCAGGAATTCATGAAGAAATTCGATACAAACAAAGACGGAGTGATTTCAAAAGATGAATTTCTGGCGGCCGTTCGACGTTCCAAACCAGAAAAGTTCACGTAAGTGTCAATGCGAGCCTTCAAACTGTATCTTTTCAAGCTAAAAAGAAACTGAACAAACTAGTTAGACCTATGCAGACGTATGAAGAGTGGGGAGTTGCTCTGCTTTTATGGTTTTATAAGTCAAGTCGCTCTGACAAATGAAGATGGGACCAACACGATAATATTAGAGCTTTTCAGATACTCAGCACTGCACAAATGGTTAAGAAAAAGCGTAAGGAAAACCATTCTGAAGAGTTCATCGTTGGGTCAAAATTTAGAATTACGTTTTTTGAGGCCTTCAGAAGAAAGGGAGAAAACTGGCCTATGACACACGAGCAGTTTCCTTCCAACCAATCAGATCTCAGCTAGATGACGACAGATCGGTACCCCGTTCAGCTGTGTTCACGTGGGTTAACTGTAAACCCGGCGTGGACACGGCAGGCTGGTGGTCTATATGAACTCCTTGGACAGGTGCAGTACATTCTGTTGCCTGGATACATCACAAACGAGAGATTCAGCTGAGTTTCATATGAGTCTCTCGCAAAACCAAATTTGTTTGCAAATGAGTGTATTTCTCGAAAACAGTCCAATTTGGGTTCAAGTAGAACATAAGGTTGACGGAAACTCGGGCTGCGCCTACCTGATGAGCCCCAAGAGGGGCGAAACCGGTCGTGGGCTGTCGAAGAGTTTTCAGCAACCTTATGAGTAGTCCATTACGAATATACATGTATCGCGATATCTCGAATATCGTAGCAACTGGAACATGAGGCGGCCTGGTGCAGCACATTCAGTTGCCTGAAAACATCGCAAACGGGAGATTCAGCTGGGTTCCAGGTGAGTCTCTCGCAAAAACAAATTGATATGCAAATGAGTGTATTTCTCGAAAACAGTGCAATTTGGGTTCAAGTAGAACATAAGGTTGACGGAAACTCAGGGACTGCGCCTACCTGATGAGCCCCAAGAAGGGCGAAACCGGTCGTGGGCTGTCGAAGAGTTTTCAGCAACCTTATGAGTAGTCCAGACCAAGGAAAATCTACCAGTTGCACCCGAGGTGAATAATCAACTGATGCACCCTGAAGTGGAAGATTAAGGAACAAGAGCTGATCGGAACTAATTTGAAACTCCTCCAACCCATCAGTTCGAGATTTTGGCGATCACACGGGCCGACAACAGCCATTAATTGACACTCATCACTGACCTAGTGTGATAATCTGAAGAGGACTTCCTGATTGGTGCCCCGTCTGCCTTATAACCTGGCCAACTTGGTGACCTGTTCACCTGGTCTGATGAAGCTTTTGTGTCAAAAGCGAAACGTTGCCAAAATAAATAAAAACTGCTGATTGTTTACCAAGCTCTTCTGAAAAGAATTTAAGCTTCCTCACCATTAAGTATTATTCTCGCAACTCGGACTTGGTCACTCAAATTAATTGAAGTAAAGCGGTGCCTTCAACTTGTGTCATTTGATCGAAGTAAGGTGTCTCTATTCAGTCTACATTTTTACATGACAGCCTCTGAGACAAGATTATTAATCTAATAAGTCGCCCAGTAGATATTCCGCTCCGGTTTAAAAAATAGTTCACGAGAAATGGAACAAAATCATGGGGCCTAAGTGTCCAGTGTCGTGAGATTCCGTTGATCACAGCGAGAAATGTGCCCGATGTTTCTAAGAACAGTAGGCCACCACTTGTAATCCAGTGTTTCCCCTTCATCTGAGCCATTTGAACGTTCGTCATCAGGTAACAAAGAACATTAGTTACAATAAAGTGGTAAAAATAAGAACCCTGATGAATCTATGTTGGCGACGTGGCTAGTTGTTACGATTTCTACGATCATCTCTGTTCCAAGCTATCCTTGCTGAAAAGTTCGCGAAAGACACGTGGTCGTGATATGTCAGTGCGAAATGAAAGTGGCTACTGTCACCTGAGAGTTTTTGGATCTTCACGCCTTTCTGTCTTGGATACACGTGATCCTGATTGCAGATGGTTAGAAACCTTGCAGAAGGTTCACAGCCTATGTCAGCGGTGCGTACTGCCATTTATCGACCTCATCGCTCATTTAAAGTTCTGTCGTTGTACCGTGGGCGCATGCCGGGTGAAGTTCCAACAGGAGGCTGGGTCAGTCCCCGTGATGGCGCCTCACTCCGACATGATGCTCAGGTGTGTTTAGTTGAATGCGGTTCAAACACGTAGACACCTTATTCTAGATCGTTTTCCTTACGAACTCGCATCAAGTCCCTACGCTTCCCTTTTCTTTTCACTCTTTACCAAGGTTTTCTTCCTTCGTCTCTGTATGGACATACACCAGTAGTTCGTACTGGTGTCTTGCTCCTGGTGATGATGATGACGATGCATTTTTGTCGGTTAACTATACAGTTAAGGTTCCGCGTCTTTTGAAACCAGCCGGAAGAATCCACTTGTTATTAGTTTGAAGACAGCCTAATCGATAACCGATAAGAAATCGAGACCCACTTAAGGTCAGAGCGTGATAAAGCGTGATTTCTCCGTAATTTGTAGGACAACGTGAAATTGGGTGGTTTCATGAAGCATGGAGAGACGTGACGGTTCAGCATAATCCATCTTACGTTCAACAGTGCGACTCAACTTTGCACGGACTCAAGTGTACCTGGTCTACAAATGTACCTCCAGATAAAGGCATTTGGAAATACCTGGAGTTTAATTATTTTTCGATGAGCCTGCAGCTTTTGCAGACGAAGAGACATCAATGACTGTGTCAGCCAGCATTCATCTTTTCTGATCACCGGAAAAGGAGGGTCTCTACTGGTGGATATAACATTTTACACCACAGTCCACTGGTAACGTGCCCGGGACCAGGACAAAGTAGTTAATTCTGGAGTCTTTATTTTCCGCTAAACAGACTGACGAAGGAGGACCACCTTAATTTCCATCACGGCGGTTTTCTTCTCATTAACCCTGGAATCACTTTCCACTAAGGTGAATTTCTTCTCAGTCGCTGCACACTGAATGAGTGTGGTAGAATGGATTACCTAATCACAACGCTGATAAGCATGAACTCCTTACCTCAACGTCACACTCTCTGAAATCTGCATCATCTAGATGATCTAACTGGTAGACTTGGTGGAGGTCCACTAGCATGGGATGGATCCCTCAAACAGGCTGGGATTGTCGCTGTAGAAACTCTTCGTCCACTCGTTGCTCTCAGTTTGGCCAGCATGAGCATGCCATGTGTGCTGTCGGATTAGTTTGACAAATCACGTGACTAGACTGCAGTCGGTCTTTGGATTGCCTGCTGAATTCTCACGGTCGTTCTTTGATTGGCTGTATAGGAAATATAGGATCAGCGAAATACACTCATTTGCAAACAAATTTGGTTTTGCGAGAGACTCACCTGGAACCCAGCTGAATCTCCGGTTTTTGATGTCTCCAGGCAACTGAATGTGCTGCACCAGGCCGCCTCATGTTCCAGTTGCTACCATATTCGAGATATCGTGATGCATGTATATACGTAATGCATTACTCATAAGGTTGCTGAAAATTCTTCGACAGTCCACGATCGGTTTCGCCCTTCTTGGACCCATCAGCTAGGTGCAGCCCCAGACTTTCCGTCAACCTTATGTTCTACTTCAACCCAAATTGCAAGTCCTGGAACAGTGGATAAGATTACCTACTAGTTTTTCGAGGCAAACGACAGTTGACCCTCTTAAAGCGAATATGCAGCCGGAAAACCACTTTAACGTCAAAGCACTGGGTCTCAATAATCTGTTGTATCGAAACGGATGGAAGATTTGTCGTGTTATTCAGTCCTGAGTAGTCCAATTTGCAACCCATAAATGGGCCTGGAAAAGCGCTAAACAGACGTTCGTGTACTAGCGGTAAAAACTGGTATTACGTGATCATGACACATTTAAAAGTTTCTGTGCACACAGAACTGGAATAGGATCTACGTGACCTCAGTACTATACTGAAGATTTCGGTTTTCATAGATTTTTTGAGCAGTTTACTGCAAGGGTTTGAAAAAGCAGGTTTGCAGTTTGACTGCATGGTTGCTCAAAAGATGTGTTTTGGCGCATGCCCATCCACGCAAATGTGTGTGTCTCGCCGACTGCAACAGAGTTGATCGCTACACCTGGCTTACTTCACGTCTTCGAAGAACAACACCTTAATCGTCTGCGTCAGTCATAGTTGCGTAGCACACTACCCTCGATTCATAGCGGGTGCCATATTGCGCTTTATACTTTCCGTCCATCGGTTACCCTCAAATCACCGTATACCAGATAGCCTTCTGAGATGTAGCCGTCTGAGAAAAGAAGCGCTTGCTCATTTTAAATCGTTCGGTTGAGAACAACAAAGCAAATTTAAGCATTCCGCGACACAGATCCTTCATTCACTTTGAAGTCATAGTTGTTATCGTCGACCAGACGACGCCCACTTAATGAAGTCGATCCTGGGGAGTAAGCAACCAGTGATGTGGGAGGGATTTTGGATGGGGTGTTCCACGATCGCCGTTCGAACGAGGATCTGTGCAAAGACTTCTTTGTTGCATTATTTTGTATACTTTTGAGCTTAGCAACTGAGCAGAGGAGTATTCGTAACCAAGATCTTTATCATAGAAAACTTTGCCGCTAGGAAACGCTTTGTGACTCCAATAGAAAACCTCGTTCAGTTTGAACGTGTTAGTGAAGGGTTTTCAGGGATTAAATTACTTTACTTCTGCTCAGGAGAATCATCATTCTGGTAAAATTCGTTGACAAAGCCCGAAATGGGCTGCACGATCGATTTCTGTGACGAGTGGTTGCTGATTGGTTTTCCTTTATATAGCTTTAAATAGAACCCTCAGTAAATCATCTTCCAAACATCTTGTTAACAAAAAAGTATGTGAAATCGATATATACTCCCATTAGCAAACGAATTTAGTTTTGGCAAGAGACTCAACTGAATTTAGCTGCATTTTTCGTTTATAGTAGTCTACTTCGAAGAGATTTCAGCGGTCTTACGAGTAGTATGTTACGTCTTGTCGCCCATATGTCTCGAAAATCGTGTCGCATCTTCCGGAACGAGTCAATTTTAACGGAGTACGAAGCATCCGATTTGTATATATATATATATATATATATGGGGGGCCTATACCCTCGTATGATTAGAACAGACAGCTAGTTTTCAAGCTTAGTTTCACTGTTCGTGTTATCATCGACTTGTCTCTGCAATACAGATTATCTTGGTAATTTTGCAAGGGTATGCCAGCGGTGGCGACATGCAAACCTCGAAATTGAATTATGCCAAAGTCACGTGTGAAGAACGTGATAAACTTTAATGGTAGACTACTAGCTTTGGAGAAAAAACAGATGCTTTTGACAGTGTTCCGGAATGTGGACAAGTGATAAGTTGCGGGTGGACGTGTAAACCGCAGGGTGTTTAAAACAGAGCTTGAAGAAATGTGGCTTGATTAGAAGAAATGGAACGATGCGTGATCCAGGAAGACTACCATTTGACCAGAAGGAGATAGTTTCGCTCAATCGCCCTCCTGTTTATTGGGCCCTCAAAACATATTTTCTCTGATGCTTTCTTGTTTTCACCTTGTTCATGAGAACCATTCGGTTGGATTGCACACAAATGATAAAGCGGACCACAGGTTTGATAGGTTTACAGTTTTATTCCGGACCGTTTTTTGCTACTACGCTGAGATTTCTCACCTTTGGAGCCCAGTAGATATTTTCATCAAACATCAAGTTCGTCAGCATTTGCACAACAAGTTGCCAATTAGATATGCAAAGCTCAGGGGTCGTATTGATCGCCCATAATTGGCGAACACCTTTCTGGACCTGTGCACAACCACCAGCACTGTATTCATTAGGATGGTCCGCCATATTGAAAAAAGCTGCAGGACAAATTTCTCCCTGGAATCCGCTGCTTAACTATGACAACGATTTCTCAGAGCTCCAGCTACAAGAACTTACTAACCGGAATCCAATCCTGACATCTCGACCGCTCCTTTCCGGCCTTGGGTAACCTGATAGTATATCAGCCCTTCTACTCCCTTTGGGTGGCATGACAGCTAGGCACCAAAAGGGTGTTACAGCTGAACGATTTCTGTTGATGGTACTTTTGCTATTTCTCGAGTGGTTCGGTGTGCGTCTAATCGAATTATTGATATGGCAGTTTCCCTTAAGTTGAACCTCATACTAGGAGAAAACAGAATCATGGTGGTTGATTACCTCAGCGTGAAAATTGGCACCAGAGAAATCTCCCACCTCCAGTGACTAACATACAGCCAGGTGGATAAGCGGAACCATGTGACCGACGCTTCTCATCTTTCCTCATTGTATGACATTTATTCCCTGGCATGTATTACTGGTGTACTGCTATCCATTCTGACGACTCATTTGTGCTTCTTATGCCATTGTCTGTTTGTTTTATTCAATTTAATTTGTAGGATCCTACGCTGCTTGATAGAGGCAGTAGGACGCGTTTCATCTTTAATACACCATAACTTAACGATTTATTAGTGTATGATCAAAAAGTGAAATGCCGACTCAGTTTCGGCATTTAGAGGTGTGGTATAGACTACTTAGTTCAAACAATTCAAGCTAATGGTATACGTTGCGATAAGGAGTGGGTTCGTTCTTATTGTGGTCGTTCGTAACCAATGGACGAATCTAAGCCCGAACGGTGTTTGAGGCAGAATTTCATCGGCCTATTTCATCGTCTATTAGTTGAAAGATCCGGGACCGATATATTCACGAGGGGAACGTTTCGGGCAACTTTCACCGTGACACTGAAATGAATGCTTAGCCTGTCATTGTGGCAAAAGTAGAATGGAAGAGAAATTTTCCTTGTTGTGTAGACTCTAGGCTTTGAATATTGGCATGTTAACATTTGATGTATATTAACGAATAATTTTGGTGATGTTACGTATTTCCTGTCGCTATAAACCATACTGCAAGCAAAACGTTGTGAATCCCTGGTATGCGCATTCAACTGTCACTTTAAAAACGGTCGTCATCATTAAGATTGCTGAGACACTATCGATCTACACCCCAGGGTTGTTCCTGACTGAATTTGATAAGTTGGCAAAGGCCACCTATCTTGTGCCTTGTGAATCGGTCATAAGAAAGAATAACTCACAACACGAGCCGACCTTTCATCTGAGAAGTCTTCACTCAAGGAGCCAGTCAAATATGTTAATACTTGATGCGAATTCCGGGACTGAATGCCGAGTGGCGCTAGATCCTGTTTTAGTGAGAGTTGGTCACACAACTGATGATGTGCTTGTGGCCGAATTGCTGGGTTTTCAGTCAACTGGGAAAAGTTTGGAACTGACTGCGAAATCACAGTTTCAAAAGAGCTTCGTAAACAATCAGTAGTTTTTCAACTGGGCAACGTTTCGCTTTTGATACAAAACCTTCATTAGGACAAGTGAGCATGTTTCCAAGTTGGTCAGGTTTTAAGGAGGACGTAAGACGTCTTCATATTGGTGCGCCAGATCAGTGGTGAGTGTCAATTAACGGCTCTTGTCGGTTGGTATGGTTGCCAAAATCTTGCATTGATGAGTTGAGGGAGTTTCAAAATCAATTCCGATCGGCTCTTGTTCCTTTATCAAAGTGCTTCAAAGTGCTTCGATCGATGATAGATTTCGTTGGTCTTCGTTGGCTTGTGAGAGTGACGGCAAGTTATTTGAGGGGGGGGAGGGAAAGTGGGTGAGATTAAGTGGATTACTCCTCCTTCTGATAAGCGCACACCAACACGTGTCAGCTCGACTGATCCACAACCGTCCTCCACACGCTTGCCAGTTCCACGCCTTCCGTTCTGTTAACACTGGGAGGCTTGACGATTTCTACCGCTTTGGCCATCAGTCCCCGTGTTGTGGACCTTAGTCCTCGCCTCAAAAGCTAAATATATTTTGCGTCCGGTGTCAAGCACATTTCGCGCCAGCACCTAGTCTTTCAGTAACCCTTGATATTCACCTGCGTTTCTCGATGGCCTGTTTATTTTCTTCCTATGCTCTCCGATCCTCCTGTGAAGTTCTTTGGCCGTCTGTTCTAAACAGACCTTAGTGCAGTCGTGACAGTTAATTTTGTAGACACAGTCTCTGGTTCTGTTTTTCGGGAGACGATCCTTCAATTGCACTAGTACAGAGTGCAGAGTGTTTCCCCTCTGGAAAACTACGGTTTCAAATTATGACCGGGTGAGTTCGAATCACGCAAAGGTGATGGTTCTGGATAGGGTTGAGACAGCTGTGCACAGTGTTCCCCGGTTTCCCGCTGTTGAACAGACTACAGTTACAATGCTCTTTCGGGACATAGAGCGAAGCCAGGTGTTACCAATATTCTGGTCCCAGCGGCTGGAAGCTGATAGTTAATATACAGATTTTCCCCATCTTCACGATTTTTTAACATCTGGCACCTTCGCTTCAGAGCAGACGATTTGTTCCACCGCATACTGGAAAATATCATGTCTAAATGGAATGTCACATTTTTGTTGTAAACATCTTGAAACATTCTGGTATCCCTTGATGTTCCCTAGAGGGTAGAATAGTCTGGAAATGCATCCGGATACTGGTGAAAGGAAGAAGGCCTTCGCTGCGGAGTTGTCTATTTGAGAACACCGACTTAACAGTTACAGACTATTGAACAGGGGAGCAAAACTCTCATATGCATCTCGTTTACAAAACTGAATATCCATCTTCTCCTTGAGCGCGTCTTCCTGAACTTTTCTGGATATTCATTGACTGTTACTCAAGTGCAAGCAAATGCTGCAAAGAGACTCCGCCAATTCTGTAACAGATCTCATTTTTCAAGAGACGCAAAGCGGATTTACGAGAAGGCGTACTACTCACATGCCTCATCAGTAGTATCCACCGTTACACTGGTAGCCCGGGTGAGTGTCTGATCAGGTGTTGTTAGCCAGACTTGTCAATCAGCTTGCATACATTTCGGCATCAACTGTGGTGACAAAAACAGTGCGCCGTTGGGTGGCACATATATTGGTGGCGAAGCATTTGCAAATTGATAATCGAAATCGGCGAACAGATCAACGACTACCTGATCAAACCTCAATGAGATAGTTTATTCTGACGCTTTCTTGGTTCCCGTGAACCGACAAGGCGTGACATAGCATTGTGCTGGTTTGCGTTCAACCTGTTTGTCGACATGAATTCGTGTTTTCTTCCAGCTGGAAAAGGTAACCACTATCTGTGAATAAGGACTAAACTCACTTTTTTTTATGAAAAAAAACTTGAATGCTCTGATTATTCCAACCTAGCCTGATTATTGTTTTCTGTCCAATGTCTACCGTCAGGGAAGCGAAACTTCGTGCAGCGTTTCAAAAGGCCGACAAAGATAAATCCGGGAAGATAAGTGTGAAAGAACTGATGGAATTCTTAAAGGAACACGACCATCCCGTGCCAAGGACAAAACTGGAAAAGTGGTTGAAGAAACACGATAAGAATAAGAATGGTGAACTGGAATACGAGGAATTTCTAGCTTTTGTTTCAGAGTCTATATGACATGAATGCAATATTCTGGTGGGTGGAACGCTACGGTCGCGTTTCTATGTTCCATGTTGATTCGTTCGCTACGAAACTGATTGACAGTATTCACGTGTTTTGGTTTATGAATAAAAATTGGATATTTATTACCAATTTCTTGCAAATTCTTGGTGTCACGTGATTCTAGGTCACATGTAGCGGTGCGTCGATGATTTCTTTGGAGAATCAGCACCTAAGATGTCTGTTAAAATGCATTCCGTGAGGATGAAAACCTGGCAGTCAGCAAACGCATTTCTCACCAACGGGCAGCATAGATATCCTGTTCGCATTCACACGCACGCATAGCATGTCGAAATTCACCGGATGCTTGAAGGACAAGTTTCTGACGACTTCCCACACCCTGATCAAAGAGAGTTCCATTCTGGTTCATAATGTCCATTTGACTCCTTTTGCCTGCGAATCCGTTCGAAGGTGAACAACTTGAGCATTTTCGTTCATTGCAGGTCCAGATTCTGCTGGACTTAAGCGTGATGTCGAACTCTCTACCTAGTTGGTGTTCAGTGAGTCAGTCTCAGTGAGTCAGAAAGTGAGATAAAGTAGAACCGCCTTGCAATGTGATTCTTTGGGTCCCCAAGACCAGTGTGATGTGATCGAAGCCAGCTGACCGGTATTAGCCACCCAATCACACGGTAGCAGCCTGATCACTGTCCAGACCGAAATTATTTAGAACAAGGATACCTTCTAGATCGGCAAAGTCTAACGGAATGGCATTCACTGATTTCTAAAGCAAGTTCTTTCTCGGTTGTATGGCAGACAGCATTCTGTGTTGACTCCTGCCTTGTACCACTGACAGGTTGTTTTCGTAGTTTTCATCATTTGGGACGTGGCTTTTTTTTACTTCATCGACGATTAATCTTATGTGGTAACGCCTTTTTGTTGTGATTATGTCTCTTGTATATACTCCAGTTGAGTTGTGCCTTCTGCTGCAGCAGTTTGTGTTTCAGCAGACCACGTGATACATAGCAAACAGAACCCACAATGAAGTCGCGTCTACCCACACGTGAGCAACATAGTCGTTCTTTACTCGTAGATTATTAATTGGGTGTTGTTTGTTTTTTATGGATCATTCCCAGAGATAGTTAAATATCCAGAAGTATTTAGGGAATCACGCTGAGCTTTTGTTCCGTCAAATGCGTAGCTTGCGGTGAGCAGTGTTCACCTGATCGATAATAACTTATCGATTCGAGAGCAGAGTGCTGGGAACGGGAGGGCGTAACTACATTTCAAGAGAAAGTCGACGTCAATGAACCTCAAACAACTGCTCCGCAATGATGGCTAGATGGACGAAACTCTTGATCGGGACACAAGAGAAGACAAAATTCCGAATTATAGAGGCCTCACCTATTCATGAACGTGCGGATGTTCAGCAAATAGAGGGTGTAAATAGCTCTCTACCGAGCCCAAAATCAGGATATTCGGCTTCTTGAAGTCCGAGGTATTTTCAAGAAAGCAATCAAAAGGTGCCACATCTACGAAGCCAGTTGGATGATCAAACACCTAGATTAAAACGTGTGCGTTAGAACGTACACGTCAGTTTCTTATGAACTGCTGCGATCGTCTGACTGACTGGAGATAAAGCTGACCTGGTAGGCATACGTGGGGACCTAGTTAACCAATTTGGAAAAGGTCTCAAATCTCTGACAGTATTCCCCTTGGCAATGTTGTGGAATATAGGTAGCTCGGGTGCGGGGTTGAGTGGGACCCACTCAACCCCGCACTGATGATGTTACCTCGATTGGTGATGAAACGTTTGCAATCCAACTACCAAGCTCGGCGAACAGACCAACAATCAGTATTCCCCTTGTTCTCATCCAGTACATTCTTTCCAGGATGATTGGGAGACACTTTTACGCTTAGGGAGCAAGCACAAACGAAAGAAGAACTGGCAGGCATGCGTGCTCTGTGGTAATCTGGTGCACTGGGTGTTGGTAACTGAACGCAGGAAGTAACGTAGCGAATAACCAGTCTGTAGTTAACCGGGATCAACCTGTAATTCAGGCAGAATAAGCCGCGTAGGCCAGTGGTTAACATAATGAAATCTCGCTTCAAAGACCGGAACGGTTGATTCAACACTGACTGTCATTCCCCTTTTTGAAAATTGTATACACATGTTGTTTCATCAATACATGATGTGAAAAAGTATTTTTACCGCACCTTCATCACCGATGGTATTCTCAAAGTGTTTGCTAGTGTTTGTTTTCTTCATAGTTCACTGGTGACGGTTTTTATGACAAAGTAACCATTAAAGTTACTGTTCACTCAAGATCGGTTTCTCGACCAGCTACCGGGGATGAGATGTTCAAATAACCGAACATCAAATCGACTGGACGGTGTCGCGCCAAACGATGGCATGTCCTGATTGGTCAAAATGTATGCCAATCAGGATCGAGCATTTTGAATTCGGCGCTTCTCGCCCCATTGTAGATTGACCTTCGGGGAATTCCGTAATGACCCTATAAGTACGGCTATAACAATCTCCCTTTGTCTCCTTAAAAATGTTACATGAAATTTTGGGCGGGAAGGCAAGCCAAGGACTAACATGGGAGTTAAAATGCCGTTTCAAAAACAACAAATAGCTCGAAAATCGTTTCCTCAAGTAGTGAAGCACATAGGTGCCATGATAGAGACATTGCAGAGAACAACGTAAGCTCGACTGCTGCATCAGTTATTCTGGTTCGAAGTGGAGATGATAGGCATTTCCGGGTGTTGAATAATACCACAATCCGGAACTTACCTGGTACGCCATAAACTGATGGTGTAGTTGCTCATACACATGAAGCTCGAGTTACCTCGCTGCTCAACCTGTGTTTTGCACACCTCTAAATGTGATACACCTAACTCAACGTTCAGGGTTAACGGACGACTATGTTGATCCTTCTGGATGGCTTATGGCCTTTGCTTCAGCGAAACTACTGTGGAAGATAAAAGGTCTCATGTTTGTGTACAGGAATGATCGGAGTCTATTCAGAGATGGGGCATGACAATGCACTGCACTGAATCGATAAAGTTAGTCTGCTTAATAAGATCCTATGTTTGGATTGCATGGCTTGATGCGGTACAGTATTGCTATTCTTGAACATGAGTGGCTATCAACAGCATTTACAGCCCTTCACATGACCTTGAGGGTATGATGGAAAATGTTTACCAGAGCCTGAAAAAGATCTCTAACCATTATGTCAAATCCTATAGTTCGGATTGACTAACCATAGGGGCGGCACTCGGGAGCGTTCAAGTCACTAGCTGGCTCAAACCCCACCCAAACCGACTGAGAAGTTGTATCGAGCGCCATGTTTCTTGGAATGGAAGATGGATTTTCACAGCTACGTGGTCTAATCGAATTCGGTAACACCATAAAGTCATACAACCAAGAGGATGACAGAACAGCCCGATCTTAGTGAGAAATGCAGGCCCAGATTATGACGGCCAGCTACCGGAACTGGAGATAAACACTCGGAAGCCTACGCGATTATTCTGGGGTCATTTTCCAGTCAAAAAAGAAATATGTTGAAATTTTTTATACCAGAAATCTGTTTTTTACCGAGGTTGCTTCCGTCTGAATTTTTAGCCCCAGACACTTCAAACATAAACGCCGAAGGCGAAAACAGGTATCGTGAGGACCAAGTAGTCCACTTTCAAGATTAGATAAAATTGTGTCGAAACGCAGCTAATACACTCGAAGGAAGTTATGGCTGTCGAGCGACCACCTCTGATGTGACCGAGGGATGAAATGCTGTCTGACATAGCGCCTCAGCTCTAACACCGAATTTTGCTTTGATTCGAAAACCTATGCGTGAAGCGTGGTTTCAGTAATGTCTCGTCCAATACATGTGGATGTTTAGAGCAGTTTACCTCCATATTTATCATAATGAAAGCTATTTCAAAGTGAACTAGAGAACATATCGACCATATCTTGTTTTACTTCGCTGTGCACCTTTATAAAGGTGGATTCTGCATCTTACCAACGAAAGAAAGAACCCTGCCTGCTTACAAATACCTGTCTCCTGTTACGAATAATAGTAGTCTCGGAAAATTTCCGGTTTGCTGTTTGTGGTGGCGACGGTGAGAAGTTGGCAAAAGAATCAGTGCAAGGCGATTTGACCTTTTTTGGTTTTTTACTGGCACGTTGGCGCATCTGGTTAGCCCCGTTGTCCTTGTGCCCTACCCTCATTCGAGCCATTCCGTTCTTGCCAGGTAGATGGTAGAATCAATAAATATCGTTGAAATCGGTGGACGGCGGCAATGGAACTTGACCGTTTGAACAGGGTTCTAGGTGCTTTGTAAGTCATGTACTTTGCAGCAATCAGAAGACGTTGTATGATTTCCGTGGTGTCGCCAGGTTTTGGGACAGCACCCAGCTATCGCTGTTTGTAGACACAAGCAAGGTCTGCAAATCGCACGAAATTAGCGAACTGCACTCATCTGTAAACAAATTCGGTTTTGCGAGAGACTCACCAGGAACCCAGCTGAATCTCCCGTTTTTTATGTTTCCAGGCAACTGAGTGTGTTGCACCAGGTCGCCTCATGTTCCAGTTGCTACGATATTCGAGATATCGCGATACATGTATATACGTAATGCACTACTCATAAGGTTGCTGAAAATTCCTCGGCAGCCCACGACCGGTTTCGCCCCTCTTGGGGCCCATCAGGTAGCCGCAGTCCCCGAGTTCCCGTCAACCTTATGTTATACTTGAACCTCAATTCGACTGATTTCGATAAATACTGTCATTTGCAAATCAAGTTGGTTTTGCGAGAGACTCACTTGGAACCCAGCTGGATCTCCTGTTTTTGATGTTTCCAGCTTTGCGGTTCGTTTACGCTAGCTAGGTGACCAGCAGGACAAGTCTTTGACAGTAATTTTTTTTCGTTTGTCTATTGGTTAAGCCCCTGGTGGATGCCCACTGAGGCTTAGAGGAAAGAGTTCGCGATGTCTTGCTAGTGTTTTCATCATAAAGGTTTGCTAACGGAAAACGGTGTCCTTCGAGAGTAGAAATACTCCTATCGGGTTTCAATAGGACAAATTCGGCCAAGCCTGTAACATGAATCAATTAGTTTTATTTGAACACAAAATGTGGTGAATATTGATTGTTGGTAGAATGTCTCAGTTCAACTGGATTCCCGCACCAGTGCATCGAATTCTTCTTTGGTGAGGTAACCTTTCTTCCGTTTGTCATACTTCTGAAACAGAGTTTTCATTTGTGATTCGGACCATCCTTTGTTCAGCGGCATCATGTGTCGAACAAAACAAGTGAAATCGAGACGTCCATTCCCACTGGCTCCCATTTGAGTGTACATATTTTTCGTATCTTCTAAACTGGATAGCAAAAGGAGAGTGAGTTTAGCCGGTGAATGGGACGTGAATAAATAAGAGATGAATAATCTTCTAGCGCTGGAATGATGTGAGAAAATGTGAGAAAAACTGTTTTCGTGACGGAGCTGTCTGTATCACGCTTGAACGAACGACCTAGCAGTCAGTCGCATGGACATGAACCAATAGGAAGACGATTATGATCTTGTGCACGCTGGCCGGCCCAACCACGCACAGCCGATCGATGCGCCCAGGCCGAAGAGAACAATAGGCTCCAGTCATGTCACGAAGGCACTAAAGAACGAAGTAAACACGTTTGCTGCATCCTGAGTGCCACAGTTAAGGAATTAGAGCTAGGAAATTTACTCAAATGATAGAAGCAGGGTGAAGCAAAGATTTCCAAGCCCTATTGGACAAAAAGTGTGAAGGTCTTGCAGGAGAAGTGCAATAGAAACTTCAGTATAGATAGGAGACATAGTTCGCTGTATGTTATCATTTCATATGCTCTCATCAGCTGCGAGACGTAAAAAGAGGCATGTCCAGAAGTGTCACATGGTCAGAACCACGGCAACCAAAACTATAATCTCCAGACTTTTCTACACACCAATCTGGATTGTGAAGCCTGATCGATGGAGGCTTTGGATTCCACTTTTGTAACGAGGCCTTCGAATCCCCCTGGTGAAGGGTTTGCAGTAGGTCCTTGGCCAGGATTAGAATCTGACATTTTGGAGACAACTGCACCAACAATCAAAGAACATAACGTGTTTTGTGTTGAGCGATGCGCACTGCTAGAGAGTCGCTCCGTTACCTCATAGCAATATGAAATGACTAACTTTTGGTGTCATTTCGTCCAGTGCTTGACTATATGTCCCATGCTGTCACATTTCTAGTGACAGGAATCTGGTAGCTTAAACGAACGTAATATGGATGCACGTTCCACAGGTCAAAAAGTGAATGAATGAATGAATGAATGAATGAATGAATGAATGAATGAATGAATGAATGAATGAATGAATGAATGAATGAATGAATGAATGAATGAATGAATGAATGAATGAATGAATGAATGAATGAATGAATGAATGAATGAATGAATGAATGACAAACAGACAGACCGGGAGACAGGGGGACAAACAGGTAGACAAACTGACTGGCTCGTAGACTCACTGTCTCACTTAGTCAGAGTGACACAGTATTCAAAATTTTGGCAAGCTAAGTATACTTATATAGACACAATACACTACTCATAAGGCTGGTGAAAACTCTTCCACAGCCCACGACCGGTTTCGCCGGAAGGTCAAGAAGCGTTGTTCTATGCCGTCCAAGTGCGAGCTGACCACACTACAGATCAGCCTCTCGTGGCCAAACGATTAAGTTTCGAGACTACTGGCCGGAAGGTCGCGGGGTCAAAACACCCCACTGGAGTTTCATGAGGTGCTAATGATTCCAAGTATAAATAAAACAGCGGGGTTTTCAGCATAGACTGGCTTTACCTAAAGGACGAAATCTCCATTGAAAGTAGCCTTCCTTTTGAAAATCTTGTCCATCTATCCTGTTCTCAAGAAAACGCAACTTTTAGACCATTCTGCCAGTTATTCAAGTTAAACAACAACGTTTCGAAAACTCACGACTTCTGGGGGATGGAAAGTGGGCCCATTATCTCTTGAGCTGTTCATTTTTTCGCCTACCGTTGTTGCAGACGATGTCACCTATTGTCTAGAGTCACTTTTATTCATCCTTGACTGTAACCGTTTCCATCAAGCTGAATTATTTTCTGGAAATGGTGTCTGTTTTTTATTTTCTAACCTTCCTATCCGACTGTCGAACCAGCGTACGGTTCTAGCATGCAAGAAATCTGCCTTAATCACTTCTGGCTTCAGTGTTATTTTCTCAAATTTGCTGAGTGACCTTGGTGATCTGTTTTTTTCAATTTCGGGAAGTTTATCGAGCCACTTTATTGAAAAAAGCACCAATTTGACAGTTTTCCTTTCAAGCATAAAGGGTGGGAAAATCGACTGAGGGGCCGGAACAAAAGAAGACAGAGCCGAATTCCTGAGACTGATTCAGTTATTCTATAACTATGGTACCGTCAGTTTTCACGTCAAACTACTGATATATCTAGACTACTGAAAAATTTATGAGCCGCGGCCAGAAGCCGCAACAATACACTGAAAAAAGTAGAATCAGCCCGACCAATCGTGCTCATTTCTGACTGCAAAACGCCCAGGTAGTGTGCAGAAGGTCTTAAGCGCGTGAACTATTTCAAAAACAATTATCTGATTTCCAAGGCTAACAGGCATTTTGGCTTGAAATCGATCAAGATTCGAATTCCCGGACAAATGCTTTTTTTACGCCATGTTATTTATAGTTTCAGTACTGTAAAAAAAACTTGTGGGGAGGGGAGAAAAATGGGGGACTTCATTGATGAAAAGGTAATTTCTATAAGTTTCCAACTGTAACTGGCTCTAGGGAGGGATCAATATCAGCTTCAGGACGGCTCAGAACTGTAGCAGACGGAACTGCGATCGACTGATGGCAGTTTTTTCGTTTATGAGCTTGTGGTTTTGATCTCTGGATGTTTTATTGTGCTGTTGTGACCTACATAGGTCTTGGTGATTGTGTCCCTGGCTGAGGCTAACTGATGCACACAAAACATGGAGATTATAGTTAGGGCCTGACAACATGACGGAGTTCGAACAAAGGGCCAAAGGTGATTGGGCAAAATTTCAAAGCATCAGTAATGATGCACCTCCAAAGCGTAGCGGTTTCGGGCGCCTCTGAAGCACCCTGAGCATAGACTTGGCAGCTAACATTAAAGTACATGATAGGATTGCCGTGGCGATTGCTGCTTTTGGTCAATTAAGGAGACGCTTTTGGAGTAATCAAATTCTGTACGTGGACAGGACAATCGCGGTGTACCACACTATGAACTCAGTGACCAGGTCGAATGGCCCAAAATGAGGTTCTCGAACGAGTGGAGACCAACTAAGTTGAGTGCACCTTGACACAGGTTGGATGGAAGTGGACCACGTAAAACCAATGTCCGAAGAGAGTGAGAGGAACTCTGGGGTGCCGATCGTTTCAGGAAACATCTTTGTGTCTTCCCACTCGCCTCGCAACCAACGGTATGATGTGGCTGCAGCTGCTTCATAGTATGGTGAGTCGTTCTTCTTGGTCGGGTTGCTTTCCGTTAACAACCTTGGTTTGTTGAAAGACTGAGGATAGAGGTTCCAGCCACTGCAGTCTTCAGGGTCAGTCCAGCACCGCGGCCTTACCAGCACAATGGAGTGGCAGCTTTTAATCAAGAAATACACTCATTTGCAAATCAATTTGGTTTTTGCGAGAGACTCACCTGGAACCCAGCTGAATCTCTCGTTTGTGATGTTTTCAGGATTTTAATCAAGCTTTCAAGGTCTGTTTTGTGTGTACTTTTGCAATGAATGTGCATTATAGCAGGTGGTGTTTGTGAATAACAAGGTATTCTGATGCAAAATTCTTTCTGTCATACAAACTTATAGGAATGAAAGTCTACCTATCAGATCAAAACTCATTACGACAAACCTGATCCGTCTTGCCTTGCGACGTTTGACCGCTGCTTCGAATTCAGCCTTTGAAATCTTCCCATCTTTGTCTAGGTCACAGTAATGAAGAAATTCCTGAAACGAGTTGAAATAAATCGACGTGAAATTTGATAGCATTTTTCACAAAATGGTTAGATAATCGGACACTGGTGGGATAATTTCAATGGTGAGCTTCGTGCTCACCAGCAAGTCAATGATTTTCGTGGACAGACAGCAAAATGTCCCCGAAATCAGAACCACATAGGCTCACAGCGCATCGGTTAGACACTCAGTACATGTTCTGGAGCTTTTTAGAACTAATCAACCCGGCAAAGGATTTGATTTACCTACCGATTTTTATTCCCAGGGCTACGTGAATTAGCTCGATCGATTTACTTTCGCCCATCACATGCGGACTAAAGCACTATCATTTCCCCTAAGTATGTCGATGTGGCCTTTGAACATCACTCACCGAAATCGCGCATCACACTTTCTTTCTTGTCTCACTGATGCTGTCACCGACCACGTGACCTTTGTGGTCCGGAAGTGGACACATGTATCCAGGACTGGGGGAAATCTTCCACTTTGATCCGTCATAAGGTATCGCCAGAAAATATTTACAGGAACATTTATTGTCGCAAGCCCTATAATGGCCTTCATATGACACATTTTTGTTGAAAAAAGGTTTAGTTCTGAACAGTTACTCTTTTCTGAATGGGGGACCATTCACATGGACCAGCAGAAAACTTTTTCAGCGAGGCGGACTGTCTATGATCTTGTGGTAAGTGGCCTTGTCCGAGGGCACCAGTCTTGAACGGACACATTTGTGCCCGAGTTTGTCTTCTTCGGCCCTGGTGGTTTGCACACGGCAACTATAGATACTCGTGTATGAGTGTAGTATACGTAGTACAGAAACCAAAAGCTAGGATGGTCAGTCCCCGAGCATCAGTCAACGTACCTGGGTTTGTCGGACCAAAAACCTGTGTATCACACAAATCAGTTTGTTTGCGTCACAGAGCAGCTCAGATCACCGTCCTATTCATTTGAAATTTTTTTAAAATACAGTCTGGGCTGAATAGGACCGGTCAGGGAACACCGGGGTTGTGTCAGATGCAGCGTCCTACCAGAAACAAAACCCCACACTTATCAGGTGTCCAAAGATTTTCAGGCCATACAGTGCTTAGAAATTGATCAGAAGGCATGTCATTGCTGTTTACAGCTTTTGGGTGTTATTTATTGAGCCGACCGATGGACAGAATAGTACTTCAATACGAGAAATTATCATAGGAGAAACATAACCGTCAAGAAAACAAAACGAAACATTTTTTACAACCTCGTAATAAAATAAGCCTGGCAGAACCGGAAGGAGCTCAACTTTTAGTTCCACTGTGAAAACACCAGGACAAAAAGGCTCCGTCGTCGACTAAGATTTTTAACTGATTGTTAGTTTGAATAGTTGATCCCACCATCAGAGCTGATGCACGGCACTGTCACCTCCTCACTGGAGTTAAACTGAGCGAGTTTGTACTTGAGCCACCATCTGTTGTAACAAGTCACAACCGTTGTACAAACTGGAGAAGTTAATCAGTACACAAACGAGTATCACAAACGAGAGATTCAGCTGGGTTCCAGGTGAGTCTCTCGCAAAAACCAAATTGATTTGCAGATGAGTGTATTTCTCGAAAATACAATTGTTTATGTTGTTTGTAAAACAGGTTTTCGCACGAATAGATAGTTGAGCGGCACCAAAAACCAAGATGCCAAAAGAAGAATCGGATATGACAAGCGAGCTACACTGATCGGCACATCTCCTGTTGGATGTAACAGGAGACTCCCAATTGGATCTTCGGTTCGTGATACTTTGCTTCAATTGAGTGTGCTGCAAAAAGGGCGCCCCTTGTTCCAGTTGACATGGTATTCGAGATATCGCAGTATACATTTGGTGTCCACGCGAGTGCTTTTCACCAACTACGTCCAACTTTGGCGCAAGCAAAACATAAGTTTGACAGAAACTCACATACTGTGCCTATATGGTAACTCCAAGACGGACGAAACCGGTGACAGGCTGTTAAAAATTTTTCACAACCCTGTGAGTAGCCCCAATCAGGTAGATTTGCCCCTGTTTCTCGATTCAAAAGGGAGCTGATTAAAACTAACACTAGAAATTTGTACTTTCTGTCATTGTTTTTTTCCAAAGTCAAAATAGGGTGTTCTCGGACGGCTAGAAATTTGTACTTTCTGTCATTGTTTTCTTCCAAAATCAAAATAGGTTGTTCTCGGACGTATAGGATAAACCATTTGGCCGAAGTCTGTCTCTTCACCACAGTTTACCTCACTCGCCTAAAGCTTACAACCACAGGAGAGCTTGAATGGGCTTCCTCTCACCTTAGATGAACCTAAATACAGAGGACCTCACGTGCTGAATCAGTGTAACTCAAATTATCCCTGTGTATGCCGTAGTTCAAAGAGAACGTCAAGGTTTTAACCGCTCACTCACTTTGGCCGCCTCACGAGGAAGTCCAAAGGCATAGACAGCACTTTGAATCTCTTGCAAGCTGATGTAGCCGCTACGACTTCGGTTGAGCGAGTAGAAATCCGATTCCAGCAACTTTTGGAAAGACATTCTGCCGCGTGGTTCCTGAACAAACAAACAGATGAAAGTTACCTAATCTTGGTGGGCGATTTCACCACAGAGAAAACAACCGCTTTGTTCTTCCAGTTATTAACTGTACTACTAAAGTAGTGTGTGATGGTGTTCCATATTCTTTTATATCATTTGCACAAAAATGAAAGTCATCCGTTAGTCATCCATAGGTACACAAAATTAAGTTGCATGTCACTCTGAGGAATTGGAATGTGGACGGCTGAACTGAAGTCACTCTTGACAAGTAGCAAGCTGTCAAAAGCAAAAAAATTAACATGATTATACACAAACTCAGCCAGCCGACATAAATTAATTTCCGCACTGGGGAACGCGGAGAATAGATCCCAAATTACAAATTGTCTGTCAGTTCTCCAGCAACTATCGGTGCCCACAAGCTAGAGTTCATTTGGGTGGAATGACGAGAAAGGCGCGGTAGCCTGAGTTGCAATTATTGACTGCAATATGTGGTGGGCTTCCTTCGGAGTGCTTAAACTGTTATAATCCAACAAGCACAGAGGCCTCACGTCACACCGTCGCAGCAAACCTCCAGGGGGGGGATAGAAAATGAAGTGAAAATCACGTTTGAAATTATCAATAGATACGGTGTTCTTGGTAACAGTGCCACCTGGTTTATCCGTAATTCGGTTTGGGTGGTATTTCGGGAGAGAAGGATTATCCGACGGGAGCAGGTATCCTAATGGCAGTTCGCTAGGAAAACGTCTGTTCTTCTGATATTTTTTGGTTCTTGGATGAATATGTATGGGGAAATTCCTGATGGCCAAAATTCAAACGCGCTGGTTGGTCGTCCTTGCTGATTGTACCCAGTTGACAGAGTCTTCTGCAACTTTTGGCTCATACGTAATACCGGCTTGAAGGTGACGGTTGGACTTTCTCACGCATTAAAGCTCAAGTGCACCTTTGTATATCTGTAAATCCAATGGGTGTTCCGGCAGCGTAGAGCGATGTTAGGATCCTTTAAATAAGTGCATAGCTATGAACGGACATATTGAAACAGTTCTTCTCAGCTTTAAGCATAGATTGACAACACTTGCAGAAAGTTTAACTTTCAAAACCCCTCCGTAACTTAAAGATTGTTGGTGGAGCTCCAAGGACTGAAACTTGCTGGGAATCTCATCGGCCACTGGAGGAATGTCCGCATTTAATGACCTATCTGAGAAGTAAGTTGATTTTACAGCCCACGACCGGTTTCAACCTTCTTGGGGCTCATCAGATAGGCGCAGTCCCCGAGTTTCCGTCAACCTCATGTTCTACTTGAACCCAAATTGGACTGTTTTTCGAGAAATACACTAATTTGCAAATCAATTTGGTTTTGCGAGAGATTCACCTGGAACCCAGCCGAATCTCCGGTTTTTGATGTTTCCAGGCAACTGAATGTGCTGCACTAGGCCGCCTCATGTTCCAGTTGCTACGATATTCGAGATATCGCGATACATGTATATACGTAATGCACTACTCATAAGGTTGCTGAAAATTCTTCGACTGGAACATGAGGCAGCCTGGTGCAGCACATTCAGTTGCCTGGAAACATCAAAAACGGGAGATTCAGCTGGGTTCTAGGTGAGTCTCTCGCAAAACCAAATTGATTTGCAAATTACTGTATTTCACGATAAATTGATTTTACTTGCAGAAGAAAACTACAAAGTAGCCCCCTGAGTACTCATAAAATAGGTCAGACTTGAAAAAAATCACGCATGATCGCCCATATCACTAGCATTTCTGGCACATTACTCTTGGATATCAGTTTGTTCCTTCTGGTTCTACTCCGACTGACCAGTAGTTCGACGGTTTGAAGTTAATTACAACAAATCAATTTCTGATAGTGTGAGGAGATGTTGGGACTTTCAATCCAGATTCCGTCCAGTATCTAAAGCCAATCTGATCAGCGTTGTGATCAACTCGTACATGGACAGGATATAGGACTAGTCATCCTACAGTCATGCAGTTCGCATCACGTGGTCATGTGCTGGCTGTCCTTCGAGTGATGACTACTCCAAAGGAGGTTTCATCTGTCGTTTGAATTACTTTCGTTTCGCCTCAATTTTAGTAGTTGATCAAGTGGCTGTTGATCTTATCGCCAGGGTTGACAGCTTACCTGCAGACTTTTCGTTACCATTCGACGAGACATCATCAGTGCGCAGTGTTGATGTATTCTTGAATGGTGACGAAACGCTTGCGAGGCAGTTGAGAAGATCGGCCAGCAGACCAACAGCTCCCTGATCGACCACCAATAAATGTGCCCGAACCACCAACATCCCAACACATCGCCTCGATATGGCTAAATGAAAGTTGTCGTCCAAATGACAGGGTTTGATAGACCTCAGACAAGCTGGAGTGTTCAGCACTACCCAAGCAGAAACGCCCAACGTGACGAGAACAATGGTGAACTCAATACCGTTCATAAAACCCCGAGAAAATTGTCCCGAAGCATTCGGGGGTAGCCACTACTTTCGGGCAGGTGTAAAATGAGCTTAGGTGAATAAAAACGCCCCTTCCACAAATGCTTACTCACATCAAACTATTTAGAAATAAGCGAGCAACGTTTTCCGTTGCCACTTTCTAGCAACTGTAAAAAACTAAAATTATGTATTGTTTTCATATTAGTAGTATTCGCAGTGGCAAGCTACTTTTCAAGTTCATTCTTTGCAGCTACAATCAATGGCAATTTCGTGCATCCTAATGAAGTCTTTGAAATGTATTGTTCGATATATAATACACTTTGATGTTTGCACAAGTTCGCAAATTTATTCAAGGCTCACACACTTACTTATCTCTCTCTCGCTCTACCTCTGCTCCGTGCACAGTAATCGCGTCCGACAAGGGCAGCAATCGGGACCACTATGAACTGTCACTCGGGCTTCGGTTGTATAGAAAGAAGAAAAAACTACTAAGAATGCGCTACCAAATACCTGCTGCCATTTGCTGTCATGTGTCTACTTACATCAAAGCATTTGCTTTCTGTGAAATCGATCTCGGCTTCTCAGCTGCTCGAATAGCAGACGTTTTAGAGCGCATCAGGTGAGTTCGTGTGGACTTGAGGCGGCTAGCCGCCCCCGATAACGTGTTATCTCGATTTTAGAGAGGAAGGGCTACTTAAAAGCTTTTTGGAATAAATAGGAAAACACATCTGTCTACCGTGGAAAGGAAACTAGTAAAACTCGGAAAACTAATGAGGGCAGATGCGGTTAACCGAACTGACTGGTGCTCCTGTGAACAGACTGTAACTTTAGCAGAATTTACCGGGAAATTCGAAAAACTAATGAGGGCAGATGCCGTTTACCGAACTAACTGGTGCTCCTGTGAACGGACTGTAACTTTAGCAGAATTTACCGAGGTTCGAGTCTGAGCTGCATGTTACTCCCATACAGCCACAAAGGTTGGCAATATACCGATTATGATGGGTAATATCTCTTCCTCCCTGAAACGGCGCTTCGGGAGGACATCTGTCATCGGACGCAGAAGAGCTCATTCCACACTCTGACCGATGGTTTGACAGTGCTACATGCACAAATTGTCAAATGACAACAAGATGTCTTTCAACACTTACAGTAGAGCAGTTGTTTTACTGACAGTCAAGGGTGTCCACGAAAGTACCCACTACTTTCTGTCTCTCTAATTAGAGAAGAAAACTACACAAACACAGCCTTACCGAAAACTAAACGAGTCCAGTCATCACACCGAACGGGTCTTCTGCTGATTGAGTATATACAACTAGGAGCAAAACAGTCCTGGTAGATTTGTCTGGTTAATTCTAGTTTAATGTTGGTGTGGTGATGACTTCAAGCTTAAAGACAGAGGTGCAATCCTGCAGGCGGAGTCTATCTATGCTCAAGAGCTGAGAAGAACTGTACGGCTGTTTCATCCTTACAGGGAGCAGTTTGCAACTCACGGAGCTCAAAGAGTTCCGAATCCATAACATTCTGGCCAGTGGTTGAACACCTAACCGTTCGGCCTTGAGCGGCTCGCCGGTAGTGTGATTAGCTCTCACATAGACAGAATAGAACGCCACACATCTTTCAATCACGGAATCTACATCAAGGGGTTACGTGTTGAAGGGAAACTCATAGACCGAAAGCTCAGTACTCGTCTATATTATCGCCTTTCTGAGCGACTTATAGATTGCTGGCAGGTTGACGAAGTTTGGGAGCATTTCGATGGAGCTTTTTTCCCTGAAAATGGACTCGAGCTTTGCCGAAAGCCAAGAACCACTGTGCAACTGCTTCATTCTTATCAAGAATCATCAGCAGTACTCATCTCAGCAATCTTTTGAGATCTCGTGGCTAGTATTTGAAAATTATGCCTTCCGTATTGCAATCCGAATATAGGTAATCTGCACCCTCACAAGTTGATTGAGCCTTCCATCCAGGAAGCCGTCACTCAAGGAGCCAGCTGACCACTTGATTGGCATCACGTGAGTGCCATATCGCGCCTAAGCGTCAGCTGATCACATTGTTGACCAACCACTCATCACCTAACGGTTAAGTGTTTAAACTACTATCTGAGTGATTGCACTTTCGAACACCTCCCCTTATTTGGCCAAACGTCCCAAATCCCTTGGAAAGTATGTTGATACGCTGTTTTAACACTGAAAGCTTGAATGAATGTTACCTGATAAAACGACGATAAGTCCATTTGGATAGGTTACTTGACAGCTTCGGAAACCATTATGCAAGAATACTTGTGACTAATCTAATCGCGAGACAAGTTCACTTTCGGATTTGGCACCCCCCAATAGGAACGTCAGTCGAATTCTTTCGACGAAGGGGACGAAACGGATCTGCATGTATGCATGGGTATGCTAATTCCCGAAGGATGATCAGTTCCTGTTTCTACAATCTAGAAGTGGTAATCAGCGATAAAATTTAGCCTGGTAACTGTGTGAAGGATATGTAGGGTGTAGCCGATCTATTTTGGTGTACGCGTAAAGTCAAATGTTTGTTCAGGTTACTTTTCGGACTTATGCATTGCATCATGCTGACACAGGTAGTGTGCCTGCCGGTAATCTTGATGTGGTCACTAGTGAATGGTGATGACTGCTGACACCAAATTTTCTGTTAACACACACAGAGGCGTCCGTCTTAATTACTGAGACCATGTTGCGCTGATTCTGATTGGCCGAATTTAACTGTGTGTGATTGATTCTCGGCTAAAGTGTGGAGAGTACTTGTCGGGTCGTCTTTGAATGGATCAAGATCCTCGTCCTCTTTAGGTCTTCGTCGTGTTTTCACCTTCCGATCGGTGGTACTTGTGTTTAGCGGGTGACTTGTTTAGCTGAAATATGTCTACCCTGTCTACAATCTGTGTAAAAAAAGTGACTACGTATGCTCTACGATGTTTGTGCTTTATAGCTTAGTCCTAGGTTGTTGTGATGGCATAGGGAAGCATGATTTCAGGACACTGTGTACAAACCATGTGAGGCGCCGATAGTCTTGCAAAACGAATTTGAGTCGGTCTAGTTCCGCCTCCACTGTCTTCGCTGCCGCTGCTCCGCTCGTTTATCTAGAGCTCGGGCTACATCTGCCTTACAGGGGTTGAGGAATCGCAATTTGAGTAATGATCAGAGGTCTTCACACGAATACTTCCATCACGTCGTCTAATTGCAATAGGAAAGCCCAGAAATAACATATTCACACTGTTCTAAGCGCATTCAAACCAACCGTACCTCAGGAATTGCACAGCAACACATTTTGACTGCGTTTAAGCAAAACCTCTATGTTTTTTTATTCGCGATCTTGTTTTGTGAGCAAAGCTAGTCAGAAAAGCTTAGAGATGGTGTGCAGCTGTTTCATCCCTTTTAGGGATTATCAGCTGTGCGCATCCCACAAAACCCCAGTGAGTTTCAAACCCGCGGCCCTCCTCACTCAGTATTAGGAGAACCAGCTCCTATCGTAACTGGACTAGATAACTACTAATGGAATAACCGTTTTCGTTGAGACAGATTTACTTGGTTGTTCTTCACTTGCCTTCGACAGATAAGTTCTATTTTTAGTATCACTTTTTGACCCGCATAGAACTTTCCACATGAGCTTTTAAACAACCCGTTTTCGGCTGCACATGACACGCCTGTACGCGTCAGTGCTCAATAGATCAGCTGATTCGCACGTTCGTTGGCCTTCTGGTTTGGCTAAGTGCATCAGCCTATCAAGCGGCTATCCAGACTCGGGTTCACGGTATTCACAGGGCATTAGGACAACTGTGGTCCACAACACTCGGCTAGTAGTTTATATGCAGCTTTAGCTCGAGACAGCTCTTCGCTTAAAGCTTGGACTTACTGACTGAAAGGGCCGTGGCAACCTTAAACCCAAACCATTTTATTTATGTGACCGTGGCTAAAGCTGCAACCTGGAGTGTATCACCTGGCCTTTCAGTTCGTTCTTCATTATTAAGCACTTTTTCACCCATAGTAACCGCACACTACTCACCTTTTACGTCTGGTGATGGTCACTCGTCGCACATGCGTTGTGACTGTCTGAAAATATCACGATGCTGCTGATGTTTATATGCGGTATTTTAGCCCCACTCTAACTGTCGCAAACTCTCCCACATCCCATATGAGACCTGTTTCGGCGCAACGAATTTCGGTTAAGATGCCTCGTACGAGATGCCTTGCTACGTGATTGGCTAGTTAAAGATACCTCCACAAAATTCATACGATGACCTACGTACCAACGGACCAAGGGTCGTTTCCTGGAATCAACTTTCTCATCATCTGTTACAAGACAAGATATGTAAAACGAACTTTAAAAGTCGAGGAGTCAACCTATAATCCGAACAGTTCATAGAATCTCAAGCGAATATCGCAGCCGATGAAGCAGTTATTCAGTTCAGAGCGAGCCTGAAGATCTTTGTGGATAACCCGATAGTTTCAGTCTTCCGGAGTAGTGGTCAGTTTTTAATGTGCACTATGTGCACGGATGCGGAATTCCTGCAAAAACTCTGTCCAGCTGCAAGATAAATGTGTCAATTTCCAGAAAGGAAGACTCAACTGAATCTTGATTGAACTTCTCGGTCGTGGTTCGAGTAGAACATAAGGTTGACGGTGACTCGGGGATTGCGCCCACCTGATGAGCCCCAAGAAAGGAGAAACCGGTCGTGGGGTATCGAAAAGTTTTCAGAAACCTTGTGAGTAGTTTCCTTTATGAAAATATACTGCGATGTTTCGAATATCGTACCCACTGAAACATGAGGCGGCCTGTATACAGCACATGAACGAGAGATTCAGTTGAGTCACCCGTGAAAACCAAGGCCAGACATGATAATTCTCAGGTGAAAAGCCCTATGACTTCTCTCTTGTGCGGTGTTTATGGTAAGAATGTCTTCAGTTGCTGTAAAATAAGACAAATGCACCTACGATTTCGCGTCCCCAAAACTAGGACAGGAGTTTTACCGAGTGATAATATGATCTTCAACATTAACAGAGCATTGTGATCAGTTGATGCCACAGTGGTTGTGCGCGTATAATCCCACAACCACATAGGCCGAAACTTGGAAAAAAAGGATGACAGCTAACAATAACACAAGTGTGACATTCATGAACACACTCTTGTTTCTTAGCACGCATTTGAACAAGAAACGACCTCACGTTCCAAGTAATCGACAAGCAAACCCAAACCGGACGCAGCTGTCCAACGCTGGACAGCGGCAGATGCTTGTAGATTAACAAAGTCGACATGAGGCATGAAATTCGGTCAGCCTCACCTGAAAATATGTGAGCACCATACAGATACCTAAGCCTATCATGGCGACAGCTTATTTGACATTCGGATTCGAGTGAATACAGCTGCCAGATCAGTTTAGCTACTTAAGTAAACCAAGTAGTTTAGAATTATTCCCCAGGATACCTCAACTCAAGTGGCAATTTCCTTGAAACGAGGACTTCTCGTTCTCAAAACGTCCACCGACACAAATTGTGCTCATTTCACCAAGCTTCGGTGAACTAGAACGTTATACAGTTTCCTAAGGAGTGTTAAGACGGAGGTTTTGACACGTCCACACCTTCGTTAGTCACAGCATTCTTGACGCACTTGCCGCCCTCACGACAGAAGAGGAGCCGTCATCAAGAATACCACTCCAAAAAATCGGTTCACTTAACAAGGTTCTGCATATAATTCCAGGACGAAAAAATCCGAAGCCCTAGGGGTATCAGTGAATTTTACAGACCAAAATGAGATCTGAGTCCCTTGGAAAAAGGTCGACCGATGTGTCGAAAAAATAGCGTAAAACTGACACAAATGCACATCGGCGCGGAAGTCAACGGTCTGCTGAGCCACAAAAGTGATCATGCAAAATCAGAGTCGAATCGTGTGGCAAAAGAAACCAGATGAGAAATTTATACGAGAGATACCAACAAATGGTGCAATTTTGCTTCGGGAGATCCAAGGTTTCCGAAATAATTTTGGTGGGCGCTTAAGCTCCACTTCGGTTGGCCGGGTACAGTTTGTACATTTGAATGTGGACTGTCCTAGCTAGGCTCGACTAACAGCAAATCGTATTACTCACCGGTCCTACTACTTAATGCCTTTTTTATCCTGTAGGGAACAGCGCACCACTCGACCGCTTTCCTATTCAGAATGGGAAAGTTTGATTACCCCTCTGTTTTCCTACCCGTATAGGATGCTAGAGAACATGCATCTAACTCGCACTCATCGGTGGACTTGTGTTTAGGGTTTAGGTTGATATCGCTTACTATAGTCCGACTGTTGTGGTCTAACTGTAGAGCCAAACTTCCGTGTCAAGTCTACTTGGCGGCATAAGATCCCTTTATCGCACTTGAGTGTCCGTTTTATTGGTCCACCGATTACAGCTCGGAATTTGTCTTTGTTTACTCGATTGTTATTGCTCCATATATATATATATATATAACTCGGGGATCGCGCCTACCCGATGAGCCCCAAGATGGGCGAAACCGGTCGTGGACTGTCGAAGAATTCTCAGCAACCTTATGAGTAGTGCATTACGTATATACATGGTATTAGTAATTCCCGCCTGGACAGTCCTGCTTCTCCATCTGTCCTGGAGCAAATGTTCTTTTGTGAGTCTACTTCAAATAAGGGAAGCACTGGACTCAGGTTTCGTTCTACTTTGAACTCATCATCAGTGCATATCCATGATCTTGCTGCGGTTTAAAATCCGGACAAATGAGGAGCGAGGCGGACGCTCATGGTGGACCCACCTTCACGTCTGAACAGGTGAACGTGTTCACAGTTGAGCGATTTGATGTCAGGAATGAAAATCGAGACATCCACAGAGAAACTGTGAAAAGCGTTGCGTTATCGATTTGAATTTTAAATCGAATTTTAAGTGAATGGATAGAGAAACTATGCTGGTGGAAAATAAGGGTGGTCGTATAGTTTTGTGAATGTTTCTTTAATTTTTAGTAACTTTTTTGTTGGATTACGGGCTTCCTTTGGGAATCAAAAATTTATCAAGCAGCTCGGCTTGCGCTTTGATCAATAAAATAAAAAGTGGTACCATCCTGGGACTGAAGTTACAGAAATTGTGGTCAGATGATGACAACAATCTACGCCAGACATACCAGAGTCTGAACTGAAATCTGTTGGTGAAATTTTCTACCGGGGCCGCTTCTTGGGTGGTTGAATGTATAGGTAAGCCTCATTTACACGCAGCCACGTATGCTCAACCTGCAAACCGGGCCGATTTGCAGCGCAACTGTACCCCTGGAGTAGATAAATCTTCAGCAACCTGGATGGCGAAAAAGGACATTGTTACTGCCCCCATATAGCCCTAATCGCTTGTGCAGCCGGTGCCTAATCTCATGCGTCCGACCGCTGAACAAGCCGAATGCAAACCGGTGGTAAACAGACGCGCCCAGCAAGAGCATTGAATAAACAGACCTCTGACTGCGTGGTCGGGTGAATTTTCCAGTGGGTGGGACAGGCACTGTGTACTTGATCATAGACACTGTAGTAGGCCAATACCATGTTGCACTGCGGCGAGCTGCGTGGGTGGGACCAAGATTGGCAGGCCAGACGGCCTTCCATTGGACTTACTTTGAGCATGTGGACAGACAGCAGAGTGGGAAAGCAGATGGTGAGCATACAGGTGGGTTAGCAGCAGACCAATCAGATAGAAGACGTCAGTCCATCGCCTTTGTCCTCAAGTCCTCTGCCCAAGTAACAGGAATCTAGTCCATGTGACTGAGGCTTCACGTTCGATTGCTTCGGGAAATAGCGTCTCTCTAATGGGAGTGTCCTAATCCGGACTATGTAACTGCAATGGCTATCACGTTGCAACGAAAAAGAAACTACCCGAACGCGAATGGTCACATGAAAATGAATGACCTATTCTCGTTAGGCAGCCGGGCGAAATTGCACCATACTCCACCACATGGAGGCTATTTGGCCTCTTCGATACCTGCAAAACAACCTAGAATGTCAAATTCAAATACAAGACAGCCAGTGGACTACAAACAACTCGGGACGTCAGTACACGATTCCAAATGGGTAAGTCATCTCTGATTCCCAGCAAATGGTATGAACAACCCGGGTATTCGAATAGTTCCTAATGAAAAAAGCTGTCCATTAACCTATCCAACAATCAAGTGAGTGGCGTGGTCGAACCTCAGTCAGGTAAAAGGACAGCTGACCTCCTCCGGGAGGTTATCGTTGGTGGACAAGGCATTCTGGACCTTCCATTCATAAAGAATTTCACTTGGGAGTTTTAGTGGGAATGACGCGCACGGGACACTTGGAATTTGGTGGGGAATGAAACAGCTGAACTGCACACATTTTGAAGCACGCCGAACGAAAGCTCATTTAGACGATGAAGCTCACTTACCCTAGCCTCCGTCATTCACGCATGGACTCTCACAAACGTTGTTCGCATAGTATTCCTCGTTGGATCGCCACTGGCCCGCAACTCGTTGTTCGTCACATGGACCAGGCTTATTTCTTCGTTATGGTGAGAGTAACTGAATGACACGCGCCTTACACACATACAGCACTGATTTTAACTGGGCGTCGATTAATTACTGGCGTATCTTAACGAGCGGTCTGTATTCACACTTACTTATCTGGGCATGTACTACTGCACTCTGGTGGAGCAGTCTAATCCGGAGAAAAAGATACACACACACACACCGGGACAAGTGTCAATGTATAGATGTAATGCACTACTCATAAGGCTGCTGAAAACTCTTAGACAGCCCACGACCGGTTTCACCCTTCCTGGGGCTCATCAAGTAGGCGCATTCCCCAAGTTTCCGTCAACCTTGTGTTCTAATTGAATTCAAATTGCACGAAACTAGCGAAAAACACTCATTTGCTTACCCATTTGGTTTTGCCGAGTGACTCACCTGGAATCCAACTGAATACCTCGTTTATGGTGTCTATGATGTGTGAGCGTAGTATGCGTAGAACACTGGTCGTGATTTTCCGTAAGATTGTGTAGGCCGATGAGAATAAGTTGGCGTCAACATGGACGTCACGCAAACAAACAGAGATGGAGTCAGGAAGCCACAGGTACATGTCGACCAGGGACACAACAAACTGAACTGATTGCAGCAGTGGCAAGTGTCTGACGAAGACCAAGTTGGTTTCGTGGGTGATGCTAATCCAAGCCAGTCTACGGCAGGTGGATGAAGCTGTTTCCGTTTCCTGAAGGCTACGAATTCAGCCTTGAGAAGGATATACCTGCAAGCTTACTAAAAATAGTGCGTCATTGAAGGAACATCATGAAAGGTTTTCGTCGGTGCGGTGATTATGGGGTTCTGAGAATGCCATTTGCGGAAGGACGTAACAGGACCCTTATCTACAGTTTTGGCAACACAAAACCGGTAGGTTTAAAAACGAGGCTCTGTAAAAGAGTGGCCTTCATACTTGCTCACTGTCACCATCTTCGAAAGGAAACTGGGGGGTTGACGTTGTGAGGAGAGTGAACCGCAAGTAACGACACCTTGTGGATGTCGGCGTAGTCGGTCAAGTGGCCCTTTGTCAAACACCTGTGAGGTGTTTACCAGAAAATCACGAACCCACCAATCAGCCTCACGCAGCTGGTCGATTTGCCTTGTTCCACCGGGTTACTAACTGTGTCAAATTACGTGCGTCCATCCACAGTTCGAACACACATCTCTGCCTTTTGAGGCGTGGCGATCTGGTTACATCCATCGAGCGCAGCGTAGGGATAATACGCAAATATTGTTTGGTAAATGGCCGGGATTCATACCCCATGTAAACCCGAATCAGTTATGAACAGTCCGAGAAAAAGCGATTGATTAGAGGCTACTCACAGCGTGCTTCAGTTTATGCTTCAGGGACCGTAGGCAGAATTGCACACAGTTCATCTGGATATCAGATTTGATGAAGAGTACAGGGTGCGCACAAGTCATTGCGGCGTAGACCGTACTATCCAGTTGTGATAATCGTTGAAAGGCCGCCATTGTCCTGCAAGATACCAGACAACCTGGAACGAAATTGAATTGGACAGGATAGCAGATATACCCGGCTGATTCGCCTCCATAATTCCAATGCACAGAAAGTAGGTGGCTCAGACAACCGGTCAAAACAACTTTTTACTCACGTTGGAGATTTATGCATTGGACTTGAACAATATGGTTACCTGGTTGCTCATTGGACAAGCGTTGCGGGCAACATTTTGTCCGCTGTATGATTTTTGTCCTCCTCAGGTTTTTTTAGAAGCAAACCGTTGGAGGTCTGATCCCTGATGAGACTGGTTCTCACGGAAGTAACAATTAGTAGTGCGCCGGCGCGTAGCTTGGGACTTTTTCTGACGTTCTTGTTGGCAAAATAGTCTATATTTGGTTAAATTTACCGAGGACATATTGTTTTCGTTATCCGCATTTTTGTGTGATTGATCGATCTGAGTATCTAAACGACCTGCTGTAGAATTAAAGACTCGTCCTGAGTATCGGTGCACTGAGCGACTCGAAGACCGACAGTGACACAGTACGGAGAACGTAAGTTCTTTGGCAAGTCATCGTCCTCTGACCGGTGCAATTGCAATGACAGTCTGATACTCTACAACATTATTGAAGTTATTTTTGTGGGAAAGTTTGGGAAGTTTGATGGACGTTTCTTCTAGTAGGTGAAGCGAGTCTATGCTGAAAAGCCGACAAGCACCGTACAGCTGTTTCATCCTTTTTAGGAGTTCCATCAGATGCACCTTGCAGACGATTCCCACTACGGATGAAGCAGCTGTGCAGCTTTTCCTCGACTTTTGAGCATAGATTAGCCTCACTAACCGGACGGTAGCTCCGTCAATTACGAAGTTGTCACGTGAGTGCCTGAAGGCCGCTCGGTGTTGGATACACATTTTTGAGTCACTGTAATTGACTCGCGACAAATTTTGTTGTCTTTTCCGAAACAGACACATACATGCCAGATATCTTGGTGACGCTTTGATCTTGTGTACTTCCACGTTCCTAGAAGTTGAATCGGGAAGTCCAGGTAGATGTAAGCGTGAGTGAAAAATGCACTTTTGCGCGCGTCCACTTTTAGGTATATCCTCATGTTGTGCTACCTACACCGGGACGTTTCATTTTCATGTCTACCAAATCCCCTCTCACTTTTCCAAAGTTGGTCGGCTATATCTTCTTGGTAGGAAGGGTTATTACAGTAAGAAACGACCCAGCCTAGATGTATCAGCTGTACCGTCATCTAACCGGTTGACTTCCGGTTGAACTTTTTCTTCTGAGTTGTGCTCCATCCCCCTTTCTACCTGATCCACATGTGTTCAGAGCAAAATGAACTGTCCACTTCACCCTTTGGTGTCATTAGTACGGTATTACCCTCTTGCGTGTTAGCTCTCAACAATGCAGTACCTCGCTTGGTATGGGAGAATCTTGCGTTGACTCCTCAGCTATTTATCCTTTGGTGGTCTTTTGATGGGAGTGCCCTGATTTTGGACATCGACCATCACAGGGCGTATGCGGCTATCGTCTTCCCGGCTGTACCAGTCAGTGCAACACAAGGTCATCGTGAACCTACTCTTGTTTGATGGTTTTAGGTATCTGTTAAGGCCATACATGGTTATCCATCGCTCCAAAAGAGTACGAACTGCAGGAGAATTTTGTCATTGTTGGAGAAGTCGTTCAGCTATTGATTTATTTGAATCCTCAACTGAATGATACTAGCTTCCAATAGTGAATTCTGTGGACGTTTTCATTGGAGCAGAACATTCGTTGCACCGTTCCTGATTGGTTGAATATTGCCCGAACCAAAACCAGACGACTTTAGTCCTCCTTACTTGACTGGGTGACTCATGACTTTAAGAGGAGAACCGCACGATATTGGTAAATTGCTCAACATTCCGTCTGTACACAAAGTCATCGCCACATGGAGGTGAATGTGGGACGTCCAGGTTACTTGTGTCTGCAGCCACATTACCTGGCTCAGCGAACAGACCAGTGGCTGGTCAGCTCCAGGCAAAATTTCCGACTAATACGGCATACAAAGACGCGATGACATGATGGCATTATTCCGGCAAAACTGACGGGTTAAAACTTTCCTTTATCGATTGAAAGAGCATCAGACAGACATCCCCTTCCTCGGTAAAGTTCCGCGACATCAAGGGTTGCTGCAACTAATTTAGAGACCATGCTCGCTTACCAGGAATTGTCCAGCTTCCAGTTTTGCGAGACAGTTCTCCGCAAAGGTTGAATTTTAGCTAGAGAGCAGTACAACTTAGGGTGCTCACAAGAGTCATCCCATGACCCATGTCGATTGAACGTTCATCTGTTACTTAGCTGTCCGTCACATGGCTCGCAAACAAGGTATGTCAGCGGGCATCTGGAGCCGAGGTTGATGATTCATATCACATTCATGCGATTAGCAACGCATTTCAACTCTAAATGACCTTGATGCCTGCTTGAAATCGCTGTTTATTAATCAGTTAAAGACTGCGACGGACTCTCTTCCAGGACCCATTCCCCTGCAACCACGAAGTGTTTCTCGGTAGTCTTTGACTTGTCATCACTTTCGCGCTGTTCTCGTTTGAGCAATCTTCCTCTTTTCCTGGTGCCAGTATCCTGATAAGTCCACACCAAAGACGAGAAGAACCGAGCTCAAGTTCCTCTCTTATTAGCATGGCGTAGTGATAACGCCTGCCTTGCGTGTCATATGTCTGGAGTTCCTGCACGACCAAGGATGTACACTGCTGAGTAGCTCTAATAAGAGCGAAACTCGGGTCCAGTGCTTTCTAACTTTGTTATGGATTCAACAGAACAATTATGCCTGAACAAGAAGAAAACTGTTCAAACGAGAAATATGTGGACTTGAATTGCACTATCCCAAAACCACCTACAGCTAAGCACAATTGGTTCAGCAATTTTCAAGCGTCCATAGCGCTAGGAAGACCTGACAGGTGGGTCAGTCGATCGTCACAACCAGGACAGTTATTGGGTCGTCGTTTGAGCCGTCTGGTAAACCAGTCACACTGCTCAAGCGTGGAAGTGTTCGCCTTTTAGAAGGAGAGTGCTGTGAACTGGCGTTTTGAACCTATATCTTTTTTCCCGGTAGGCTTCAAACTTTATCAGAAATATTCGAAGAATCCGAAACGATTAAAAAAAACCGGCAAAACCTCCTGAAGGTTTTGAAAAATCGGGCCTGGTTCTACGAAAATTATTCGAAAATTTCAACTTGTTTTGAAGTTTTGCGGTCTACTGTCAAGGTCATCATCATCATCATCGACAGCATGACATCAGTGTTGAACACCGATGCTTCGCTGCCGTAAAACCATGATTTATTTGAAAGCCCTATTGTGAAGAAAAAGAATAAAGATGGATGGGGAGGGGACTTATTGCTGTCTTACTACAATCATTCCGAGGTGCCTACACCTCCAAACACTCATTCAGGCAATCTGGATAGAAACTGACAACAAGATCGCCACTGACGTCGGTTGGCAGCCATATCTTGCAGCGTCTCCAACCAGGCGCAGTGTGGATCACGCGGTCCCCATCCTGGAAGGCGAGTAGCACCGACAGCACCCAAGCGTTTCGTGATTTCTTTCATACTCTTCTGCCAGGTCAAGGGTTGGCCACCTCTCTGCTTACGCCACTCTGAATTGGGCATGGAACAGAGCACTCTCTTCGGCAAACGATGATTAGGCATGCGCAACACATGTCCCAACCAACGTAGCTTCTGGTGCTGGACACATTCTTCAATGGAAGTACCCGTTGCACAACCCAAAACTCGCTTTCTAACTGCCTCGTTACGGATTCGCCGACACCATCCCACACCAGCTATGGTTCTGAGACAACGACTGTCGAACACCTGAAGACGTCTCAGTTCCGCTGCTCGAACAGGCCAAGTCTCACAGCCATACAACAAAACAGCTCGCACTGTAGCTTGATACACACGTCCCTTGAGATTCAGGGACACAGCACTTTGACGCCATAGGTGTCTCAAATTAGCAAACTCGATCCGAGCCTTGCAGATTCGTGCATTTACCTCATCTGTCACACTACAATCAGAACTAATACAACTTCCAAGATATGTAAAACGCTCCACAACTTCCAGTGCCTCTCCCTGGATTGTAAGTGGCGTGTTCAGTGACTGCATGGTGGGAAAGCCCACTGTCCCCCCACTCCCCACTGTCAAGGTGGGAAAGCCGGTTTGGTGGGGAAGCAGACTACTTGGTCTTTGGCTGTGAATAGAGGTTGGGATATTATGCCAAAATCAAGGTCTCGTCTCACAATTGAGGGCAAACTATTCTGAAAAGTCAGATAACCTTTCACCGCTGTTGCAATGCCAAATGATGAACCTCTCACCGGGAGGTTTGAACCCGCAACCTTCTCAGTTCAGACATCTTACTATTTAGCCATGCGTGTCTAATTAACTTATGCCTGGATAGACTACAACCCCACCCATCCTTTAGTCACGTATTTCATATCGCGTGTTCTGGTGCTGCCTGGCTCAGGCGTCTCAAACAAAATACCCATGGGCTTCGTGAGAGGTATACCATTCAGAACAGATTAGTTTGAACCTCATATGTGTTGATAAACCAGTGTACTACATCTGTTGAGGAGGAGGGGGGGACAGAACAAAGCAACTAACGTCGCACGAAGTCCCAACCTTTCCAGCCTCCTAGAGCCGGAGTGTCCTAACAGCAATGCAGGCCGAGATGGCGGACTCCCAAAGTTGGATGCATCGATATCAAGATAAGTGCTAAGTGTTGTAGTCTGTAACGAGCACACTGATTTCGTTCACGTTAATTTACTTAAAAAAGTGAGCACCTCAGAAGGAACCAGACGAAATAAACTTATATTCTTGGATTACATCCTTGACAAACGGACCCAACTACTTACAAAGCACAAGTAACTTGCTCCGAGAGAAGGATCTCCTGAGATACGTGTGTTTTCCCCCGAGGTAGTCAAACGAATCACTTGATTTAACTCTATGATCGAAGGACTAGGATGCCCTTGTCCTATTGAGGTGTAATATATATATATATATATATCGGTATAGTGTTTAGCCACTGAGAATCATCAATCACTAGAGTGGTTTGAACACACAGTATCTGTTTCAGCGATTACAGAGCGACGTGTAATCTAAATCGGAACAAGAGATGGATCTTAGTCTCAAGATGATTTGGTGGATTTCATCTAGGCAAAACACAACTAGGGTAGGTGTTCTGCTAAGGAAATTTGCTTCAAAGTATCACATGCACGTGCGTTGGCCCATGCACGTACATTTTCTGGTGTTCAAGTAGAACCTAAGGCTGACGGAAAATCTGGGACTGCGCCTACCTGAAGAGCATGAGGTAGGGCGGGGAACCGGTCTCTGGCCGCCAAAGCGTTTTCAGCGACTTTATGAGTAGTATGTTCTGTCAAGAAGTAACTAGAGTTTCTTACCTACTAGATGGCACATTCCAGATTGCAGAAGGAACATTTGGCGAAGGAAACAACATACACCCCGAAATTAACGTGATTGTTCATATAGCGCAGCGGATATCAGATCAGTTCCCAACATTGTTAGCCTATGTCAACAATGTAACATTCACTCGTGCCTCAATTTTAGGGTTAACGGTGTTCGGATTGTTGTTTTTCTTTGTTCTTTAATTACTGCTACAATGGTGCAAGTGCAAGGAGGTGTACCTTTGGGCATTTTTAGTGAGGGTGCATTTGACTATTCTGCGCGAAGCCAGTCCCTACCCATCAGGTTGACAGCCATGTCGGTCGGAATCGACGTGTCGGAATCCACACGTAAAAAGTCTGTGTTGCACGTACCAGTCGGGATTACCATCGTAAAAATGCAAGTAATCACCCAGGCGGAAAATCGTAATGCTTTTAGCGCACCGAACAAACCGATTTTTATTGTTCTGGGCATGTTTGTCGCCTCCCACATGCGCATGTACGCGCATACGTACACGTACACGCACGTAGCAAACAGATGAGTCAAATCCGTTTCTGCGTGTTTTCGATCGTGTTATCCTTAGCCGGACAGTCGTTCTGCTGATTGGGAGATGGGGGAAGGCATCTGATGCACACAACAACTGCGACAGCGCCACGTGTGCCAACTGTGCGCGTTTCCCCAACTGCTGCTGCTGCTGCTACAGCGGCAGCACCCGCATCGATCGATACTTGGACATGGGCACACGCACAGGCAGATGCGCGTACGTGTGTTGTGCATTCTTTTCGTGTTGTCAATGGGGATTTGAATGCGCGTTTGTGCTTTTGATGATGTTCTTAGATAGGCACACAAGTACACAGACTAGCCATGGTTTGGGAAGACCGTGACCCGAAAATTTTTACCTCAAACGAGACAGTGTGGACAGTGGGGAACAAGAGGCCGGTCGGAAAGGTAGAATAACGATAGCTAAGAAGTTTTATTCCGGATACTTTGCGCGGTATTTGCGGTGAGTTGTGTTCTTTTGCTGTTTTCTGCCTGGTTCTCTTCCATTGCAAAAAATTTATGTTCAGTTCGAATGTTTTTCTACCGACATTTGGATAGCACTATTTAGAAGCCAGTTACAATCATCATGACCGACTAGTATTGTCAATTCAGCCTATGGGTCCGTACAAAATGGGATGTATGTTGTCCTTTTAACAAAGCACAATTATAGTAGTTTCTAATGCGTCTATTGTATTGAGTACATCCATAAATATGAGAAAGAAAATTCGCCAGATAGATGGTTTTGACCAAGCGGTCGTACACAGGAAGATGACCATCAATGCCTCAGAGCCGTGTGTAAAGCCAGTGCGTACGAACAGACTTTTGTCGGATAGTTGGTATTTTCTTGAAACAGAATGCACTCAGTTGAATTTTTGAACATTTTGCGCGTAAACCAACGTGGCTGAGCTGATTGCTGGAAACAGTCACCGGGGGATGAAGTCCTCCGTCCAGCTTCTCAGAGCCATCAAAAGGTGGCATTCCCCTGCTCCGTTTACCATCAGGATTGTCTAATGTTGTGCTTGAGGGTACGTGCACTCCGAATCTGTATGCCATGTTGCTACTGGGAACTTTCATCTGCCGCACCCCGTTTTCTCCTCTATTTACTTCCAAGGTTTTACGGTAATAAGTGCACTTAGTCATCCAGAAGTAAGACACTACTCATTAGGTTGCTGAAAACTGTTCGACAGGCCACGATGACTTACGTTGTGATGCAAATGTTACTGCCACTACTACTAATAACCCTAATAATAATAAGAGTAGTACTAAGACCGCTCAGTGGTCAGAGCACGAATTTACTGACCGGAAGGTCCGTGGTTCGAACCCTACCTCTGCCTCTCGACTTCCACTGTCTAGGCTTGGGCAACCTGGCAGCCTTCGTGCTTTCCTCGGGTGGCATGGCAGCTAGGCACTGGAAGGGTGTTACAGCTGAACGATATATACACTAAGACGGAGAAGAGATAAGTAAATGGTGCTCGCTAGGACGCTCTTGGTGATGATAATGATATTGAAAACGATGAAGAAGAACTCAAAGGGTGGACCCTGTGGAGTCTGCATCATCTCAAGATACTAGAAACGAAATTAATGTTTATGCGTAATGCACTACTCATAAGGTTGCTGAAAATTCTTCGACAGCCCATGACCGGTTTCGCCCTTCTTGCGGCTCATCAGGTAGGTTGACGGAAACTCGAGGACTGCGCCTACCTGATGAGCCCCAAGAAGGGCGAAACCGGTCGTGGGCTGTCGAAGAATTTTCAGCAACCTTATGAGTAGTGCGTTACGTATATACATGTATCGCGATATCTCGAATATCGTAGCGACTGGAACATGAGGCGGCATGGTGCAGCACATTCGATTGCCTGGAAACATCAAAAACGGGAGATTCAGCTGGGTTCCAGGTGAGTCTCTCACAAAACCAAATTGATTTGCAAATGAGTGTATTTCTCGAAATTAATGTTCTTTTTGAATATGCTGATTTGGTAGAACACGTAGTTTTTGAATACATGAATTCGTTCGAGAAAACATTCAGGCACATTTAAAATAGAGCTTGACTCAATGACCAGGTGTCCTAAAAATATCTAGTCCAAATTAGTGATCTGAATGTCGTTATAAGAAGCAAATAGCTGGTGCGAAATCATACCGTTTCGGTCGCTCTTATCGAAGGTCATGCGCGTCACATAAGCAACCGTTAAACCAACTGAAGGTTGATAATAGTGAAAGGAAGAAGGCCTTCGCTGCGGAGTTGTCTATTCGAGAACACCAACTTAACAGTTACAGACTACTGAACAAGGAAGCAAAACTCTCATATGCATCTCGCTTACAAAACTGATTATCCACCTTCTCCTTGAACGCGTCTTCCTGAACTTTTTCTGGATGTTCATTGACTGTTACTCAAATGCAGGCAAATGCTACAAAGCGGCTCCACAAATTCCGTAATAGATCTCACTTTTCAAGAGACGCGAAGCGGATTTACGAGAAGACGTGCTACTCACATGCCTCATCAGTAGTATTCATCGTTACAATAGTAGTTCAAATTTCAAATTATGAGGGGAAAAGCACACAAGGTACAACTAAGCGTGTGGATCGGGATGGATGCAACATCTTTCCGAGATATTTTAGAAGACAAAACATGGCCGAGACAGAAAAACCATCAAAGTATTTAAAAAGCTACTGTTGTCCACTGAGTTTACTTTAGGGATTCAGAAAACGTCCGCCTCTCTGCAGTTGATAGGATTCCGGTCATGGAATGGCTGGAATGATTTGACTGTTCCGGAAGTTCCTGAGGACTTTTACTCTACTATCTTTACTGCAACTGCGAGCAAAATAGTGAATGCGGTTCGGGGCTTTGTGGAAGTCTTCGGATTGGCAACAACGACAAATGCTTGTCTCCCAGCGACACGTATAGCCGTTCGCGAATTGCAGTCATTTGCACACCAGTTTTGGTTTTTCACGAGAGACTCAACTTCGTACCGGCCGAATCTCCCATCAGTGATATTCTCCAACTGAATGTGATGCAAAAAGGCCGCCTCATGTTTCAGTTGTCACGAAATTCGAGAGATCGAATTACATTGGCTAGACGGACCATACTTTGGTTTGCTGAAAACTCCAGTAACTTTTTGAGTAGTTTCCTCCGAGAAAATTTTTTTTACCGTTCCTTTGAATGTTCCAGTCACGATTTAGGTCGGGCAACTGGTATCAGCTTCCCTTTTGTATGGTGGACGAACAGATTTCGAGTGTGGTCCTTTCCGAATACTTGTTTCTTCCAGGCCATCCACAGTTTGTGTACAGATGTGTCAGGTCTTGAAAACCAAGAAAAAAAACCCAGCAAACGCTCATAGTGTACTGTATAGAAACTGTCCCGTCCTTTTAGGTTTACAATGTGCCGAACAGCTTATCTGGTTGTCTGGCTGCTTAGACGTTTGAGAAGGCACGACCGGTGTTATCTTCAAATTTATTGGGTGAACTGGCAAGCAGGAGCCTCTTAAATGATGTTCCCATGATAAGTATTCATCTGCCTTAGCGGAGTGGCGTTGTTGGCGGTAGCATAACAAAATTCGTGATCGTAGCATTCAGACGAATGTCAACTGTGTTGTATGCCATTACGGGCAACCACTCCCACACTCCCACGAATGTTCCACGTTTATTCTTCCGTCTATAGATACAGTGAGTTTTGCATGGGATGAACAGGAAGACGGCTTGAGGCGCAGTTAGAGGACATGTCCATGAACATGACCCCCAACACTTTGTGTCTATGGAACAAGAGTCATCATAAATGTGGTAGGCAAACCTTGAATTCTCAAGAACAGCGCTAGACATTGGGTCTATCCTGGTCCACGTGACCCAGTTTCACATCGTATACTCTTTTTTGGAGTTGAATTTTTTACCCTGGTCACCGAATAACACATTGGTTTGGACAAATACACTCATTTGCAAATCAATTTAATTTTCACGGGAGACTCAAGTGAATGTCTCGGAGACTGCGCCTACCTGATGAGCCCCAATAGGGGCAAAACCGGTCATGGGTTGTCGAAAAGTATTCAGCCACCTTGTGAGTAGTTTTCTTTATGAAAGTATACTGCGGTATCTCGAATATCGTACCAACTGAAACATGAGGCGGCCTGTGTGCAGCACATTCAGTTGAAGAATATCACAAACGAGAGATTTACTTGAGTCTCCCGTGAAAATCAAAATGATTTGTAAATGAGTGTATTTGTGGCAACCAGGCCAATTTGGGTTCAAGTAGAAGATAAGTTTGACGGAAACTCGGAGACCGTGCCTACCAGATGATCCCCAAGAGGGACCCGCTCGTGGACTGTCGAAGAGTTTTCAGCAGCCTTATGAGTAGTTTCCTTTATGAAAACACATTTGTTCGTTTGTTATCTGCGTGATACAAATGACAAATTAGCTTGAAATGGCAACATCGTGTGCAGACTGTCTAATCCCCCGATTGCTATTCGGACTCATAAATTGAACCAGGTGTTTCACAGTTTTGAAACCAAGGCCTCCTCTGAAACCGTACCCGAATTGGGCAAAGGACCATCACTGACAAGCCGCTCTATCTCAGCCAATCAGTATGTCAAGTGCTAGCCAATCAGACTGCAGCTTAACCTTTTGTGGCCGAAGGTTTGAGTGATCAAACTACTAGCCAGGAGGTCGCGGGTTTCGGAGTAACGTTAGATTTGCACTTCTGATGAACGGACCGCTAATTAGAGGGTGATTAGCAAAGTCTCTTGTGTAGCGGAAGGCACTGCACAGCAGCCGGGCATCAGCGTTGAACACTGATGTCATGCTGTCCATGATGATGTTGATGCACTACTGAAGTGTTACCTAAGGAGCGAATATGTTGTGTGAAAGTCATAAACCAAATTTCAGTTGAAGGATTCCCACAGGTTGGTGATTAATGAATACAAACCTGCCCCGACAGAAGCACAGCACCTGCTTTTTATAAGCAACTTTCATTTCAGGAAAAAACGACCTTTGTTTTTTAACGTTTTGATATCGTAAATGCGTCAGTATCTCTTAAAAACCGGTTTCCGAGGGAATAGTTTGATGGAAAATTTTCCTTGCGAACCCGCTACTTCACGCCATTGAAACTTCTCAATAGTTGACCAAGCAACGCTTCTACCCTGTCAAGGACAGGGTATACACTGCGGTGGTGCGATCTATTTTGCTCTTTGGATTAGATACGTGTCCTCTACCGGAGCGGAGATACAAAAGATGTCTGTGTTTGACCATCGGTTTCTCCGAAGCGTTGGTCGGGCCTTGTGGGAACATCAGATTAGTGATACTAAGGTACGCCAGATGGTCCTAGGAAGAAGGAACTCTCTTGCGATAGATGAATTACTCTTGCTTCATAGTTTACGCTTGTTGAGACATGTAGTCCGCATGCCAGAAGGCCGTCGTCTTCACACAGCCCCGTGCTGAGTGGAATCGACCAAGAGATGGTTGGTGTATGACCTAGCAACGAAGTATGAGAACATTAACCATGAAACTCGGTTCGACAACTGCCGCCTCCTTGGATGGAGACTCAAACTGGGCAATGGTTAATGACACTGGCAGACATGGCTCAATCACGCAGTCAATGGCGCTCGTGCACCAAAACTATCGCCTATTTGGTACTCGGTGAAAACAAGTCTTAGTGTCTTTATGGTGACTACCAAATCCTTCTTCGGATGCCGTAGCTTTAAGACACCTCTAAAGGAGGCAGACGAAATTCTTCGATTTTTCGCTCCCAGCATTTTGGGAGCTGTTTGGGAGATATCGGACTGTTGACGGCTCTCGTGGTCCTGTCAGTGTTTCGAGAGATGTTGGTAATTAAGCAAAGCCGGAATCGATTCTTCCAGAAGTCTAGAACTGGGCCGATTGTGTCCCTGATCATGTAACTATGGTTAATTTTGCATCCAAAAGACTTCATATTACATGTCGATCGATATGGGGGTGGATTGGATGCGTAGTAGAATCCATCAGTGGGATTTTAAACCGCAGCGTGGGCCGATTGGTTCTATGAAGATCTAACAGCGAAGCCAGTTAACGAATAAAACGACTTTAACTTGAATGAAAAAGAAACCACTATTGTATTGCTCTTGGGAACTTGGTGGCTTCTGAAGTTACTCTTTGGATTTCATCACACATGGTGTCAGGCTGTGCTGAGAAGCCTAGAAGTACTGAAAAACCGATTCACCCTTCAAATAAGATTTTGTCCAGTAGGTGCGGCCAACCTGTGCTGAAAGGCTGAGAAGCACCGCACAGTTGTTTCATCCTTATTAGAATTCCTCGGCAGTGCGCATCTCACGAAACTCCGTGCTGTTCCGACCTTGCGACCTTCCGCCCTTTAGGTTGAGCAATAAAGCGGTCGGACACGAGCGGCTGAACAGCGATGTGATCACCTCGCACTTGGACAGGATTTAGCGCCACTCAGCTTTCACTCATGAGGTTCACATCAGATGGTCACGTGCTGACTGGCATCTCGAGTGACGACTTCTCAGATGGAAGTTTCATTCATCGGGTGGATTTTATTCTGTCTGAGCTACCTATAGATTAACAGTAGATTGTTTCAAACTGGTTTAGAAACATGAGCAATGTGTATACGTAATGCACTACTCATAAGGTTGCTGAAAATTTTTCTTCTAGGTCAGTCTCTCGCAAAACCAAATTGATTTACAAATGAGTGTATTTATCGAACTGAGCAATGTGTATTTAACGAGGTTTGAATTGTCTGCGACTTGCTAGTTGGACGCCATACCATTCAACAATGAGATAGATTGATCAACGGTATACTACAGTGGCACTGATTGTCCCGTCAAGCACTTCACGTCACCTGATCCAGTGGTGACTCCTGCGTAAATCAACATTCGGTGAACTGCTGATACCTAGCAGTAAACGGTCGTGAGTACTCTTGAAATCTATGCGTCGCATTGCGATGTTGAGATCGTAGGGTTTTTGAGGGTTATATGGCGGATTTATGTAGCTCTCTCTCCTCCACACTGATATGTGACGATAGAATGGAGTGAATCCGGCCGCCGTCAGTTTTTTTCCCCGTGCCTGAAACGTATCCTTCAAACCTGTGTTACACGTGGTTTGTTCCTTTGTTCCTTTGTAGGCTACATCACAATCGGCCAAATTTGTCACTGCTCCTCAGTATCCATATTCGACTCACGCTCCAAAAACCAAGTTGCTAAATTCGGGCCTAAGCAGTATGTTTGCTTGCGAGCAGACGAATTCCTCTCCAACACCACAATCGAAAATCACTCCCAACGGGACGAGTGATTCAAGCTTACCTGAGGTGAACGCACCTCACATGCCCTTTCCAGTGACATCTGTTATAATGTCGAACAAAACGGTGACAGCCGCTACACCATCGCCCGATGAACGCGTGCCAGTGGGACCCACAGACACACAGCAGTATGTCCATCCGACTCCTACAACTGCGACGCGCCTCACTGTACCAACAGCGAACGGAGGAACAGTGTTTGAAGCGAACGGGTTAAGTGTCACTGCACTACACCACCCGGTAAGGTCAACGCGTTAATGTCTTCAGATGGTGGTTTGCATCACAAGTTGTGTCTTTAGGAACACAAGCTATTCTGGTGCTGAATACCCGTCCCACCCTCCCAGAAACACCAGAAGTTTGACGACAGTGTGGTTCTGGCCATTCATTCACCCCAGGTTTATTGAAATTGACTTTTGTACCGCTCACACAGGCTTGAAAAGTCCGTATATATAGTCACCATTGCATAGGCTGGGCCATCGATTGGCTATCGATCGGCCTGTGATTCAAACTGAGCACGTCACACCCACAGACGTTTTACTCCTGTTATTGGCAGACTGACCAACTAGCTGAGTTGTTTGAATTCCGTTCACATGTCAAGTCCGGGCTTTGAATTAGGGGGTCAGATGAAGCGTGCATTACGACAGTATATTCATCTGCTCGAATTGGTGCCTAGATAAATATGAGCAGCTGGTCTGGAAGTTTTTCCAGATGGATTTCTCAAATCCATCTGGTTAGCAGCATTAGAATTCTCTCCAACCGGATTCCACACTCTTCCTTTCACAAAGAATGTACAAGGAGAATATAAGTTGCCTAGTATGTGAGGATTTCGACAGTTTCACTTTCATGATGAATGGATGAAGAACCGGGAGAGAGACGATTATACGGCAAGTTGTTGACGTGTGGATCTTAGAGATCGCTTGGATGAACTAAAAGCTTCCATTCTTGTTGTTTCGGCATTGTGAGTTGCCCATTATTAAGCCGAAATGCCCGCCACATTTTTGTTTCAATCAATAAGCCAACTGGTTTTCACTTTATCATTTCATTTCAGAGTAAGCAGCGGCCTCCAAAGAAGAGTTGTAAGCCACAGCCCAATGTAAAGGCAACCGTAGCACAATTACAGTGTTTGAAATTTATACAAACATTCTGAACTTTAGTCCGATGACAGATTTATTCACCCAACTCCACTGAAGACTCTTTGACAGCCCAATGCCGGTTTTCCCTCTCTAAAGTCTCCGAGTTTCTGTCAACTTGAACAGTAAATTGTAGAGTTTGCGGGGTTGTATAATCCTTTGCAAATTACCTTGGTTAGAGACTGAATATCAACTGAATCCTTCGCTTATGATAGGCTTCACTTGAATATGCTGCGCAAAAGTTGCCTCATGTTTCTGTTGATACGATATTCGAGATATCACAGGGTTTTTTTCTGACGGAACATACTACTCATAAGGTTACTCAAATCTCTTCGGCAGCTGACTAACGGTTTCTCTCTTCTTCGGATTCTTCTGATTTGCCTAGTCCCCCCGTCTCCTTGAACATCGAAGTATACGCAAGTGGCATAGTTCACTCAATTGCACTATCCGGAAGCTATACGGCGATATTTCGAATATTGCACCAACTGAAACATGAAGCGACCTGTGTGCCGCACATTTAGTTGGGGAATATCACAAACGATATGCAGGAAATGCTCATTAGTTAAACCATGATCTTACTTATCAGGAGGTCCGTGGCTCACAGAATTTCGAGTGTTCCTATCTAGACTTGGTCAACCCGACATTATCTCAGCCCTCGTGCTTCCTTCGGGTGGTATGTCAGTTGGACACCGAATGGTCGTCTCCCTTTAAGAGCTAACTGGTGGGTAACTAAGCGTATTTTGCAAATTGGGCCCAATTTGAGTTCCGGTAGGACATGATTTTGACAGAAACTCGGGGACTGTGCCTGCCTGATGAGCCCCAAGAAGGGCGAAACCGGTCGTGGGCTGCTGGCTAACTTCTGAGTAATGGCTTCCGTCAAAACAGCCTTCCGACCATTCAGATGATCGTTAGAACACTTTCACCAACTCTAAGCCTGGAAAATTGATTGAACTCTGCTCAACGCTCTAATTTGATAAAAATAAATTTGCTGAAAATTACTCCTGTGACCAATTCCCCTGGTTTGATCAGTAGTATCGAGTCATTTTTGTGCACACGCCGTTCATACGGCCCATTCGTGGTCGGTTGGTGGACAGCATTCAACCAAGAACAAAGTGGAATAATCGATACAGTAGAATAACAATAGTATAGAGAAGAAAATTCTGCCAGCCATCATGTCAAAATCAAACTTTAAGAAACCAGACAGATCCCTGCTTGTAGGTTCCATTTTCCTCTCCCTTTACAGTTTGCCACCTCAGAGGCAACAATGGTGGCCGCACCCTTGGCCACGTCAGGTGATAATTGCGTAAACCTACCCTCTGTAACGTTGGTGAGCTCGGCGTTCGGAACTACAAACCTGACGGATTCTCTCACACCCCTTCAATCCAATACCGACGGTCTTTCAAATCCTCTGTTGCTTGTCTCCTCTCCCACCTCACTGGTTTCACCGAGCAGCCTACTGAACCATGCCGTCTCCTCATTAATGGTTAGCGCTGATTCACCCTACGTCCCGCAAGTTTGTCTCCCAGACGGTACAAACGGTGTTTCCGTTAGCCAGAACGCAATAAATGCAGCCAACAGCGACTCAGCCACCTCATCCACTGGTGTTTCTGCTACACTCGCATCTAGCCTGATTAATGTCGGACCTAAACGGTTACACGTTTCCAACATTCCCTTCCGCTTCCGAGAAGCAGATTTACGACAGTTACTCGGAGTGAGTGAAAAACACTAGTGTTTTCATTGTTTTAGGTTATGTTCAGATCTTGTCCACTGTAGTCCACTGGTCATGTGACTCTTTCTCTCAACTACCTATCACAGCCCTTCGGGTGGTATGGCAGCTAGGCGTCGAAATTGTTTCACATCTGGACGATTATTATTATTGTCAGTAGTATAGTCATGTGCTGGTTGCCTAGTGGGCTGTGACTCGCAACACATGTATGAATCTGCCTTGTATCAAACTACTTCACACACATTTCATTACCTTCTCTCATCGCTTTCCAGTCGTTTGGTACCATACTGGACGTGGAGATCATATTTAATGAACGTGGATCCAAGGTAGGTTTGAGGAGTCTAGCGTACCTTATTCGGTTTACCTTGAAATTGATACCGTTTCAATGCTCCCAGTGTTTAACAAAGTTTATCAGTTAGATTTCCGATCCGAATCTCTGAGCAGGAGTATTTTTCTTTTGACTTTGAAGTGGAAAGCTGCTTCAGAACAAAAGCTGCTCACGGGGGGTGGTCGCAATTGGGACAGGTGGTTTATCGTGGGGGCGGACATACTATGGACCGTGTGGGTGAACAACTTTTCGCAATAATAAAATCAAATATTGCAATTTGACGAATACCCCCGTACAAAGATGGAGTATCCTTATAGCCCACGGAGAAAGTCCGCTAGTGGGCCATCAAATCACAGAAGCTAATTGAAACTGCGCGGAAGTTTCTCTTTTTGGTCTGAACTTGTGAGCGACCTCGTTGTGAATGGCTTCACTCTTCTGTGGGCGTTCTGTCCAATGGGGCAAAACTCTAGTGTCGATGCTGTCTAGGGTTGAGTAAAGTCGATATGACTATAGTAAATATCTGACAGACACGGATGTACCTGGTGTGGCGTCATCAGGCGATCTACCGAGATTTTACGATTGTATCTGACCTTCCCTAGTAAAGTGTAATTCGGTAGTGAACTCTGACTGAGGAGGGACCAGCTTGTCTTTTCTGGTGGTCTCTCTTTCCAAACCCAAATCCCGCCTTCAGGCGATCACTACGATCTCTTTCGATAATGGTCTCATCTAGGAATGACTCAGTGATCCGTTGAACATAGTCTTAAATGGTCTCGTCCAAAGGGTGGCTTTTACAGAGGGTGGATTATCCTAGCACGCATACTGATGTGAAGTCAGACCCTTACTTGACTGGACGATGTAATCTTGTAAACACATCCCTCGTCAGCCACTTCCATTGACAGGTTCGCTGAGTAGTTAACCAGCCTCATACTAAGCTGTTACTGGGGCGTTATTTTCCGAAAATTTAAAAGCAGGCAACTTAAAAAAAGGAGAATTTGAACAAAAGGAGTAAGCCAGGGGAATCAGGCCTCTGCAATTTGTGTCGATCATGGTAGATGGAAATAGAGAACCTACAGTAGTTTCCTTTATGAAAATATACTTCGATATCTCGAATATCGTACCAGCTGAAACATAAAGCGGCCTGTGTGCAGCGCATTCAGTTGAAGAACACCGCACACGAGAGATTCAGTTGAGTCTTCCATGCAAACCAAATTGATTTGCAAATAAGTGTATTTGTCGCAATCAGTCCAATTTGGGTTCAACTAGAACATAAGGTTGATGGAAACTCGGGGACTGCGCCTACCTGATGAGCCCCAATAAAGGCGAAACCGGTCGTGAGCTGTCGAAGAGTTTTCAGCAACATTGTGAGTAGTTTCCTTTATAAAAACCTGCAGTTCATTTGAAAAGGGCAGTAGTGGAAGAATGGAATTGCAGTACTGAATGTTCTTCAAGGTCAAGAAGGCGTTATCACAGTCGAAGCTCGCGCATTAGAAGCAAACTATTCGTCACATAAGATCAGGTCTGAAAGACACATGCAAAATGTGTCCCAACAGGCATAGATCACTGACTGACCTTGGGAGGCCTCAGTCTCACAACAAATGTGACAGAATGGAGATAACAGATGAAACTGTGGGAAACGGCAAGTATGCCGTGGAACGAAATATCAGCTTTGCAACCAAGGACAGCTAATTGTTCAGAGAGAGAGAGAGAGAGAGAGAGACTTTACTGCATGTACCAAACTTCCCGGCTGACCCAAGTTGACGCGATGGGATGCGTGTGCCTGGAGTTCTTTAATCACCTCAAAAAATTGCATTAAGGCCTATGCCACGAAAAAAGCACAAGCGCTGGAAGCAAGCAAGCCGCCAGTCCGAAAGTGATGAAGCAAACAGCCTTCGTAACCCAAAACCGTAACCATTTTCATGAATCCCGTCACCCCAGGTGGCCATCATCTAACTGGTGCGTGCCTGGGACCCGGATATGAAGGTTGGGTCTCCAACGGCCAGTCCGAATGGCAACTCAGTGAGCACGTTCCCCAGGCAGCAGTTCATCTATTTGCTGTACGGTCGCAGTTGGCAGATCTGCTAATTGTTAGAGACGAGGTCATACCAGAAGACTTTGAGATTCCTGTAAAATGAGTCCAGAAACAGTCGCTTGAGGCGGAGTTTATGACAACGAATTAGCTTCCGGACAGTTGATACCTTCCGTTCCACCAGTCAGCAAAAAATTTATGAAAGTATTGGAAAAGAATGGTTGTAAAAATATTTGTCCCATATGGCCGTACGAGGTTAGGTTCGGAGCCTGTTGTACCAACGAGATCCGTGTTTTTTAAATCATGAATCCGATAAACCCGTCCCTAAATGTTGGCGACAACCTAAAGCACCTCACGAGGACATTTACATTCAACCTGGCGCCGTATTGTTCATCGAGCGAACAGAACAACTGAATTTCTGTTACAAACGTAGCTCTGTGGCATGCTACCACGTGATTTTGCCATGGGAAACCCTGTAGTTAGTGCTGCTTGGCATTCTTTTGTCTTGCACAACTTGATCCATCTACCACAGTGGGCGCTGTATCTTTCCACATTTTTTGGTGACATTTGTTCCGGATAACCACACAATTGGCTCGGCCAACTTCCGATCTTCGTACAAGGCTCCCGCTGGTAACCAGTGTTCCTCGTGTACTAAGCGTAGATAAGTAGAGCAATTGGACCTGCTTCTATGTCACGAGGCCAAGTTGGAACCCTGGAGAATCTCAGCATCGGTGACTGAACTTTCACAGTCTAATTCAAAGATGACAAGGTGCATTTTACGCATTGTTCAAACCAGGCAGTAAAAGTTTCCAAATCCGGACCGCGCGGTTAAACACTTGGATATCGCAGGCAAACATTGCTAAAGCTTGTCATACACAGCAGTCCGCCTCTCACAGAGAGGCAATGATTTTTAGCTAGATGTAAGATTGACTTGGACTCTAACTGGGAACAGAAACAGTTGGAACAATCAGGAAAGGTCATTTGGGCGACCAAAATCTTGACGAATGCGAATACAGTAAGGGACGATCTGCGACACAGGCATCCTATGGGATCTTCCCTGTGTAGTGACTGAGACTGGTGCAGGGGCCGCCAGCCGGACCAGGTCGTTGATTGTCGTCGAATCTAACCAGTATGGTGACACCAAACGTGATGGTTGGCTCCATCGTCTTGCTCTAATAAACTCCTGGCCTACCTGGAGCGACGTCTGCTCTATCCGCAGGGAGAATTGGGCCAGTGTGGTGACTGTGTTGCATTACACTACTATGCTATGCCATGCTATACGTAGGCACTCAATAATAATTCGCTGTGTCTTTGCTTCGCATCGCGGGATAATTAGTGAGAGAATTCGTACAACTTTCCTAAACAGAATAGCATGTCAGCAAGTTTTTCTCTCCCTTGAGTAACCAAACGGCGGATGCCAATTTCTCGTGAGATTCTGAGGCAAGTAGTCGTCAGATCCTCCTCAGTCGGTCACAATTCAACTAGAACATTATAACTGTCTATCAAAACTCAAGTTGTCTGAACGATCTAACAGAAGTAAAACCAAGTTTTACACTTACAAAGGTATTCTTGGTCCGTTCCATTCTGTGACTACTCTCTGCAGAAGGACAAACTTGTCTTGGGACGATACGAGATTCGATTTTTATCGGAGGAGAGACCGTGACGTCAAAACTATCGAATACGCACCCAAGCAAACAATATGCAGACGAAATGGTACAGATACTGGACGAGAGTCGAACCAGTGAGCTCCAGTTTACCGGGTGAGTTCGCCACCAGTCGAGCTGAGGCAATCAGTGTGGAACTCAAGTGCACGCCTGTGACGCCGGGCAATGTCCACGGTATATCAGTTGTCAGCGCACTCGTTCGGTATGTAGGAGGTCACGAGTTCGAGTCTCGTCCTGGGAATTGCTTCATTCGCATCGTAGACTTGGGTCCATTTTCAAGACTGATGGACTTCATTACATCCGAAATGTCCTATCACTTGTTCTTTATTAGAGAGTGCTTGCGTGATATTTACAAAGTTGAATGTGTCCTGACGCATGGCGAAGTACTTGTCGAAAATGTTAGATTCTGAGCTTGTCTATTCAGCTTGAAGAAGTAGCCGTTTCCCCTTTCAACCACGTGATATAGTTCCTTTGGACAGAGAAACAATGGACCAGGCAGTTGGAACACACTAATACGATAATAATGGTTCATCCGTGGAACCGGTGCCCAGCTACCACTCTACCCGAAGGAATCATGAGGGCTGAGATACTGTCAGATTGCCCGAGCCTAGACAGTAGCAGTCGGGATGTCGGGGTTGGACTCGAACCACGGACCTTCCGGTTGGTAGTTTCGTCCCTTAACCACGGAGCTATGTCGAGCTCAGGCAACAGTGTGAGCAGGACAGGCTGCCTGTAGCGTGATATCATAGAAGACTGATTGATATTTAGGCCTTTGCAATACAACGGATACTGGGTCACTTGAGGGTTGAATTACCGAACGTTTTTAAGTTCCCAGTATTACCTGTGAAAGTACGGTCCAACTTTAGGAAACAGAGTAGATGAGGTTCAACCAGATGTTTGTGTCATGATACTGTTTGCCGTTTAGCCCACATGAAATGATTTCATCGGGTTTGCAACCCAAGCGAAGTTTTCTACCAACCATCTTTCACATGACCAGGAATTTCACGAGTACAACTAAGCCAGAGGAAGAAGCGGAATTTTTTTGAAAATGGTTTTGAGGACGAAAGGGTATTTTGGAACATAAGGTCAGACCACTAAAAAAGGCTGTGTTGTGCTATACGCAGTAGTGACCTATTCAAGTGCCTCGTATGTTATGACAGACAATTCACCTCTGAACTGGACTCATCTGACATCACGGTCAAGTTGCCTCTCAACCAATAGGTAGAGGGCATTGCGAAACAATTGTCCGAACTCGTCCGAATTATCCAACCAGTGTTTCTCGTGTGAGTTCACCTGAAGATGTGATGACATCTACGTTGGCAGGGCTTGTTGACAAATTCCATGAAGAGTAGTGGAGAGGCTTCTAAAGAGCGTGTCACTAGCCAGCCAGGATCGATTACACGGACTCCGAGACCATCGATTGTTTGGTGCCCGGTTCATCGATCTGTTAGAGTCCAAATGAAGGTGACCGTTGCTACTAACCGGCTCTGTGTACAAAGTTCGAACTTACGAAGCTCTCATCCAAATCACTTGGTAGACGTTGGCAACCGGTCTCTGATCAAAAGAACCCGATGGATGATCAGAAATGCCTTTTGCGCTCTCCATTTTGGCCGGAATGTACAGGTTGTGTAGTGACTGCACTGTGTGTTGCTCTGTTCCAGGAATCAACTGTTCAAGAATCCTGTATACCAAGCGTCTCGTAGTACGGTCTTTGTGCAGTAATTTGAGTTGATGAATACCATTAACGGAAGGTTCAGTTGGGAGTTAATTGAGTCCCCCGTTAAAACCAAATGGGTGTGTAAAAAAGAAAACTGGTTTCGATGACTGATCCTGAGGGTGAGATCATCCCGCGTTCCCGTTTACGTCGAGAGGGCTTTATCTAGAGTAATGGTCCAATTCTCTGAGGTGAAAAAGCGGCCTGTGTCATTCAAAGGTCATTTAGACCCGGAGACCATGAGAGTCAAAAAATACATTATGGTAGTGAGTAATGCTCAAGTTTGCTGTCTATCTCAAGAACAAACAGACCGGCCTTTCTCCCACTTCTTTTAAATGCCCAACTAACTGAACCATGTTTCTCGGCAGGATTCTTGAATATTGCACGAATGGAGTGCATGGTGGTTGGGAAAAACTGGTCACTGTAAGTCGCATCGATTCCATCCGCTGTGTGACGCAATAATTTGGGATACTGGTAACTCAAATGCATTCATTGCGAATTGACCAGGAGGTTGTCGGTCTGTTTGCGAGTCAGTTGCCAAGCTAGTCGGAAAGTCAACATCCAACTGATCAAATACCCACTCTGTTCATTTCTGACCTGGCATGAAGCCAGTTGAACTACTGTGTTCTCCCGAGTTGATGCCCATAGAAATGGGTTGCGCTGGCAACCAAATTCCGTTGGTCTTTGACAAATCCCACGAAACATACCGAAGGACTTCGATTCAGTCTTATTTGTCTACAGCCCGGGAATTTCGCAATCTTTGGTGGGACTTTGGAACTTTCCAGAAACTGCAAATTTCGTTCGGCATAGTGACTAACTAAGTCTTGTTCGATACACTGTGTCCTCATGGACTCAGTATACATAACGGTAGCATCGAAACAAGAGAAAACAATACTGAGCATAACGGTGTTTGCAGAGTCCCTTGCGAGTTTTTCGTTTCACTCACTGAGACTACGGTGAATGTCTTTGTCTTGTGATCTTATGTGCCATTTTTTACCTGACTAATGTCCTACGCTAAAATATGACATGTTTTGTCGAGTTACCTGCAAAGCGTGTATTTTAGAGTCTACATTACGCAATTTGGGCCTTTATTTTTTAGCTGGGTGTATGACTGAGTTCAGTTTTGATGTCAGAAGACACTCGGTGCCTACCTGGTCAAATCAAGCAATCACGACGATAGTAAGGGCGATTTCCAACTAGAAAATTGGAGAGGTTATGACGAGACGAGGGTGTGTGAGACGGCTGTGGGTACTGGAGTTGGATGCGGAAACTTGAAACAGCAGAACCATGTGAAGAAAACAAATATTTTGGGGACTAGAAAACAACCAATTCCGGTTAACATTTCGGTGAAAATGATAGATCTCGAGGAGGGGGTGTGTGGATACTAGCTGGCGACGCAATTGGGTGAATGGGTCATCTTTAAAGATAGACCAAACTTGGTCCCACCCCAGAAGTTACCACCACAAGACAAGATGAAAAGGACAAAGATTTAGAGGGGAATAAAGTGCGCGTGTCGTTAACGATGAGGACACGTCTGCTGGGAAGTGGTTTGATGAGGTTATTTCTTTTAGATATACAACCTCAAAGTTCTCCGATCTAGCAGACCACTGGAATGTACTTTAGCAGACACACATAATTACTCTCCTTTCTGATGGGTGCTTTCTCTAGTGTAAACTAATGCATTGTTCCCCAGTGGAGGTTGACAAATAGTGAGAGCCAATCACGGTGTGGATGAATCCTAGAGGTCCACTTAAGACGGATTCTGGTTTGTTTCGCTTTCACCAACATTATTCTCTGTTACGTTCGCGTAAATTGTTTGTTGCGGGGGGGGCTAATCACCAAGCCGTCCGGTCAAATAAACTGACGGCAGTGTGATTAGAACGGAATAAAATACGCGCTTATGTATACACTTCGTGGGGCCCTACTTTAGAGAAGCAGAGGATTTTGGCCAAAAATCACGTGATTTACCCCATTGCCTCATTTATGCATTAAGAGATTGGATGACCTTAGATTCGGTTGATAACTATCACTTGATTGATACAGGTAAACAAAATTTCCGTTAGTACTGACGGAATCTACGAGGCTGACAAGGTTTCTTTGTTGATGCACAAACACCCATCAGGGTGTCTGAGACACAATGGTTGTCGCGCTGTCTTTGGGTAGAACCCGCTAAGAAAATACCTATTTTGTTTGGTTTCTGAAAGCAATGTGGATAGAAAATCCCACTTAGGGTGTAAAAGCTGAATTTCGAAGGCGTTCCCGAAAAGATGCATCACTTCATAACTCACAGTATCCAGTCTATCCTAGCCGCTGTGGGACGGCTAGTATATTGATTCCCTGGATTTTATTTGCTACTCATATTCATTGACATTAGTGACCATTTAATCACAGCCACTGATTGGTTGTCGTTTTTATCACTCTCCTAAATGTGTTAGAGGATTTGCTCCAATGAGAGCATTTCCATAAAGTTCGCATAGATACTAAAGTTTCTTATCGGGTAGACGACTGCAGAGTGCTGCAGAACTTAAGGTGATTTTCATTCCTCCAGCTGAATTTCGAAGGCGTTCCCGAAAAGATACATCACTTCATCGCTCAAAGTATCCAGTCTATCCTAGATAGATCTTTGTGGGATGGCTAGTATATTGATTCCCTGAATTTTATTTGTTACTCATATTCATCGACATTAGTGGCCATTTGGTGGCAGCCACTGATTGCTTGTTTTTATCATTCCCCTAAATAAGTTAGGCGATTTGCTCCAATGAGAGCATTGCCAAAAGGTTCGCATAGATACAGAAGTTTCTTATCGGGTAAACTACCGCAGACTGCTGCAGAACTTTAGGTGATTTTCATTCCTCTGGTCGCATCTTGTCAAATGCTTTTTGAACGAGAACTGTACGGGTAAGGTGGACAGAATGCAATGCGTCAGTATGCTATGTTTGGGATTTACAGAGGCTAGCAGTAGGATAAGTTATACTTAATCAACTTCCCAAGTACACTACAAAGCGCTATGCGGTTTTCGGAGTCCCAACGCAAAATCCAGTTCACCAAGTAAAACACTTGCTCTGTGGTAAGTTATCAAGAATTTGCTTAAGGATTCAAACTTTCCGCCACTTTCCGACTTGCTCAAATTCCCTAACATGTTATGCGCTCGCACTAGAGCTGGGAGCTTTACTGCACCCAAATGTTAATGTTCCCTTCTCGCGCGCGATGCTCACCGACTACGACGTCTTGGGACCGTGAAGAGTAAAGATGGTCGGACAAACTTGTAACAGAATCTTCTCAAGCCATCGTTTCGCTTTGTGTCTGGCATTCGGGCTGTGTGGTGGCGCGCAGTCGGAATTTCCACGCGTCCACAATCGGTAGCCAATAAAAAGGGCGGCCGGTTTTGGAGCGCGAATCCTATTGGTTGAAACGAAACAATCGACACCCATAGCTTATTGATCGATCTACACGGTTAATCGGCTGTGCAAAAAAAAACGCTTGCAGCCGGTACAGTTTTTGATAATAAATGATGTATATATGGTTTTGTTGAAATGTTGAATGAGGTGCAGATCAGCGTTCGGGCTTCAGCAGTCCAATTGATTAAACTTGCAGTTTTCCTTGCTCTCTACTTATAACAAATAGAAACTGAGAGCAGATAGACGTATAGATGAAATCTAACCGTATCACATTGAACTACCCTACTACATTGTTTTTATGTAAACAAGTGAAAATATTCCCAGGACTGACCGCACCAATCGTTTGCTGTTATTCCAGTCTTTGACCTAGGTTGTCCGGAAAATAGAAACCACGAGCATCATCCCCATACTCGACGATATTGCGCAAATGAGTAAGGTGGTTGCCACAACGGTGTACGGATGTGTTCTAAAGCTGCATGACGGGATCCGTTATCCTCCTTGAGCATGCATTGATTTGTTGTGACTTCGTCTCTCTCTCTCTCTCTCTCTCTCTCTCTCTCTCTCTCTCTCTCTCTCTCTCTCTCTCTCTCTCTCTCTCTCTCTCTCTCTCTCTCTCTCTCTCTCTCTCTCTCTCTCTCTCTCTCTCTCTCTCTCTCTCTCTCTCTCTCTCTCTCTCTCTCTCTCTCTCTCTCTCTCTCTCTCTCTCTCTCTCTCTCTCTCTCTCTCTCTCTCTCTCTCTCTCTCTCTCTCTCTCTCTCTCTCTCTCTCTCTCTCTCTCTCTCTCTCTCTCTCTCTCTCTCTCTCTCTCTCTCTCTCTCTCTCTCTCTCTCTCTCTCTCTCTCTCTCTCTCTCTCTCTCTCTCTCTCTCTCTCTCTCTCTCTCTCTCTCTCTCTCTCTCTCTCTCTCTCTCTCTCTCTCTCTCTCTCTCTCTCTCTCTCTCTCTCTCTCTCTCTCTCTCTCTCTCTCTCTCTCTCTCTCTCTCTCTCTCTCTCTCTCTCTCTCTCTCTCTCTCTCTCTCTCTCTCTCTCTCTCTCTCTCTCTATCACCGGCTGTCTCCGGTACTGTGCTCACATGCTAATTTTAGGACTTAGATAGGTTTTACGCTGCCTTTGATCATGAAGATACACAAGTCCGAGCAGCAGCGTGTGTTCCATCCCTATATTCCATGTCCTTGCCAACCTTTGGGAGTTTGGAAATCGCTTGGCCAAAAAACCCTCCTCTTCGTCTTTTACATTATCTTTTCTTTGCCTCGTCGTGTTTCCGTGGCTCATGCTAATCTTAGCTGCACTGGCAATGTCATGAGAGCGCACCTTTTCGAATGAATAGTATATGCATTATTGTTCACTACTTGTTTTGACCAGTAGTAGTATGCGTAGAGTGTCTCACGTCACGGGGAGTAATGGTATGCCACACTTGTTTGAATAGTGCGTGAGTGAATTAGCCATGTGAATGCGGTTGTTCGATGTTTTTCTGAATGTAGCTTTGCGTCCAATCATGCGGTGAAAGGATTATTCGCCAGGCTTGCAACTGTTCCATATGGCAGGGTTGCATTACGGAATGTCTGTCTTCTGAACGACAGCTAGAGAAATTTCGGAAATTTTTCCCGATAAAGAGCCAAGTCCTCGGCGTAGTACAAAAAATCAGCCTTTGGAGTGAAAGTTCATAGGCTGTTTTGTATGGGCAATGAAGGCGAGGCAGTCTGGTTTCGAACAAGTGATTACGTGTAAGTGAAATCGCAAATGAGGATCACCATGATCGCCTTGTCGAAATATTCATAGCGATAGGTCATTCTTTGGCCATAGAGCTGCAGCCTCATATGGTGGCCAGAATTCCACTGGAGGTAATCCTCTCCACCCTACCAATATATCGATCAGTGTGATTGTTTATCGAGTCTTCTCGATCTATCATAAAATTTGGCGGGATGCTTTTGGCATTTCTGCATGAGATTACATTTGTCTGATCAAGCATCGCGCATTTAACGCATCGTTTAGGTGCAAAATAATTTAAACGACAGATACAGAAAGTGACTTATGCGGTCCACGGCCTTATCGTGGATACTTCTCCCCACTTAGAGTCTGGTTGAAGCTTGAGGAGACGCAGAAGCTGACCGACATCCTAACGAATCAAACTTACAAGAATGTGATGTCTACCACACTGACCTCTTCAGCTAGCGCTTTGCTGAATCCCGTTCTTCGACGTTCCGTAGAAGGTTTATATATGTGCGTACGGTACAGATTCGTCATGGAGTAAAATAGTTCTGCCTTTTTCACATCTTTTGTCAACCTGATTTTTCATGTCATTTTTCAAGCAAGTCTCTTTTTTGTCGCCGGATAATCGAGTTATCGTTGCTGCGTGTTTTTCATCGGGCGGATCTTTGTCGTGTCGAGGGATCTGTGTCGTACAGTGCATGCAAATGTTTTCGATCTGATCGCGAACTGGGGGAAAACCGAGATTTTGTTTTCGGATAAAATACCAAAACGATATGACTCATTCGATCGTGGGCATCCCCCGTCAATCAAGTTATCAATCAAGTTATCAGGGATCTCTCATTTAGTATAAGAATTTTAGCAGTTTCTTAGTGGTTCAAGGTGAGGAAAATTATACTTGGGTGAGAGCCCTTGACATAATGAGCAGAGAGACCTTCACATTGGCTTGATTTACGAAAGCAACTGCACAAACTATCTGCCTGCGGGGGTGGGTGGGTGTTTGATCAAGTTCAGGCATTTATGGGTCACTCAAACCACCACTTGGAATTCCATCGAAGCGATCAACTACGACTCATCTCATCCCTCACCTCAATTCCGATTGCATGTACCTCGTTTTGATTTGTGTTGCATACTGCACACTCCCACCCCTAAAACGTCATTGCCACACGCCGCCTACTTGTGAAGTCACGGGCGCACGCGAGCACACAAGAACCGGTTATGGGCTAATGATTTTGCACTTTGCATCCGTTCGGTATATCCACACTGGACCTTTTCGCTGCAATCAAATTCCATGTTCTGACCCTGTTCGTCTTCCAAGTCCACCAGCGCCCGCGCACGACACTCTGTTTGTCCCTCTCTCTCTCTCTCTCTGTGTTGTCTACAGTTTGAATGAATAGAACAGAGACAAAAGATTTTATATTGGTAATACTACCATTGTTTTTTTATTACTGCTAACATTATCATGACTACATAACCACTGTACTGCGTTGCGTCGTTTGCGGTTTGCCGTTTTGTCTGGCTCGTTTCTATCAGTCTCTTTCCCCGAGTAATTCTTCCAAATTAGACGATTGTTGTCTGGATTAACCGATCTAACTGGATGGCATTTTTTGAATGTTTTAACTAATTGGCATCGCTCTCTTTTGTTTTGTCACATGGTGTCACCAGGGTTTTGGATTCGTCACATTTGCGACCAGTGAAGAAGCCGATCGCGCTCGAGAGAACCTCAATGGCACGGTCGTTGAAGGAAGAAAGATCGAGGTTTGTTCGGCGTCAGTATTTTTCTTGTTGCCTTGAAGCACCTTCCTACAAAGAGTCATCTTTGTGCTGGTTATTTGATTCGATTCAGGTGTTTTCTCAGGTTTAAAATGTTGTGGACCGACAAAATGAGCGGACGGAAGGGATGAGAAATGCTTTGTCAACCCTCTTTGATAGAACATTCTACTCACAAGGTTGCTGAAAACTTTCAGAAAGCTCACTCTTCCGAAGGCTCAGCACGTAGATGTAGACCCATGTCTATCATGTTGAAAGGTGTTTCAACAAGGTGCTTCACTTGGCTGGCCAACCGATGTCGGTGGCATTTATGCCATCGTCCTCCGTCCATATAGTCTGCTTACGTTTTAGTTTGAAGGTATAGATAGCCTAGAATGAATGCGATAGCTTAGCACCAAGTTCTTCCCTGACCACGCTCTCCTTTGACCTTAAGGGCAAGTAAACAAACATTTTGGTTGCACGGTAGTAAGGTACCAGTGTCCATGGTGATTTTGGTGTCCGTGACAATGTAAATGATCAAAAATACTTCCGAAGCAGATTTTCCGCGTTAACTTTCACCACAGGAATATGTTCAATGTTCGTTCCTTGTTCTTGATCACTGTAGAGTTACACCATGTGTTACATATGTCGAAACATCGTCTACCGAGACGAGTGTTGTTCTCCCTGCTTCCTTCAGAATGGCGCGAACTTTGAGGTGGACAACTTGGCAGAAGGGTGTGAAAGAGATTACGAAGAGTTTGGCGTTGTCGGTGCACTACGCCTTCCAGGGTCCACGTGACCCCTCCTGCGCTTGGACGGATACATTGGAAGAAATGGCGGCTGATCGGTGTCAGTGGCTGTCAGTTTCTTTCCAGATCGTCTGACTGAGCGCTTGGAGGTGTAGGCACCTACGAATGCTCGACGCAGGCCAGCACTAGGTCCCCTCCCTCACCCACTCTTTTTCTCTTCTTTTCACTCTAGAGCTTTAAATATAATTAGACGAACCTTATGGTTGTACGGCAGTGGAGCATCAGTGTCAACACTGAATTTGCTGTCTCTGATGTTTATGATGATTGCTTGGATTCTCGCACTGTTGCCAAAACAAAAACTGAGTGCGACTGTTCGCGATTATAAGGGCTCGTCGATAGTCCATGGAATGCTGTGATTCAGGCTGAATACGCTTCTGTCCAACTCCCAAGAAGCAGTTGGCTTCAGTTTCTCAGTACTGCCGTTGAACGCCTCCTACTTTAGGGTACTCCATAATAACTGTATACATGAGCCTGTTTCCAAATATGTTCATCTGGTAATGTTTTTTTAAAAATGTATTTTTATTCCTCTGTGGAGTTTAGTTCTGGACAGAAACACACCCGGGTGTGTACCATTCTCGTAGGTTGATTTCTGACCAACCCACCCTGCTTTTCAGGGTGTTTTCTTCATAAACGAATCGGTTTACTTAGGTGTAATACACTACTTATAAGGTTTCTGAAAACTCTTGAACAGCCCATGGCGGATTTTGCCCTTCTTGGGGCTAATCAAGATTCAGTTGGGTCCCTGTCAAAACCGAACACTAGTGTCCAAATGAGAGCATTGGGCAAATCAGATCCATTCTACGTTTATAACTGACATCCCAAAATCCTGTACTACCCTCAACTGTTGCCAACTGCTGACATTTCCTTAAAAACTTTCGCAGCGTGCAAACAGTGCAGCCCATTTTCATCGTGCGCCCAGACGTGTTTAGTGGTCACGTAGTGCTTTGGACCAAAGCAACTTCCGACCGATGCTGCTACATCCGTCTGGTGGATTTCGATAATACCGAAAATCGTAATTTACTGCTTCTCATAAACAAGCATACTCTAAATCATATATGCTCGTATCGATCAGTGGATATTCGGGAGAATGAGCTGGAATTAGCTCTTGGACTGACATGTCACACTGCCTGTAGACTTAGCTAGTACCACAAATAGTGAGCCCCAGGCAGTCGGTAGACCATCTGAAAACAAACTGGAAATCAGATTCTACCTGGGATTATTTGAAATAATCACGGTGTGGTGAGGTTGGGTTGAAATCGAAAGGAAGTCACTTGTGCACAAATAAGTGCAACCCCCGAAAACCTTAAACAGGACACAGCGGTGTACGGACGAATGTAATCTTCTAACGAGGGTAGCTTTTGTGGTCCATTTGGTTTATTTGGGCTCCTTTACGTCTACTTCCACTGTAGTCTTGAAAGGTCAAACATGATACTTGATGCCCTTTGAGTGGCCCATCTGAAACTGCATGATGGCAATAACCCTTCAATGTGGCGATCCCAGAGTGGTATGTATAACTGTCTCATGCTTGCACCATCGCGCTTGGTTATATTTTTCATTTTGGTGGAAGCTAAGACTTGATTCGTGATGAGTCTCACCCGACTGGCGGTAGCACGTCTCGTCATCCACTAGCCCAGCTGCGCATTGACGGCATCTTCTAATGTGACGACGGAATGTACCAAACGGATTATCAAGTTCGGTGAACGGTCCTTCCACCGCGTAATAGATCACCGCAAATGTTCAATTTCGACCCTTGTGATTTGGCCCGTAAGGTTGGTGAACTGAGATGTGTCAATTTCTCAACAACCGTCTCTCCAAAAGTCGATGTGTTGTAGGTGGTTGCTGGATTTGTGGAGTTCACATTCATACCACTCTCTCTTGAACAACATACAGTCTCAACAGAGAGAGAGAGAGTATACTGAGGTTGCTCGAAGGTCGTAATATCCGATACACGAGGCTGCCTTGAGCAGTGCGCTCAGTTGAAGCAAAACATCCATCTGGGATTCAATCGACTCTATTTGAAACCAAATGAGTTTGCAAATGAGTGCATTTCGAAAATCCGGTCATTGTATTCAAGTTCGACAAATTCTTGTAGTACACACTCACCCTTGAAGCACAGCGCCTGCTCCATTACGGTTTTTTAAACGACCTTAAAACCGCAGAAGTACATCCATGAACTTTTTACCTCACCCCAGGATTGAAAAGGCCCTTTGATTGTCAAATCGAGGATACATTCAAGGAGTCATTGCATAGGTGGAACTGAACACCAACGACGCCAGGCAAAGAGACAGTGACTTCTACATTCAAATGAGAGTTGAAGTCGCTATGCAATGCTTATGATCTAGCTCTACGCCAATTTCTCGATTTTAGTATGGTCGTTGAATTTTTACGTTGGTTTTCTTCCATCTCCGCACAGATTAACAATGCAACTGCACGTGTAATGACAAAAAAGAAGTCTGAAACGCCGACATCACTACGAAGTGAGTGGTTGATGTTTAGCTTCCACGCAGTCATCGCCTGAACATATAGTTGCGTTGCCCGATGAATTGTCATAGAGAATAACAGCAAGCTTTTTGTGAGGCTACACCCGCAAAGGCTGACTAGCTGGACCCACTTTTAAGTGTCTAAAGAGAGCCTAAAAAGAGTCATTCGCGAGCGTCAAAGTGCGTAAAATTCGTCTTGCACCACCACAGTTATAGTGGGCGCAGTTTTGCATGCACACTAATCGCGTTTGAACAGTATTGCACCCTGTTCTCATGTAGTTATTCTGAAAGTCTCGTCCTTATTAGAGCTCATCAACAGTGAATACTCTTGACCTTGTAGGCATGTAAGCACAAGGGCTGAGATATTGTCAGGTCGCTCAAGCCTAGCTAGAAGCAATCGAGATGCCGAGGTCGAGTTCGAACAACGGACCTTCGGACCAGTAAGATCGCGTCCAACCCACTGAGCTACCTTGAGCTGTATAAAGAATAAACTTTATGAAGAAGCTCCTTTCTGGACCGAATCGTCTCAAACTTAAATAGGTTTTAAACCCTCTGTTTAGAAACAAAACCACTTTTCTCATAATTTCGGGAACAATAAGCCGGCACGTGACTACTGGACAAGATTATATCAGCGTAGCAGGGCACGTGATACTTAGTGATCGATTGTGACCACCTTGATTATTGATCGAGTGAACATAAGGTGGGGGTTATCCATGAATAACGAAAAGAAATATCTATCCCTGATAGCTCACAGTCAACTTATTTGAGGCAGGATTCCGGTGAGTGATGTTTGAAATTTCGAAAGCTTGAGTCCAATTTAAAGGGTCATGAATGAAATCAACAATATTTGAATTTAAAAATGCCACACCTACCAGATTTTACAATGAATCAGAGTATATGGTTAGTGCGTAAGTCTGAGTGTCCTCAATCAACCTTAGCCCAGTGCATCTGACCGTTTTCATCCGAAACTCCACAGAAGAATAACTTAGCTTATCTCTTCAGTTCCATGGGGGCTACTACTTCGATTTTTCCCCCGGTAGCAGCGTTTGTCCTCCTGTTCCTCCTCCCCATCACCATTATCATCATCATCATCAGCTGTAAGAATCGCTTACTTGTCGTAGTGGTTGTAGCTGCCACAGTTCCGTTCACCAATGATTTGGGGAGGTGGGGTAGGTAGCTGCGCATCGGAGGTCGGGGCTGGTAAATTGATGGACTGTTAAGCAAGGGGAATTGGGAAGGGAGCCATGCATTGAAGGCAATAGCTTGGATGCACGAGCGCCACTGAGGGCGCGCTCCTGCCTCATGTGTAGTGATACACGACCACTTGTGTTGTCACTCAAACGGAATGATCTAATGTTCATTTCGCATCAGATCGGTTGAATTTATGCCGCAACAGGTTTTTAGGGAGTTCATCTACGTAAAGGAATATTTCGAAAGTTTGATTTTGCATTCTGCGTTTTTTGTGTGTTTAAAGTCACTTCGGAAACTGATTAAGGTTTTGCGAAATGAAGCGGCTTCCAAAGTATTTTGCTTACTGTAGCTTTCTCACTAGCTAATTTAGTGACTCTGCTATGGACTTCAATTCAAAACTAGCATTGCGTTTCATCAATCTCATACCCATCAGTCTACCCAGATCTGGGTACCTCCCGTGGAGGAATTTCCATCACCGTCTTCCGTTACGACTAAGTTCCCATTTGGAGTTTCAATACCACTTTGGAGTCGATGGGACTGACCGTTCCTCAAGGGAAAGGGAGTTACTGTAAAACCCATCATTACCAGTGAGAGCTTGTATAAAGGGGGAGAATTTAGCAGTCGTGGTGAGTAGAATTTGATCTGATTTTCATTCATAGCACAAACCTCTGATGAAGCAAAGATCCAAATGGGTGACAGGATAGTCAAGAACTCAGATAAATACCGATTTTAATTGTGGGGGTGCATCCATGTCTTTAGTAACACCGCCTCTGTCTAACTTTGCTGCTCCAATCGTTTTACAGAAAAGAGTTTATTTGGTGTTTATATCGATCCTGCGAAATGTGAATTGTCGTTACAGCCTCCACTACCGTTCGTGGTGTTCGAACACTGGTTCCCAGTACAACCGCAGCGTTGGCCGCCGTGATTCGAAATGCTGCTGGCTTGAACGCTGGTCTACCGATCGCGCCCATACCTGCCACTGGTGGCCTATCTCTTGGTGTACAGGGACTGGGAAACCTACTTCAAGGTCACACTCAAGCTTCTCTCGCAGCAGCAGCTGCGGCCAATCCGGTACTGGCTCTTAGTGGTGTCCCGTGACGACCCTTCGACTGCACTGAAGGATCTTCATTTTATCTTTGGAGAACAGGAACATCTTACTTCTCGTTACGTGGTCTCCCAAGAAAGTGAGCTAGTTGGATTGATTACTAGCCGTGAGACTGAACTGTTCTCAAGCGATTGAGTTCATACTACTTCTATGAGACTGGAAAGACCTCTGTTAAGCTTGCGCTCTTCAGTGGATCCTATGATACGCCATTACACACAAGCCTAAAAACCACCATTGTGCAGTTGGCTCAACTATCACACTCGTTAGTTAGGACTAACCAACGGAGCTAAGATTGGATTTTGAACAATCTGGCCCACCAAAGGTGAGCAGCAACCCATTACCACGCCAAATACTTTTGATATTTTCCGCTTCCCGAAGGAAAATCGTTCTACTTGGGGAGTAGTAGGTTCAGAGATGTCAAAATCTCCTGGTCCCTTTCATGGGCTCTAGCATTTCGTTCATCAATGTAAAATTCACTGAACTGGCACAAAATGGTCGCTTCAGGGGGAAAGTCTCTAGCTGAGGTAACTGTTATATGAAAAACTGTAAAGTAGTCCAGCTAGTAGATTAGTTCTTTGGCATATAACTTTATGCTAATTAAATCACAAAATAAAACTTCGAAACTCTGAAGGGTGGTCCTCGGTTATCCGGGAGAGCCTGTTGTATGTAACCGATCTATTGCCACTCTGTTGGGAGGTGAGTTGAACTGGAACCCTTTAATTAAGCCGCAAAATGCTTTTCTTCGAAATACATCTGACCTGGAAAGACCATTTTTTAAAACCGCACATCGATATTTCGCGTCAGCCTTGGATTTTCCTTAGATTTTTCCAAGTCAGTAATTGAGTAGCTCGTGCTGTTGCCAACAAATCCTCGGAATATCGATTTTTCTTTGAATGACCTTTTATTTAGTCACTAGCTGAAGATTAGAGTGACCCGAAAGGTGATATTTCATCAGGCAGTTAGCTGAAAAACGTTCATTGGCCCCATGGTCATTTTCACGAAAGTTAAGGTTGTTTTGATGTGTTACTGCGGTGCTGATCGATATGATATTTGTTCTGTACGCATTTCTCATAAAACGCCGCAGTAGTACTCTTCGGAAAATCCCCGGATGCACAAAGTTCGACGATTTACCCGTGTCCCTTAGAAATACTGTCCAGTATCTACTGCTGAAGCCTGAGAATTGCTTATTTTTCGTTTTGCTTCAAGTGGTTTGACGCCAACGCAACCGGTCTCAGCGTTGGTGCTGCTGAACTGGAGACAAAACAGAGATTACAACAGCATCAGCATCAGCAACAGCAACAGCAACAATTACAGGCCAGCCAACAAGCTCTAGCAGCCATGGCCTACACACCGGTTAGTTTGGCCGGGGTCGGCCAGGTGGCTGGTTCCAACGCAGCAATCAATGCAGCCGGACTGGGCAATGCACTTCCGCCGTCCTACGCAGCAGCTGCTATGGCAGCCAATGTGTTGCGTGCTTTTTCCGGAACAACGACCCCACTGATGAACGCCACATCAGCCACGTCACGCAGTGCAGCAGGTGCCACCAATCTTCAAAGTTTCACATCGTCCGTTGCTTGTCCGGCACCCCAAGGGACTCAGGCCTCGCTAACACCAACATCGGTTGTCTCGAGTCACACGTCGGCCCCAACTCCAGTTCTCTCACCCGTCGTGGCACAAGTTGGATCTCCAGCTGCGGCCGCAGCTTCCTGTTCGAGCCAGCAACCGATAGCCGCTGCGGGCGCTGCCGCCGCTGCAGCGGCGTCACAAAATCTTCAAGCACAATCGGCAATGGGGGCCCAGAATAACCCGTGAGTGTCTTATTTGTTTGAATTACACCAACTATAAAAAGTTTCTAACTCACTGTTTGGGGTGATGGTGGAGCCAAAGAAAACTTGAACTGCATGGCATGGTTGCTCATCAGCAGCGCTGTCAAAACACAGATTAACTTTTCTAAGGCGCAGTATTAACTGACAGTATACGGTACTGGACAGCCCCTACTCGGATGACTTTTCTAATGTAATCTGAGGAGTGATTTCGTTTGTGAAACACATAAATGTGAGATCACACAGAAGCTCCTGGAACATTCTTCACTCAGGTATCTTATTCACCAAACCATTGAGAAATGCGCCATTTCAAAATAGAACACGGATCATTGTCCAAATGTAATGTCGTGTCGATGTCAATGTAGTAGACTTGAACAACCAAAAGGAATATGACTGTTACCTGCTCATATTCACGCGAACATAGGCCTCAAGGTCACATGACGTAATCGATCACCTAAAAATTCAGGGCAGACTTATGACAAGTCTGAGTACACCAACTTAGGTCCATAATGCAGAAGAACGCCAGGGAAGTAAAATAACCCTTCAAATCTTCAACAGTGCACATATACTAGATCCCCAACGAGCCACTGAATGATTTCATTTCACCACAGATACGCACGGAATCTAGTTATCTGCCTTTTAAGTAGTATGATATCTAAGTACTTTCAGCTCTGGATTCCTACCTGAAAACCCTAACTGACACTTTGTGGCTGTTCTTAGTTACTCTACAAGTTTTCAGTAGTGTGGTTCTTCCCAATAAGCTTTACTCGCTTGCACAGATAGCCAGCGAAATCCCCAGTCTTCTGCTGTGAACCACAACCGGATGGTGATCTCGTGCTGATATATGCTCATCACCAAGGGCACGGATATATGTAAGACCGTCTGTTTTCAACTGCTTCGTCGGGACACTACTTGGTGCAATTTTCCTGTCGAAGCGCGCTGCTTATGTTTTGTTAGTAGTAGGTGGTCTTCCAGGTTTTAATACTTGACGTCGTCCTCTAAGGTTGCAAGTTTTTCCGGGACAATTTTTCCACGCGCATGTTTTACAACGTACGGAATGTCTTTCTAGGATCACGGTGAAGTGTAGCTTACTGAAAAATTCTGTCCCACCATGACCAAAGCAATTGGATTTAATTGCTTTCATGAGCAGAAGACTTCAAGCTTAGGAGTTTTGGGAAGTCTTCACATTTTTCGACATATTCCCATGACAACGAGGATCTGCACTACACTCACTCGTGGAGCGAACATAAACGAAGCGATAATCAAACGCATTAAAGAGCAACTAAAAATTCAACACTGAGGAGGCCCCAAATCATGCCAATTGATTAGTCCGGTTGATTTGTTCCGAAATTGTGCTTGCCTCAAACGAACATACAGGCATATAGTATGCATTGCGTTGGAATACTTCATATCATGGAAATATGATACCGCCAAGAACAGACAAATCGTCCGCATGCCGGTAAAAACTCGCACCCACAACGCCGCACTTTGCAAGTCTCCAAAAACTCCGACCGGTTAGCTTAGTCTCCCGGTCAGTCAGTTTGCGTACTGCGTTTTCTCACAGCTGCGCACACCTTACGTACCTGTGTATGGCGCATGAGACCTTGCCTGCGGACCATCTCATAGGCCTTGACCGACAGAAAAGGAACCGTCCTGCCCTACCGGGAACGACGCTGCACTGGGTTGGATGATCCCAATTGCAACACATGCTAGCTCGTCGGGGGGATGCGACACAGGTGAACAGCACAAGCTAGATCAAATTGTTGACTGATACAGCAGCGAGTGTCATATTGGAGGGAGCTACATCTGACGATCAAAGCTCATCAACCAGGCTACTCGCAGCAATGAGTAGGCTGGAAGCACTGCCAGGACACGACAGTGGACAGCCAGCTGTATCATAGCACTGGAAGACAGGAAACCTTCTGTTCAAACCACAACCGAGTGAGCTAAACAATCCTCTGTCGGCTTCCGTTTCAGGATTGGTAGTCAGTTGGACTGCTACATGCGTCACCATGGTGCGTAGATGTTTCATTGAAGTCACTTGGAAAATAAAGTGTAATTCCGCGGAAATTTCAGCCTCTCAGAATACCTCAACTGCAAACTGTCAGCTAACATGATCATTTGGTAACCTGAAACACACGACATGTTCTATAGGCTGACCGAAAACCACTGCCAACGGTTTGGGGTATCATGCTATCTTAGCAGGGGTTCAACTCCAAAGTACTCAATCGGTTCTATTTGTTTTTTGAAGGTGGTGAACAGAGGAAACCCGTTCGCCGCGAGGTCGATTATTAGCAGATACGAACTCAGCAGTTACAAGTCAGTAGACAGGAATGTAAACATCTCGTATGCACATGGTTTTTAAAAACTGGACGCTCTCACGCGTCCTTTTGAACTTTCCTGGATATTCATTGACTATCACACAATAGTGAACGAACACTGCGAAGTGGCTCCACAATTTCCACAATAAACTTCACCTTCCATCAGATGTGGGATCGAAGCTTGGTAACCAAATCATTAGCTACTCGCATGCTTCATCAGTAGTATACACTGTTACAGTGGTAGCCCCCGATGGTCAAAATCACGTCCAAATAAAGATTGTGGTTGTGGAAACAGCGTGAAATATATATTTATTTAAATCGTGATTAAGCATACAGCCTCTTTTCTGGAACATATGACTCTGGATGTAACCACCCGTAAACAATACACAATGAATGAAACCATTGAGGCAAGCTGTTTCTTCTTAGGAGAACTGTGCTAATTACGTAAGTCCCAACATCTCAATGAGTATACTCATCCACTCATCCTGGGAGACGGTTTATTACTGCTGACTAGCTAATTCAAGATAAACTTCAGTGAATTACCTTGTCGCCCATCAAAGTTTTCATTATGCCAGCTGTTCGATCATTGGATTCCCCGGTTGGGAACGAGCATTTATTTTTCCTGTGCCTCTATATTTCCGTATATCGTGTCATAACCCTTCGGAATTAACTAGACTGTTTATTCTTGGCATGCCCCTTTGCGGTACACTTGTAGCTATCTGCCGGATCTAAATGTGGCGGCAGCTGCTGCTGCAAGTATGGAGCCCTATTTGAACCGACTGACTGCAACGTATGCTTTGAACAATGCGGTTGTCACCACACCAGCAATCTATCGGACAAATTCCAGCTATCAGAGGTTTTCACCATACTGACTCATCACTACTGAGCAACAATGACAGACTGTTTTGCGGGACCGGTGGAACAGGAGTCCCCGCGCCAGTTACCCGTGCAATGTATCCGCCCCCATCTCTTTCTTTTTTCTCTGTTCTTTTTGCCCTTTTGCGCACCACTTCACCCCCCCTCCACAGCCGTGTAGCTCTTAGGTCTCGTTGCTCCTCTCGGCTCGCGCACGCCGTCTCTTTAGGATGCGCTTGTCTATCTTTACGAATGCAGCAGCCTGCCTAGTGTTGGTGAGTGAATGGCGTATCGTAAGATTGTGTTGGCAAGTCGCCAAGGTGCATCCTGGATTTGCTGCCAGAACCAGGAGAGGGAGATGCTGATAATTTTTTTCCAATGATTCTGCCTGCATGTATTGTCTTTGTGAGTCTTGCAACAATGCCCCACCCCCTGCATTATTCGCCAGTATCATTTCTCTTTACCTGTTGTTTCCTTATTTCTACAAGCCACTTAGTTGTGGAACCAAATTTGGTTCCGTTCATCCGGGCTGTCACCCGAGCTGAGTGCCCCCAGCGCATAGCATACGGGCGCACTTTACTTGTGATCACGTGACCTGTCTATTCCTTTGCGACATCAACCCAGTAATGTGAGTTGTGCTTCGCCCAAAGCACAGTTTGCTTCCTCACTTTAAGCTGCTTGACCCCAGCTAGCTTAGTTAACCCCTCGTTCGTTGCACACAACTGAATGTCCGACTGCATGAATGAATGGATGACCCGGATGCCCCTGGCTTGTCTGTCTCAGTGTGGGTCATGCTTGGACTTTGCACTGTATCATTGCAAGTGACCTATTCATATTACATAATTCCGCGCGCAACAGCGGGCTTGATAGCCCTCAGTCCAAAATATCTTGTGAATTGTTAGCAATTCGGAGTAGTTTTCATTTTTTGTAGATTCCGAAATCTAATTACCCTCGCCTGGTTTGTTTGAATGAATGATAATGAAGAGGGTGCGTGATCTGTGCAGTGTACATACACTACTTACTTCTTGTAACAAACTTTCAAACTTCCACCCATTGTTTTCTTGTTTCATTTTATTATCATTCTTATCATTATTATTGTTATTTATTCCGTTCTATTTACGTGCAATGTGACATCCGTGTTGGGTTTTATCTATTCTCTTCTTTTGAATAAACGAGCCGAATGATTTCAGTGTTCGGTTGTTTCTGGCTGAGGTGAGATTGTTGGATTTATTACCTGATTGCGAAAAAAGACATTCATATAGAATGTGTCTGTCAAGAAGTTCTAACAGGACACTTCATGATTGTGGGGTGATGGTGTGACCTGATCCTAAAAAACGCCGGGATCTTAAGATGGCCGTTGTATTTCTCGCTGAGCTCGGTGATTTAACTGCAAACCTTCGTCACCAGTTGGAGGCTGGAAGTATGTGGTCGTTGCTCGCGCACGGACAATTCACCCAAATCAACCTTGACCGGTTCAATTGACTAACACATCGAGTTGAACCCTATCTACTCACCGCTACGACTGAGAGATCGCCTGCTTAATGATGACACTGAGTCATTCTCGGCAGTCGGACCAACGGACCGGGAAAGGGAACGCACCGTGGAGGCAAACAAATGGAGATCACGACTAGGGGATCGGGTAGGTAAATTCTCGGGGCTACCCAGTCACCTAGTACTCAGAAGACAGGTCACCCAACAGGCCAATAAAAATGCTCATTCAAACAACCAATGATCGATCAAGTTCGACCATGCTCGCGCGATCTGTCCCCGCATTTCCAATCACAAACTGTTTCCAGTCAACGTATTGCTGATGACAGCTCGACTGGCGGAAAGTTTGCGACTAAATTGCCCAGTTCGGTGAACAAAACGGCGGCCATCAATACAACATGAGCTACCTATATTCCCTTCGATCTTACCGTATATTTACTAAGAACACGGAACCGCATTTCATTCCCATATTCGGGTTCAAAGTTTCGTATTTGCTAGAGGTGCAAGGACATTGAGTCCAGGGAAATTAATCATGCAAGAAGTCTTCACCACAGGCAATTGATCATCAACGAACTATTGAGCCTTACGAGAAAAACAGAAACAAAAAACAGGTAGATCTAATTATGGGAAGACGGTGTTTTTATGTTTATAGGTAGCTTCGGATAAAACCAGCTCATGTGTGTGCGTTGGATGACCGAACGTATCCGAGAGAAACGTGTGGGCAGTCCAAACCAGGGCGATCCAGCAGTCAGGCTGAACTCCTCCGTGTAGAGTTAAGGAGGGCAGTATGTCCATCTTGTGTTGTAGAACGCATGCAGTTGTGAATGTACTCAAAAGGTTTTTATCGTACAGCGAACAGCCTTAGTTTGAGTTAGCAGAATGTCAGTAGTCACAATCTTGTAAAGGCTCCCTCAGTAGGTATGGACTAGCTGGGATGTACAGAACAGTTTACATTCAAATGAAACAGCTGGTTTTTTGGTAACAGGAGTGTCTTTAGGAGTTGTGGGTGAGAAGTCTTCACGCTAATTCTGGAGGCACATCGGAATAAATGAGGATAGCAAGTTACATTTTGCGGGAGTGAGTGACCACGAGACTACCATGAGTTTTTCAGGCTTTTTGTAGGTTATGACGTGCTCCGGGACTCTAGTTGGTCATAATCCCTAAAAGAAAAACCGCAGCAGATAAGAAAAGGGTACACCTGACCATTGGAAGTTGACCAGTTCACACATCGGTCTCTACTGTTCTCTGATCGGTACACCGTGAGTCTCAAATCTACGACAGACGACGCGTGATTCTTGAGCTGATCGTCGGAGATCCTACTCTGACAATGTTGCAGATAGTCATGTCGCTTTATGTAAACAGCCATCGTTCTTGCGAATTGTCTGATAAGTGCCAGCTTGGATGTTTGGAATTCAACCATGTGGTAGTCGTGTCCGGAACCAGACAAGCCTAGCTCCAGGAGAAATTTAGTCCTTATTGGGACCCATCAAGTGACCAGAGAGAAACGTGTATTCCGCTGACACAGAGGAAATTTAGAAGGAGCAAACCAGTGCCAGTGGGGATGAAATTCCCCTAGACTCGCAAATTGTGTCCACTGGATGGATAAATTTAAGCAGATCAATTGGAGAAAGTTTGGAACTGATTGCGAAGTCATCGTTTCAGAAGAGCTTCGTACACAATCAGTAGTTTTCTAACTGGACAACTATTCGCTTTTGATACAAAAACTTCGTCAGGCCAAGTGAGCAGATTTGAAAGCTGGTCAGGTTATAAGGCAGATGTAAGATATTTTCATATTAATGCACTAGATCAGTGTCGAGTTTCAATCAACGGCTCATGTCGGTTGGTGTGTTTACCAAATTATTGAGCTGATGGGTTGGGGGATTTTCAAATTAGCTCCGATCGAGGTTGGTTCTCTTTAAGCTTCCACCTCAAGGTGCTTCAGGTGATGATTCCCCGCGGGTGCCACTGATAGATTACGTTTGTGTGTTACGACAATTTAGTTGAGGGAGGGAAATTGGGTGTCAGGACGCGCCCAGACATGAAAAAAAGCGCATGTGCAGAGAATGACTCATTCCCAAGGTCAGCAGCGGTACCACACGTTTCGGATAGCAGGTGCGTTGGCGGAGCTCACCAAACATGGCTTAGCAACATGTGGCCAGCGGAGTGGGGCTGAAATTGTTCTCGAACGGAACACCGTCATTGGCTGGCCAGAACGAACAAGTGAACGACCATAACTGGCCACTTAGTCATCCTATATGTTTGCGAAGAGGCTCCGTATGTTTTGTCCTGACAATACAGCCGTGTCCCGAGTTCTCTGTCTCCTCCTTATGGCGTAGTCTGGCAGGCTCAGTGCAGGCGTAATCAATAAACGGCCACCCACGATACAACACTGGGTGAAGTTAAGAATATCATAAACGAGAGATTCAGTTGAGTCTCTCGTGAAAACCAAAGTGACCTGCAACTGAATGTATTTGTCGAAGTTAAGTGAAATTCAGATGATGACTACTCCTCCTTCTGGTAACCGCACACTGGCACGTGTCAGCTCGACTGATCCAAAACTGTTTTCCAAACGACTGCCAGTTTCACGCCTTCTATTCTGTTAACACTGGGATGCTTGGCCTTTTGTGTCAAAAGCTAAACCTTGCCCAGTTAAAAAGACTATCGGCTGTCCGCCAAGCTCTTCTGAAAAGATCTTGTTCTAGCGAACAACACTCATTTGCAAGCAAATTTGGTTTTGCGAGAGACTCACCTGGAACCCAGCTGAATCTCTCGTTTGTGATGTTTCACCTGCTGTAAGCCTCTGAAGCAACAGGACCTGGTCGATTCCATCGAACGCATTTGCATTATCCAGGAGCACATGGGATAAATCTTTGCTGTTGCCATCAAATGAAGATAAAAAACAAAACGGACCAGTTAAGTAGCAGTGCGAATCGTCCAAAAAGGCTGGCGGGAAGGAGTTTGCTTGAGTCCTCAAAACGGTATCATTTTCTGAAAAATTTGAGGAGCAGTCAGTAGTTTTATTGCCGGGCAACGTCTCGCTTTTGACACAAAAGCTTCGTCAGACCAAGTGACTAGGTTACGAGGTTGGTCAAGACTTGAGACGAAAGCGGAGCCAATCGGCTAAGTCAGACTAAATCAACGTTAGGTGTCGGTTGAGCCATATTTTGTTAGAGTGACTCAACAGGTGTTAGGACCGATAGGAAACCTACAAGGATTTGAGTCCAGCTAAGAATCTAGTTCTCCAGGTTCATTTCACGTGAAGATTCCTCTTGAACTGTGTTTACCCTTTTTGTCCGTCTGCATGGATGAGCTAGTGCTACAATGATTGCGTAAGGGCTAAAGAGCCTGTGAACTTTGGTCGGGCTGGGATTTCTACTCCCTTTTTCTAATGACTCTCCGTTTACTGTTATTTCTACATCGTAACGTGCCAACTCAACTTATCTAGGCCCGTTCCTCATACACTCGCCACTTTCACACCCTCGATTCTATTCACGCTATGATGCTTGGTGATTTCCACCGCCTCAGTCATCAGCCGCTGTAGCGTGAATCGTCGTTCCCGCCATTAAACTTCTACATTCTCCAGATCTATTCCATATCCCTTGTCTAATGCCTGTATCGCCATCGCTGGGACTTCGATCAGCGCTTGATATTCTTGCGCATTCCTTGGTGGTTTGTCTATCGTTCTCCTATGCTCGCCAATTCTGGTGTGCAGTTCGCTGACTATTTGTCCTATGTAAACCTTAGTGCAGTCGTTGCATGCATTTATACACACAGCCCCCAGTCCTTTTAACCGGGAGGTGCTCATTCAATGGCATTACAAGTGAGCGTAAAGTTTTTCTATTCTGAAGCAAATGTTAGCTATGTTCAGCAGTCTTCGAATAAGCTCCGATATCCCTTCTTCATATGGAATGACTGCTGTGCCAATCCATTCCTTGTTGGGTCTAGATACCGGAGGAAAAATCCTTCTTAATTGCCGCATAGTGAAGCCCATTATGTATCCTTTTTCATGAGCCGCTGCTGGGTCGACCTATTCTCTGCAAAACGCTCTGACTCGACTAAACACTGATGGGGCAATACTAGTGTGCACACGAACTTTGTGTGTGTTGGTGAGTTGTTTAAAACGGTCACTGTATCTTCAACCAGTTGAAAAACGCTTAGAACCGATTGAGTAATCATCGTTTTTGGAAAGGTTTGGTAACAATCGGTAGATCTATTGCTGGGCAACTGATTGAACATACCTACCGACTTCATGTTCGAAAAATGTCAGGCGAGTACGTTCGGTTGGCGGGACTGGAGGCAAAATGGGAGAACCATCGCGTATTCAATATTAGATGCTTAAAGAACAATATCATCCCCACATCCCTGATTGTGAAGCCACCAGGTACGTCAGTTGCTTCCGTTAAAATAGCTTTGTCAGCGGCCAAGTCATTCCTCAAACAGAGAATCTAACTAACCACTCAGCGACTAACCGATGTAAGTCGCCACGCCAGTCGACTCAGCCACGATCTTTAGACCGTAATTTCACCCGGTGACTTCCAGATGCTCAACACCAAGTCCACAGAAGTGAAGCTTACGCAGGGCCGGCAATGCAAGGATAGACCCACACGTAAGTTCGGCCAACTGCTTTCCATGACACAAGGCTCTAGGAAGGTTACAGAAAGGACGAAGCCAACCACCAATTACTCTAGTGTAGTTAACTTGTCAGATAGACCACTGAGCGAAGACGAACGCTGTCTGCTAGAAAGGGGACTAAACTTCGCCGTGGGCAAAAAGGTAACAAGAGCGGAGGAAATAATCCCAAGTGTCGAATCTGTGTTTCAAAAGCTTCCTCCAAGCTGAAGCTGAGAAGCTACGGGCACAATTGGTCACGGTCCTAAAATCCCAACAGCCGGGAGCTCCGAATATCGCACCATCAGAGCGGAGAGCGTTAAACACATTGAGAGAGGTAGATAGTATTGTCATTACTAAGGCTGATGAGGGTAAAGCCACAGTAGTGACGAACAAGACCGACTATCTTCAAAAGGTCAGGCAACACCTCGCCGATGGACTCTATCGACAAATTACCAGTAGCAGTATTGCTTCGATAATGAATAAGAGTAAGGTTGAAGTTGGTAGATATTTAAGGCCAGTGATAAACCATTTAGGGCAAGGTAAGTGGTGTCGGTTGTACCCAAAAAGTGCAATTCAACCACGACTCTACAGACTGCCGAAAATCCACAAGGCAGATATTCCGATAAGACCAATAGTGGATGGTATAGGCTCGCCACCACATGAGCTAGCCAGATACTTAGCTGGTATACTAAAACCACTCACGGGGAAATCAAGCACCTTCATTAGGAATTCGTACGACTTTGCCAATAAGGTCGCAGGGCTTCCCGTGGACATGGACGAAGTCCTCGTGAGTTTTGACGTAGCCTCAATGTACACAAACATCCCTAGGACAGATGCTCTAGAGGTAACAAAGAGGTTGTTACTGGCAGACACGACACTTAGGGAACGGACACAGCTCTCGGTGGATGAAATAGTTGAGGGCATTAGAGTGTGTTTGAATCTCGATCAGTTTGTTTTTGACACAACTGTTTACTCACAAGAACAAGGTCTTGCAATGGGATCTCCAATATCCCCAGTTTTAGCTAATATTTATATGGAAGAATTCGAACAAATGGCCTTGACCGGATATCCTTGTCCACCGAAAGTTTTCTGGCGTTATGTTGACGACACGTTTGTCGTAATTAAACGAGATAACGTGAACAGCTTCCACGACTATCTCAATAGTTTAAATCCGCACATCAAGTTTAGTATGGAGATAGAGTCCACCTCGGGCACATTACCCTTCTTGGACTGTATAACACATAAGAGTGACGGAAAATTAAAAACGACTATCTACCAAAAACCAACAGACACAGGAACCGTCTTAAATTATTCATCAGCACACCCAAAGTCCGTGTATGCTAGTATTGTCTCATCTATGTTTAGCCGTGTCAGAGCGCTATGTACAGAAGAGATCGACCGAAGGGCAGCTCAAATCGAGACTGCCAACAGACTTCAAGAAATAGGATACCCAGTGAGTTTGATCAGGCGTCAATTAAGAAGGATGTTGGCTCCGGTATCTAGACCCAGTAAGGAATGGATTGGCACAGCAGTCATTCCATATAAAGCAGGAACATCGGAGGTTATTCGAAGGGTGCTGAACTCAGCCAACATTCGAGTAGCTTTTCAGAAAGGAAAAACGCTTCGCTCAGTCTTGGTGCGATTGAAGGATCCCCTCCCGGTTGAAAGGACTAGGGATTGCGTGTATAGAATAAACTGCAACGATTGCACTAAGGTTTACATAGGACAAACCGCCAGGGAATTGCACACCAGAATTGGTGAGCATAAGAGGAGAATAAACAAACCACCAAAGAATGCGATAGAATACCAAATGCTGGTCAAAGACTCAGCGATGGCGGTGCATGCTTTAGACACGGGACATACAATAGATCTAGGCAATGTGGAAGTTTTAAGACAGGGACTGCGATTCACACCACAGCGGCTGATAGCCGAGGCGGTGGAAATCACCAAGCACCACAGCGTGAACAGAATCGAGGGTGTGGAACTGGCGAGCATATGGAAAGCGGTCTTAGACAAGCGGAGTTGACACGTGACTGTGTGCGGGTGTTAATGCACGTAGAATCATTAGCAAATCAGGGGGTGGAAATTCCAACCCGACCAAAGTTCAAGAGGGATCTTCACATGAACCGAACCGGAAGAACTAGATCCTAGGCTGGACCCAAATCCATGTAGGTTCCCCATCGGCCTAACACGTGGTCGCCCACCCTAACACAAAATCCCCTCGACCGATACCCAACAGAGATTTAGCTTGACTTAGCTGATTGGTTCTCCTTCCGCCTTAAATCTCGACCAACCTCGTAACCTAGTCACTTGGCCTGACGAAGCTTTTGTGTCAAAAGCGAAACGTTGCCCAGCAATAAATCTACCGATTGTTACCAGACCTTTCCGAAAACGGTCACTGTATCTGTTTGATTCTGGTAGATAGCAATTTCTAATTTCTTACCATTCTTGTGTCATGTTGTCAATCAGGGGCAATGTGCTCGAGGTTAACTCTATCTAAAGGCCTAAATGTTATGAGGAAACAAACTACGGAGATAGTTGGGGAAGTTGTTCGCGTCAGCACGTTTGGTTACAACAAAGGTATCGCTAACAACGCCAACCCAACGGTGGTCATTGGAATATGCTGAAGGGAGCAGGACAGGCTATGAGGTGAAGCCAAATGGTTTCTGATGTTTGAACCCTTGTTATCCTTACCGTTTTACGCCTGACGACAAAGGGTTTCGACCAAGTGATTATTTTTGAAAGGGACGGCTGTGCTTGAGGAGGACGAGGTTGGAGTTGGGCGGTGCCTCCGGGTACGGTAAGTTACGGAAAGAGGGTAATAATTTTCTGTTCTTCCAAAGGGGCACTCTCCAATAAAGCCTCCGAAAGAAAATTAATACAAAAGTGCAACGTCCAAACAGAGGCCGGATGATAAAAGAGTAGAAGGTAATAAAATTTCGTCACTTTATCGAGAGAAACACGTCGCCGAGCAACCTGACCATTCTGATAGTCTTTTAGAACGGTCAACTTCGCATCAGTGATCCGGTTCCAAAATTCCATGTGTACGTCAACATTAGAGAGGGTTCCTGCGACGACGCTAAAGGGAATATATAGTTTGCTTGTTGATAAAAGGTGTCCAGAAGGTTTTGTATAGGTTGACTGAAATATAGTTGGCTCGGAACCATTGATAGTCAGTCACAATCCGGAAATTTTGTGAGTCAACGGACAGTAGTTTATTGTTGTCACTACGGAAGAGGTTGGTTGCGGTTGGAGAGTGCACGGCTAGATGTGGATTTTTGTTTAGGATAAGCAGCGCAATTCTAATGCTTAGTTGTTAAGAGGTCCCGATGATGGCACAGAAATGACAGTAAACGGTCCTGCAGACCGTCACCCAAGATTAGTAGCCGTACACGAATAGTGGAGGAGGAATGCTCCAATCCGCAATTATATAGTAAGGATCATCATTAAATGCGCTTGATAAACCTCTTATCGGCTTTTCGGGAGATGGGACTCCTTGGTTAACAGGGCGGATGTGAAGGACAGCATATCCCGTGGATGCAACAGACCATGTGAGGAGAAGGGTGATTAGGTGTTCTGTGGACGGCCTCCATAAGTTGACACGGAATGAACATGAGGCTTGCGTGTCTATAGTTGTCTAGTTGACGCTGATTCCCGCCCTACATATGGTGTGTTTGAAGGCTTACTTCTAGCTGGATTGAAGCCAATCGGCGGGAATTGTGGGATCCAATGCAAGGACAGTGTATGTACGGTTGCGTGAGGACAACGAAAATCACGCATCGATCTTTGTAAATTATGCAAGCCAAGGCAAACTGCTTTGTGGAAACGCCAGTACAGATTTCTGAATAACAGCAGAAGCGATCGTCCAACTGTAGACTGTTGGCTACAGTGCGTCCAGACCCTGGAAGCATGATGTTCTCGGGATCTGAGAGTACGTCTCCTGTGATGCAATAAAGAGTTCACCAGAGTGAACATTTCAGAAACTGACGGAATTAGTAAGTAAGTAAGAGAACGTATGCCAAAAAGCGAGACAAATCGGGAAATGTTTAAAAACGAAAAAACTGATTCGAACTTCATGCGGCGCGCTCAAGGTTGGTTCAGCAATTCATTTTAATGTTTATTCTCAAGAAATTGCGGCAGGAAATAGTTTTCTTTCAGCAAAATGTCACAGTTTAACCACTCTGGTTGCGAATCATTGTTTTACCTCAAAGTCAACCAAAATTTACGCAAACGGAGCATTGTCCTGGGTCATCTCGCATCTCGCATCCGGGGTAACTTGACCAGCTAAACGGGGCCCCCTGAAGAACATCGTGTTCGCAACCAAAAACCAAAGAACCTAGTTTTCAGTCAAGTTTGGCCTTTGAACTGAGAACTATGTGCCGAAATGGAGTGTAACACTTGCCAGCCAAGGAAAAATAAAGTAACAATCAAGACATACGCTGAAGTCAATAACCTATCGATTGGTACAAGTTAAAGCCTCCTGCTTGTCTGGCATACCAGGGTAAAAGAGAGCTTCGATGCAGGAGCATTATTGACCACGCGACCTAGCCATGTCCATTAGAGTAACAAACACTTTGTTCATCTCGCTCTGAGGCCCCAATTAGGATTGATCGGTACGCCGCGTTGACCGGGTGAGGGCTGTTATGATTTATTTTCAAGACGCGGACTGAAAGCTCTTTGATAGTCTGCATCCAGAATTATAATAGGTTTATTTTTAAGCTTGTTGTAACGGGTGAACGGTATCTCCGAGTGAGCGTAGTACCAGAACCTCGGGCAGGCAAAACAAAGTCGGAGCTGGGTTTCTATACGGTACTATTAATATAAGACAAATTCACAAATTACACAAACCTCGACAGTAGATACTGTCCAAGACAAATGGTCCACTTGAACTACAAAGGTACGAACCAAAGGAGCAAACAGGATCCCACATGGGACAGTCACACGTGCACAAAGTCGGTCACAAATGGCCGGATGATCTCAAGGCTAAAATGGGTGAAGTGGTAAGGACAAACAAACGCTAGTTCATATACACGCACTAAACACAAAAGTGGGGCGAGGGTTACAAATGGGGACAGAATAAACGTGGGGAATTTCAAGTATCAACGTGATGAACGATACACCGCCCGCCAAATTCTCCACGTTGATTCAGCGTACACCCCGGTTCTTGCATTCTACCTACGCTCAGCTCCATTCTAAGGCACCCCATCAGCCACCGACACGAATGGTCCGGGTCCACTCCTGCCACAAGTGCCGACTTCGATGGGGCACAAGCCTAATCGCGTCCCTCCAGTAAGTACACCTTTCTAATATCTCTCTTGAGAACGCCGCCCGCCGTTCTAACATGCAGGGTTCTTACTAAGCCATCTGAATTCATCTCACAACCATCTACTACAAGTACAGACCAATTTGCACGAGGCAATCTCCACCAGCGAGTAGGGCCCCTTTTTCTCACCCTGCTTGAATTAATCGATGGATACTGATTGTAAAGTAGTGACCAAGCTACATCCTTCTGTAGCTTCACCCAACAGGGAAACCGGGCTATTAGTGGGCACATGACATCATTTCCCTCCAATCGGTTAACCTGTGCTACAAGGCTCTTCAGCTTGACACCATCGGCCTGCGTCAATCGGGGCTGTGGAGGCCAGTTACTCTCTAGTTCGAGTAGAAATCTGGGTCCCGTCAACCATCTACGCAGCGGACCGAGGTTATATGTCTCTCGAGAGGCAATGTCAGCTGGGTTGTTCTCCGATGTCACGTGTCTCCATTGAGTAGGTAACGACTTTAAGCAGTCATCAACATATAGATTATTGTCTATTGCGCTGCAGGTTGAGGTGGCATAATCTGAGCCATTCCTCAACGGTCTTTCGTAAAGCGAACGTTGCGCAGAAAGGGGAGGAGGTGGCACCAAACGGGTGAGATGTCCATTGAAATTCAGTAGGTTCTCCAAAGAACTCATAGTTTTCCCACCACAGGAATTTTAGAGCACCTCTATCACAGGGGTCAACCTTGACCTGCGGGAACATCTCTTCTATGTCCGCTGCCACAGCAACTTTCTCTAAACGAAAACCGAGCATAACATTTACAAGTTTTGCTGTTAAATCAGGGCCCTGATACAAGTGATCGTTCAGGGACACACCATGACATTTGGCAGCGCAGTCGAATACGACCCGAATTTTTTCTGGCTTTTTTGGGTTGATAACGGGGTGGTGTGGGAGATACCACTGCTTTGAATTTAATGACGATGTAAGAGCATCTGCCACCCGTTCAATGTATCCTTTGTCCAGGTATGCGCGAAGCACCTTATCGTACTTGCCGTGTAAACACGATCCCTGCACAGTCTAGTTTTCAGATTATCTAGCGTTTTCTAGCCACCCAAGTTAGGGGAAGTGTGTTATCCTTCCATGGGAGTGGCAGCTGATAGTGCCCGCTTACTCGCACCGCACCAGTCTCCGCCATCATCAGTGCTTTTTGATCCTCTAAAGAGAGACTAGTGTTCGATGCTGAAGTGTCTGTGAATTATACAGTCGCTGAAAATGCTCCTGGATGCCCTGACTGCACCCGGTTATACAATGACTGACGACCTTTTGCTTCGTTCCATTTTTCATCGGACCAAGAAGTATCCAACCGAGTAAGGTTTTCACGGCAAACGGCTGCTTTTTTACCTCCCAGGCGCTGATCGAAGACCCAGTGCGCTTCGGATACGTCACACCCAATGAGGATTCCTACATCGTCTACAGTCAGTTCGTCGAAGGCTCCTTAAGGTGCGGCCATGTGCGAGCCGCTTCTCTGATAGATGGGACAGCTCGCATGGGTAAGCTGTCAACCACGAAAGCCCTGTCAATATCTGTCGACTGGATTTCATCCATTGATAAAAGCCTGGTGTCATTAGCTTCCGATGTGCATCCCATGGAACCACCTAGGGTATCAATGGCCATAGACGTGGGTAGCAGCCTGACCCCGTTTTTAACCAAAAGGTCCCGCTTTCACGGATTCACGGATTGATACACAGGAGCGAGGCTGCCCAAGTTTCCCGGGTCGGTTTTGTTCTTGTCGTTCAGCAGCTGTCGTTCACCTGAAAGGCACAAGTGAGGGTGTAGCACTGCTCCTTAAGTTCTCAGCGCAGGCAGTATGTTTGGCGAGAGGACTCGCGTAAATAAGTGTCTAATAGTGTTTTGAACTGAGTTTAGAGGGAGCGTGGACAACCGTCTCAGGAAGGTTATTCCACGCAGCAACTACCCGAAATGAGAAAAAGTTTGCCTAATGAAGGGTGTGCGCTCTCAGCTTAAAATCTTCTTACCGTGTCCCCGCCGTGTGCTTTGCTGAAATCAACGGTGAAAACCTGTTGGCCAAGCCTTGTTCAAACAGGGCGTAAGTAAGAATTAAGTCCCTCGGAGGCGACGATACCCAAGGGAAAGAGGTCGAGCACCACGAGACGCGTTTCGTAGTCCATGGACTTGAGACCGGCAACCATAGCGCTCGCTGGACACGCTCAATGAGGATTACGTCTTTCGTGCGTCCTGAATAGACAACCGGGTTGGCATATTCAGGAGCGGTCTGACATAGGCCCCATAGAGTATTTGGAAGTCCGTGCGAGTAATACGAGAGAAGGTACGCCGAATCATCCGTAGAACAGCGAATGCCTTCTGAGCCGATTTCTCAAGCAGTGAGAAGGACAGGTTTGAGAGAGCCAGATACCCAAATCTTTTGGCATCTATCCTCGTGATGTCTTCTGGTCCTTTCTCACCATGCATGACAGGAGTTCGCTGAGTCTCCTCCAAATGACATATGGACGCACTTTTCGTCATTCAGAGGAAGGTGCCAGTCCAACGACCACTGCTTTGCGGCGTCCACATCAATTTGGGGCACTGGCATTGGAACTCCACGATTTCAAGTCGTCCGCAAAAGTAGACATGGACTTGAAAGAACATCTGGAAGGTCATTGACGTATATCAGAAACAGCAAAGGTCCCAAAACGGAGCCCTGAGGAACTCCAATGGAGACCGGCGCCGCAGAAGAGTAGGTCGAGCCTACCTTCACTCGGAATGATCTGTCTGATAGGAATTTCCATCCAGTGTAGGATTTTCCCTTGAATCCCGTAAGACTCGAGTTTGTGGAGCAGAGGGACGTGTGGGACTCGATCAAATGCTTTTGAGAAGTCGAAAAATATGGCATCCGATATGAGTCCCTCGTCCTTCTTGGGTTAAGCTGTCCATAAATACGAGCATGTTCGTCACGCAGGAACGGTTTGGGAGATATCCGTCTTGAGCTTGAGAAATCAAGTTGTTAGAAGTAAGGTGATCTAGAATGGCTCGCTTTAGAATGCGTTCCATCACCTTGCATGGCACGCTAGTGAGGCTTATAGGCCTGTAGCTGCCAGGCGATAGTCGGTCACCAGTTTTGTAGATTGGCGTGACAATCGCTTCCTTCCAAACAGAGGGAAGGTGGCCTTCGTCAAGCGACTGACGAAACAGCAGATGAAATGAGTTGCCAGTGTGTACGACGTTTCCTTCAGGATCCTTGGGTGGACTTCGTCGGGCCCCAACGCGCAGAATGGGTTGAGCTTGTGCAGGAGTTGACGAATGTCCTCCACCGTGAATACCAAGTCGGTTAGAGGCGGTCGTCGTAGGTACGCCTTGACAACGTTGGATGTGATGAGGACGCTGGGACTGAATACAGACCTGCATAGTGATCTCTGTAGAACTCAGATACCACTATTGGGTCACTCGTGGGTTCCCCGTTCCTGTCCCTCAGGAGAACGCGGATGGTTTGTTTCTTCGGCGATGCCGCATGTATTTGAACAGCACATTTCTGTTCTTCCGGGCGAGGTCTAGAATGGTGGCTTGTTTTCGTATGTTCCATTGGCGGATTTCCGATTTACAGCGGTTCCGCATTTTACGAAATGCCAGCTCATCTTCTGTGTCTCCTGTAGTCAACTTTTTGAGAAATAGTTGTGACCTCTTTTCCAGAAGACGCCGGATTCTTTTGGGTAGTTTACGGCTCATCCGACTGCGTGCTGGTTTTTTGGGACGTACATCGCGTCAGCCTCGTGAACTTTCTGGACAATAGTCCTATATAAGTCTTCCACTGAGGCTGGCCCCAGTTTAACTTGGTTAAAGATGCGCATTCCCGAAAAGTCTGCACGGCAGAAGTTTCGAATCCACGTTTGGGGTTCGGGATTTCTGGCCCAATAGCAGATGAAATCAAAGGTGAGCACACAGTGGTCGCTATGTCCCAGTGGAGCGTTAATTGTCACCTGATCAACGAAATGTCTTTCGTTGGTGATGACCAGATCCAGGAGGGACGGTTGTTGGCCGCGCGGTATCTGGTGGGTGCAACGACATGTTGAGTCCAAGCGCTCTGTTGAACGACTTCGGTCGCCGCTGCAAAGGGTCCACTTGATCCGACGCACTGGAGCTCCGTCCAGGGGCCTTTGAGCGTTGAAGTCACCTACCAGCAGGAGATGAGTGAAGTGGTAGCTGGAGGAGAGTTGCCCAAGGGTTCGTATGAGGAAGTGGTCATCTTCCGGAGGACTCGAGGGGCTACGGTAGACCACACCGAGAAGGAGAGAATCGGACCCGCGCAGCGGGACTTGAAGCCACAGTGCATCACAAAAGGTGCAGGAGTGGTATCAGAGAGGACAATCATTGGAAGGCCGCATGTAAGTATAAAGCAACCCCACCAGCTCTCCCTCGTTTTGAGTCAGCTCGAAAAATAGAGTAGCCGTCTATTGAGATCTCCGCGTCAGAGACATCTGGTGTGAGCCAGGTCTCTGTGAGTGCGATAATGGACGGCTGTTCAAGACAAACTGACTGTTTAATATCACAAAGTTTGTTGAAGAGGCTAAGACAGTTTGTGGACAAGCATTTCAACACTGTCTCTGCTGCCTCCGAAGGTGAGGAGCCGAGAGTTGTGTAACCAGGGAGGTTAGCAGGCTTAATAGCTGCACGTCGGGTTTGAGTCGAGGGCTCCGAAGGGACCTCTGAGGCATATTTGTCTGCTCCCTCGATTGGTGGTTTCGTGGGTTGCTTTTCATTTGCAGGGGTTTTTCGCCCTGTGGGAGCCCGGTTTGCGCGGGCCTATTAGTTTTGGTGGACGAAGTTTTTTCCCCGTGGGCGAAAATTTCGACCATTGCTACTTGTAGCCCTTTCTTTAACTTCTTCTGGACGGCCAGGTTCGCTGTTGCTCAATGGGCGATCTCGCGTCTGTTTGGCTTCCTGGGCATTTTGGCGCGATTTGGTCGGAAAGGTGCCTCTGTGATGCTTTGAGCGCTGGGTGGCAGCACCGGGTAGTTCTTTTGGTGGTGCTCCCATGAGGCTGGTTTTCTCAGAGGACTGCACCTTGAAGCCAGCCAGCAGTTTTCTGATTTGGCGAGTTGTATATGGCTTGTTTGGCCGCAGTCGCCTTTCTTTCGCGCCTGTGTGGTCATCCGAGTCACCCGCGATCAGCGTGGCCAACTGGGTGTATGAGGGACTGTTCGGCTCGCCGTGGTCAGGCTTGTGGCTTTGATTGTCATGGTCCTGGGCAAGAGTTGTGTCCACAATCAAAGAGGCTACTTTAGACGGAGTGGAGCTAGAGATTGGCAATTTCACAGCCTCAGTGGATGTACGGTTCTCGCAGCATTCCCCGATGTCGACGTCAGCGCATGTGGTTGGTTTGCCGGTAGGCTTCACCACTTGACTCCGCTCGTTTGACCCAATCCAGCTCGGTTGTAGCTTGGGTGTGGAGTTCTCTGTTGCACCTTTGACGTCTGTTACGGAAAGAAGTGCTGATAACTGTACGTACTTTGGGCGCTCCGTCCACGTGAGACTTGCCTCCTCCAGAGCGTCACTGCCTATAGAATTCGAGGGGTCCGCGGTGGTTGAGTAGAAACTGCTGTCCGGAGTCGCGGTCGTTTGCCTCGGCGTGCTTTCAGGAGCACAAGGGGCTATAACTACAATCGGTTTGGCCTTAAGTTTGGGATCGGCCGAAATGGCGCCATCCGGAAGCTTTTCCGCATCTCTTCCCTAGAACTGCTGTGGCCTGGCTTCCGCGCGTCTAGAGGGCGATCCTCAGATAGACGCCTGATCGTTGGATTTGCCTTTTGGACGCTGACAGCCCGACCCAAAACCTTCTGTACGGCCGACGGCGAGGAAAGGGTAACGAGAAGCCCGAGTGTTCGCTTGCTTCCTTCTGGCGTAACCAGTCTGCGTGAAGCGATTCGTGGTCAGGCTTTGAGAGGACACTGCCAAGGAGCGATTGTGCCTGCTTCGTTGGCGTGACTTTTCTAGAGAATGACCCCCAGATTATCAGTCTGCTCTCCCTTACGCGTCTGTCCACGAGAGACGCCGTGGCGGTCTTTATTGCCGCATCGGAGAGCTGGATAAACCGCAGCCAGCAGACCAGGGGTGGATAGTGCAAGGTACTCGTTCAGCGAGGAAAGTTCCTTGTCAACTTTCGTCCAGATCGCTGCATTTTTAGTGTTTGCGTCTGTCAGAGCTTTAGAGAGAAGCTCGAGTTTCGTCGCGAGTACATCGATTAACGAGGAGCACTTACACTGGTCTGTGTGATTCGGTAGTGAGGAATTGGTCTTGTTTTTTATGGCTTTTCCCTAGTTGGGAATGCATTGCACCCTTAATGTAGAGGCAGCTGGCGCATACAAACGGGTCAGGAGAGTTAGCCAGTTGGCTTACCTGGTCGTCCTGTAAACCCGTGCATTTAAAGTGCCACCAGGCCTTGCAGGTGTGGCATTGCATACCCCGTCTCACGTTCGATGGACAGCCATTTCGCCCACCTCTGTTGTGGACCATCGATGACTGCAGAGAGCAGCCTGCGTTGACTAGTGACATGAGTGCGACTAGATGCAGAGTAGAAACTGGGTGCAAAGTAACAGGGATTATAACGTAAATGTTATGTGGTGTGAGAAAATTCAACAAATAACACGTATAAACTCTGTAAATAGTTTGAATAGTGAAAGAATTCTTTCACGAATTAGCACGAGGGAAAACGAAACCAATTTCGAACGTACCGCGCTATGTCACCCACATCTAAATGCATACGCTGTCACTTTTCCTGAGTGTCAAGCTTGACAGGAATAACCCTGCGTGCTGGAAGACGACTACCTCGAGTTAAGGCACGTGCAGAACCTCCGCCTCTACACGAAGCTTGCTTTGTTTCCAGGTTTCTGAATGCAACAACATATGGTGTCGTCCCCTACAACCAGGCTGGCTGCATCGAACAACTGATGCAGTCTTGGCCATGGAGCCTAGCAGACAAAGCATGCCTTATGCTCCTTATGCATTTCCATCTATCAGAACTTCCATAGATAGGTGCGCGCAGCCGGAAATGGGGAGACTGTGAACATAAATGGCAAGGGCTTGGACCATTGTCTGCGTCTGGCCAAATGTTCGTTAGGAAAGTAGTGAAACCATCCCGTCTAGGGGCTTGGTTGGTGGAAGCGGTACAGGAGGGCGTCTTACGTCCCCCTCTCGAGCCAGTTGCCCAAACCGACTGCAGGCAACCCTGAGCGTGCGTTCACAAACTCCGTTAAGTCAGTGAACGTTGGATCCCGGCCACTCATCGATATCGTATCTGCCACTTCAGCCCATTTGTGCTGCAGTGGCGAGGGAAGAGAACGCACGATTCTCTCTACAACCGCAAATGAGTGCAAGTCTGAAACATAACGCATTTGCGTAAGCGCATTTCACAACTGCGCATTTTTATGCACAGGTCCGATAAAGACTTGGCTGCTCCAGTGGTCTGTCATGCAAATCGAAACAGACTTTCAAGTAGACAGCGAGCAACAATATGAGGCTGACCCAAGAGATTGCGTAAAGTCTCCCGAGCCCTGAGTATGCCACTTCCGCCGGGAGCCACACATTCTTCAATGGCCGCCTTTGCGTCGCCTTGACAGTAGTGGATCAAATACAGAGCCTCTGACCGGCGTCCTGAACCTTACTCTCAATGTATCTCTCAAACTGGCGGGTGAACCTCCAGTAATGACTTGATTACCATCAAAGTATGACATTTCCACCTTGGGTAGTTCCACAGTCGCTGCTACTGGAGTGATGGAAACGGCCGGTTTTGGCGCTGGAGATGAGTGTCTGGTAGCACCAGCATATCTTAGGGGTCTTTCGTCTAACTGGCAGGATTTCACGTACCGCTCTAACCGGTCAGTTGAGGCCACTGGTTCCCAGGCTTCATCTGGTGAATCCTCTTCGGCCTCTAGCTCAATTTTTGCTAGCTCAGTCTTGCTCTGTGCCTCTAAGAGAGCACGCTGGAGCTCGACTTCTCGCTTAACCCTATACTCCTGGAGCTGAGCAATCCTCAAAGCTTTCAAAGCTACACTACTTTTACGACTGGATGCACAAAGTGACTTCCAAGAACCGGGGCGCGAAGTGAACTGCATTGCAAGTGTTTCCTCCGCAGCTTCAGTCGTTTCCGCGTCCTGGGCTCCTGTTTTCTTCACGTTTTCAAAGGTTGACATCCTTATTTCGAACAAGACGACGTAAGTTGTCGGTTACTGTAACGGGCGAACGGTATCTCCGAGTGACGCGTAGTACCAGAACCTCCGGGCAGGCAAAACAAAGTCGGAGCTGGGTTTCTATACGGTACTATTAATATAAGACAAATTCACAAATTACACAAACCTCGACAGTAGATACTCGTCCAAGACAAATGGTCCACTTGAACTACAAAGGTACGAACCAAAGGAGCAAACAGGATCCCACATGGGACAGTCACACGTGCACAAAGTCGGTCACAAATGGCCGGATGATCTCAAGGCTAAAATGGGTGAAGTGGTAAGGACAAACAAACGCTAGTTCATATACACGCACTAAACACAAAAGTGGGGCGAGGGTTACAAATGGGGACAGAATAAACGTGGGAATTTTCAAGTATCAACGTGATGAACGATACACTTGTGGAGAGCATAGAGATTCAGGTATGGTCTGGGTGATACAATTGCAACGTGGTGAGAATAGCATAATGGAATGGAAGACAAAACCATGGGGACGGGTCTGCCACGTGAAAAGTAGGATTTGAATATAGAAAACAAAGAACTAGGTAAATAAAACAGACGTTACAACTACTTCAGTGATGAAATTGGTTCATTTATACTGAAGCTGAAAGCTATTGCTGACCTTGAGTCATCTCGGACAGTTGAGGTAGTGGCTGCGGACATGAACAGTGTTATTGAGGAAAAGATGGAAAAAGACGCGGTAGAAATAAACAGTAAGAAGTCTGATGTAACCAAAAGATGATTAAACTCAATGGTGGAACTGATAGGGGTACGTCAGGTGTAAAGTTTAGCCGGGAAAGAGAGCTAGTGCTACCGCATAGGGCAAAACGTAAACTGTGAGGGAAATAATTGAACTTGTGTGCTGGACAAGCTGCGTTGCATCTAGAGGGCCAAATCCGAGGGAAGGGCTGAGTGGATTAAAACAAACTCATCCCAGAGGCGGTTGGGGTCAGGTGAACAATCTGTTCGTAGTTACAAGTAAACGTCGGAGAAGGCGAGAAGGGATAGCCAAGAGAAGAAAAAGAATAGTTGCAGGAGTGCCGCTCGACTGGGTACGGCATTAAGGCGCCTTCATTGCACTGACCTGCTTCGATTTCTGGACAGCCCCATAACGGATGTCTTGGCTGAGGTGATCTGACAGGGGACGTGAAATTTTGTGGGTACCGAGATTTGTCGTTTGCCAGGTCGACCTACATAGGTCTAATAAAGTTGGTGTGAAATCGCAGGTATTGTCGGTTCAATTTGGGGTCCGTGTTGATGGAATCGTGGACCAGGCTGGGTGAATAACAACCATATGTGGCGTTCGGATCAGCCGCTGCGAAAAGCTTGGGAAGAGAAAGGAAAGAGGTGAAATCGGTAAAACCTTTGGAATGTGTGGAGATATCAGATAGCATGGAGTCAAATAATATATAGAATAACTCGATGTCTATTGCAGGTATATGGATGACACCAAGCTTATAACTGGGACAGACGTAGGCTGGATTTATGCTGAGTGACCCAGAAACCGAGGACTAACTAAGTGTGTCAGTGTGATGCGTAGATCAGATCAGTATAAATGTGCTTCTGCTTGGTGAGTATGCAGCATACTGAGATGGTGGTGCGAGCAGTAAGGAGTCTTTGTAAACTGCGTCTCTTTTGTACACTGAGCGTTAAACGATCAGCAGGTTTGACGCCAGGGCGAGATAATATCTTAATACATTTTTGGTGGGTAGGCGATTTGCTTGGTGCAGTAACTGGCAATGGGCTCGGCGTTGGCCTAGGTGGTGGGGGCCGCTACAGTGTGAGTTAGACTGTGGAGAGATACAGCAGACCAGTATACACATGCTTCCCCCTGACCCAGTGCCACAGCTTGCGTGCATACCGTTGGGCTTGTTTCTCTGATAGTCCCTTCCGCCCATTTGTTATGCAAACCAGGGGTTACAGCAAATATGGTTGTTGCTGTTTGTGATAAAACAAACGTTCATTGCGGCAGAAGAATGTCCTTTGATTCACCAAAGCATCCTCTGAGAACTCACTTAGCTTCCGTCTCAGAATTCCGACAAGACAAAGTGATGGCAATTTTGGTCTGGAGATTCTACCTCCGAGAGATAATGGGCACAGCTTCGGTGTCGTCGAACGAACGGAAATGGTTCAATTATTCTCAGGGTAAATCCTTTTTAATAAGTTCGTAGGTGGAGTTGAATAGCCCGTGGGCGTTCAGATCTTCAATTTATTTTTGTATCAGCCTCATTTAATGGCTGCTAGTAAGCCTTCGAAATCCTCCGCTTTCTAAAGTGACCGTTTTCGAATATCACAAAGTACGGTTCCAAGCTTGTGTTTTGGAGTTTTCTGGCCATGTATGGAATATGCCAACTAAACCGACACTTCGGGCCATTCTAAAGGCAAATGGATGTTGGAGACAATGCAACTGAAGCCGGCGACGGGGATTGCCTGTCTGCCTTACGTCCCTTGTAGTAAACACCCGTGATGCTCAGGCTTTATTCAATGGAAATTCATCGTGGTGTTGAAATATTAGTATCTCGGGTGAGTTTATTTGTTGTTGGTCAGGTGGCTGTTGATCTGTTCGCCGAGCCTGGAAACCCATCGTCTATAACCTTTCTTTATTTCAATAGGTTTAGTATGTTTATTTCCACATTTTTAAGGGACATGCCAATTAAGGCATGATTGGGCCGCTACAGCCTGAAAGCGGCAGGCAACAACACAACGGGGAGGAACGTACAAACATCGAGACAGCTTGTTACATGAAAATCACCGTAGTTGTGGGAGCCGAAAAAATCATGACAATGTGGCGTAGGGTACGATCAGTTCAATGATGGAGCCATTTGACGCGAACTAAAACTGAGAAATCGCTGCTGGGCTTGAGTGACCTTGAGCAGTTAAGTAAATCGCCAGAGTCACAAAAAGCAAGAGTGGAGGGGAAGATGAAGGAATTCGAGTTGTCGAAAAATGACAATTCTCGTCTCAAAATTATGGTTTACAGTTATATTATTTATTCTCCCTATGGCAGCATTCATAGCTAGCACCCATCGGCTTCCCTTCGCCATTTGATGGCCACCATGTTTTGGCATGGACTCCTTATGAAGACGGTAGGACATTTCGTGGAAAAGTTGGCTCCTAAATGTGGTTCCATCTTTACTGGATTTGAAAATGTTTTGAAAGTGTACGCGACAAATATTTTGTCGTTTTTGTCTACGCAAACACAAAATAAAGCGACGTTTGTTGAAAAAACCTTCCTATCGCTTCAGCGGGCGTCCAGGCAGTGGAAGCCAAGAAATTGATGACATCTTCTTCAAACGCCGTGTGTGGTCGGTAGCCACTCAAACTGGTCTGTGCTTTGAACCGGAACTGCATACGATCCTGAATCGTCTTTATTCTACCTAGACGGACCTCCATGGTTAACCAAAAAAATCCTTCTGCCCACAGAATTGCACATCTTCAGTCTGATCATTCAACCAGGACGTCCGGTACGAGGCTGTTCAGAAACCGTAGTATTGCAGTGCAATGATGGCACGGCACGGCACTGTGTACTGCCAACCAACGTTTTAGGGCATACCCGCAACTCTCCTTCTCGTACTCTTGATTGTGTCCTCTCACCCACTCGTTCTTCTGCCTCAACTACCAGCACCTTGCTTACTTGGCTCCGGCTGCCTCTGCCACGGGATCGATCAAACACGCTGAGCCCCTAACCATCCTGAAATAACCGTCCCGGTTTGGCGATTTCAGTACTCCCCTTCCTCATGTTCAGTGCTTCTACTTACGGTGCTTGTTTGACCCTATGCGTTGACACTGACTGACACTCACTGACAGTACCGTCAGTGAGTCCATCCGGTTTCAATGTAAACCATTTTTAGAAGATTCTTGCCGTGTGCCATCACTTGAAATTTCCACATCTCTACATCTACACTTGTGCATCCTGTGAAACCTAACCATTTACTCAACCTCCCAGGGTCACTTACGGCCAGCAACGGCTTTTCAGTTTTAGTTCAAGCCAACTGGCTTCATCATTGTGCTAGTCGTTTCTCATGCCCCGTTGTTTACTTACCACATTATAAACCTGTCCCTTTGCTCTTACCTTCTCCTGTTGTGTGGGTTCCAACACGTTCAAGTTATACCGGATCATCATGCCTCAAATGGTATGTTCCCCACAAGTTGGGAAATAAAACAATTATTATTACCGCCACTAGCCGCTTGGGGCTTGCCGCAGTGACTCAGAGACCACTGATCCATAATTTACTGCTCCCATTTGAACTACATCACTTATCCAATATCCGGGATTTGCTTCTAAAAATTGCTTATCTGTCTGGTGTCCCTCCTCACATTTCTCGTCCATTCGCATGTCGGGGCCCCTCAAAATGAACACTCTAACAGTGCTAAGACGACCACCATTTCTTGTACACTACCTTCAGTGATTTCCTCTACGAACTAGTCAAAAGCTGGAGTCTTAGTTCATCGATTAACTCCTCATCTTGCGAAAATTTTGCAAGTATTCTCTCCATAGCTTTAGACCTACTGAAAAACTGACGCAAGCACAAGAGAGAAATTACCAGAAATACTGGCTTGCACTGCCACCTCAGTATGCTGCATACTCACCAAGCAGAAGCACATTTATACTGATCTGATCTACGCATCACACTGACACACTTAGTTAGTCCTCGGTTTCTGGGTCACTCAGCATAAATCCAGCCTACGTCTGTCCCAGTTATAAGCTTGGTGTCATCCATATACCTGCAATAGACATCGAGTTATTCTATATATTATTTGACTCCATGCTATCTGATATCTCCACACATTCCAAAGGTTTTACCGATTTCACCTCTTTCCTTTCTCTTCCCAAGCTTTTCGCAGCGGCTGATCCGAACGCCACATATGGTTGTTATTCACCCAGCCTGGTCCACGATTCCATCAACACGGACCCCAAATTGAACCGACAATACCTGCGATTTCACACCAACTTTATTAGACCTATGTAGGTCGACCTGGCAAACGACAAATCTCGGTACCCACAAAATTTCACGTCCCCTGTCAGATCACCTCAGCCAAGACATCCGTTATGGGGCTGTCCAGAAATCGAAGCAGGTCAGTGCAATGAAGGCGCCTTAATGCCGTACCCAGTCGAGCGGCACTCCTGCAACTATTCTTTTTCTTCTCTTGGCTATCCCTTCTCGCCTTCTCCGACGTTTACTTGTAACTACGAACAGATTGTTCACCTGACCCCAACCGCCTCTGGGATGAGTTTGTTTTAATCCACTCAGCCCTTCCCTCGGATTTGGCCCTCTAGATGCAACGCAGCTTGTCCAGCACACAAGTTCAATTATTTCCCTCACAGTTTACGTTTTGCCCTACGCAGTGGTGCCAGTTCTCCCTCCGAAACAAACTTTACCTTTGACTTCCCTCCAACTGCAATATAATTGCGTCTATCCATTTCCACGATTCACCGTGATACTGAAATGCATGGTCATGCGCACGTCGGTAACACAACGGTGGAGTAAGTTTATCAGTTGGATCAGAAGAAACTTGGAGGATTTTAAATTTCAGCGCAGTAAACGATGCACCATCTATCAGCAGGAACGTGCACAGTATGCGCCTATGGGTTAGACTTCACTCATTTTAAAAAGACTCACCCGAATTAGTTGGTTCCATGTGTGCCATCAACATTTGCTTCATCGGAGAGGCGTCACAGCGGCGCTTTCTGCTGCCGTGTGGCCTATGTGGTTGTAATGACCTTCTCCGTACCGCAACCCAACCTAGCAGAACTTACTCAGGGGGGAGGAATATCGCCTGCCACAATAATACCCAACTATTCGTCACCTACTCCCGGAATCCTACCTGTATACGACAGTACTTTTATGTACTTCGAGAGGTAGGTACCTTGCCGAATGCATCCTCTACAAACTGTCGCGATTCACACAACGGCGCTGCACAAGTACACAGAATCCTGGAGGTGCCCAGCTACGCTACGGTTAGCCGTCGATTCACCGAAATCGGATCGATCGAAAATTTGGCCACATTTTGGGGGTGTTCAGAGTACTAAGAGGAAGCTGAGAAACGGTTTTAGTGTCTCCTTAAATAAAATTTCACCGAACAGCCGACGATTGTGTAAGGTTTTTCACAAGTAAATGCGCTCAATTCAGTGTTTTCTTAGATTTTTCCAATTTCCGTCGGTTTTGGTGGCTGCCTGCTGTATTTGTGTTACATCCACTGGTAAAGCATGCAGCGCTGGTGCTTCTGCTGCTCCTACACGAACAGATACTACATAATTACCCCTCATGTCTTCATTGCATGCACTCATTTCTCAACAAATATTTCTCAAGCCGTACCTGAAGCTGTAGCACTGTAACCGTAAAATTGTATGCGCACCAAAAATTACAAATGGAGACTAATTAAAATAAGTTACAACGAAGTAAAGCAAATTATGGTGGTTCTTGCATACCCTACGCAAAAAATTTATGCGATACACAAAAGTTTTCGAGAAAAAATGCTTCTGACGGATAAGGATCGGCATGTGGCGCAACTGGGAACGCAGCTTAGATGCCGTGAAGGTAGCTTATCGATTCATAGGTGAATGAATTATTCTGTAAACGAGCTGCAGTGGTGATTTGTTTAAGTGAGTGGATCTTCATGGTCGCCTATCACCGCCGGCTGTGAAAACGATGGCTAGTGTAATATGCTATCGCGCGTTGCGGCAAAATGCGAACTGGTTACAATGTACGAACTTTGCAGGTAATTTTTTGGCTGGCAGCTTTGCCATGCCTTCTAGAATGTACATTATGCCTGTGGGTGTAACATATGCAGAATTATCATTGCTGTAAATAATTCTTGCTACTCATATCCGTTTGACTGGACGAACAGTGACTTTTGTGTTCTGGGACGTCGATAAATGCTATTCCGAGTTATCCTCGCGGTAAATACATTCATTGTTTCCGGATAACTCGTAAGAATTTGGAGGAATGTAAGATTTACATATGTTGATGACCCACGCAGGTACGTCGGGTTTGGTGGTAAACTACAGCCGAGGTTCCCGTCACAACTGGCAGAAAACGACAGGACGATCATGACATCGATCATAAAGGAGAGCTGAGCGAACCTGGATGGCGCACACGACTAAGGTGCGGCTGGGGATCGACTATGACCAATCTGCTGGCAGCCTAGCGCCCATCAGTCTCTAGCAGGAAAAGTCGAGGTTCTGAATTATACGACATTTACTGTTGAATTTTGTTGGTCGTTTGGACTAGTACATATCTCCTGCCGGGAAGCGTATGGCCTTCCTTTTCGCAGTGTGCGTTGAGCAACTGATGTCCTCAACGGAGAGTAGGAATTGGTTGGATATCAAAATATCAGTATGAAACATTCGGCTGACAAACTGGGAAAAATACTTATCCCAAAAAGGGAGCACTTCATTAGCAACGATCTCATAGAGGCTTATTCGCACAACTCCATTTTCAACGGCTGATTCGCATTGTGTGGTTTCCTGCGGCTTGGTGCCCACTGACTATAAGGCCTCAGGAAATTCGAGGCTTATGTGAAATGCATGAGGTCTCATAAGCAGACAGAAAATCTGGAGCTGATGGGCCTTCGATGAGTCACACGAAATGATTGTCGTCTCTTGCCTGTAAGTAGCGCTCTACAGCGTTAGTCCTGGTATTAAAACGTTAAATCACGGCCGTCGATTAGTTCTTCCTTGATGCCGAAAATACTGGCACACAGAGAATTCCGGGACACAATGTGCTGATATTCTGTGCTTCGATCCAGGTCAGCATCACAAGATGCCCTGTTAGCAAGTGCACCTTTGCGCTTTCTGGACGGGCCGGGGGCTAGGCACAAAAATAAACTATTCATCTGCGGATTCATCTCTGGGACGAGCCTCAGGGTATCACCGCACAGTAAACAAGGTTCGCAATCACGATAGTCGAGGTGGTCCGTTGCACACCAGTGGTCACGGGTACTAGTCGGCCGGACACAAAGCAGACAAAAGCCTACATTTGTGCCCCACGACCGCCAGCTTCGTTGGGGTGGATTGTCCAGGCGAGCCATACGGTGGAATGTGCGCCGGTTGTTCGCAGTGTCTGGGACAAAAACACATGGATGTTGTATGATATATATGGGATTCTTGCAAGCTGCTCAAGTGCGGAATTAATACAATATGACGTAACAGCCGAACAATACTCTCACTGCCCGCATTTGTGCCACCGGTTTGTCCATCACAAAACCATTCCAGGAATACTTTTTGCCCAGCAGTTTATTGAAAAGCTAAACAGTTTACGCGTGGATGCGAACTGTTTACTTTCCGCGAAAGCAGGTATAGCGGGACGTCTGGTACCCGTGCCATCTGTGATCAGGAAATTGTAGAGTTTTTGTAGGACCAAAGTCATGTCATATACCACAGTGAAACAAGCCTATGCGTCACTAAATCGACAGAGATGGTTTTCGCTTCCGGCGGCCTTTGTATATGTCCCGAGTGGTGAGGACCTTGCCAAATTCATCGGCCACAACCTACCCCGCTTCACACGACAGCGCTCCATATTAAGAAGAGCATTTAAAGTTCCACCTCCTCTTTGGTTAGCTGTCGATTTACCGGAAGCCGATCGTAAAAAAATTGGAAACCTTATGGTTGTGTTCAATATAATAAGAGGTGACTGAGAGATGGTCCCCCGCCTCCTTAGACAAAAGCAACCTGGACAGCCGGTGCTTCACATACTTTTTGCTACTACCAAATACACGAAGATTACCAGCTTCTTCGGATTCCTCAACTTTTCGTTTGTCTTGCTGGCCGCCCGCTGCACTTGCAGTACAACCATTCGTAACACAAAACGGCGTTGGTGCTTCAACTACTGACAGCACGCACAAATACCACATAGTTATTCGTCGTGTATTCCTTTAGCGCACCCTCAAATGCTATGAAGACTGGAAGGCGGACAGCCCCCAGTCTCCCAACAACCATATCTGAAGCCACTTCTGAAGCCATAACACAGCAGGTTCAAAAAAGAGAAATCAAGTAAAACAAACCGTGATTAAATGAATGTAGATTAGGGTGATTTTTGTTTTGAGCATATGTACAAAAAATGCAACATTTTGTGTGAACTTATTATTTCACCCGCAAAGGCTTTACAGAAAAAAGCATTTTACTGCCCAGGATAATCGAGTTAGCGGGTGTGCTAAAAGGGGTTGCACTGTGTGCGTCTTCCAGGAACTTGGCAGTATTCCTTTATTTTGTTCTACTCAGCATGAAAATGCACGAAGAACGATCGGTTGCGGAACAGTCTACGAGCCTAAAACTTCCCACATAAAGCTTGCGCTTATCTCACTTGATTAACGCATGAAGGAGTTCCAAATCATCAGGATTTCCAAAAAAGGATCGCCCACTTCATCCGAAACGACGAATTAAAGCACGCTAATTCATTACAGAACTTGATTTTGAACGTTCGAAGGGATCACCGAATCATTCGCTGTTTTACGGATGATTCGGCGCACCTTCTCTCGTATTACTCCCACGGACTTCCAAATACTCTGTGGGGCATGAGTTAGACCGCTCCTTGAATATGCCGACCCGGTTGTCTACTCAGGACGCACGAAAGACGTAATCCTCATTGAGCGTGTCCAGCGAGCTGCTACGAAAATGGTTGCCAGCCTTAAGTCCATGGACTACGAAACGCGTCTCGTGGTGCTCGACCTCTTCCACCTGGAGTATCGTCGCCTCCGAGGGGACCTAATTCTTACGCCCTGTTTGAACAAGGCTTAGCCAACAGGTTTTTCACCACTGATCCAGCAAACACACTGCGGGGACATGGTAAGAAGGTTTTTAAGCTCGGAGCGCACACCTTCATTGGACAAACTTTCTTCTCATTCCGGGCAGTTGCTGCGTGGAATAACCTTCCTCAGACGGTTGACCACGCTCCTTCTAGAGCTCAGTTGAAAACACTATTAGACATTTATTTACGCGAGTCCTCGCGCTGGCAAGCATACTGCCCCACGCTGAGAACTTAAAGAGCAGTGCTACACCCTTTTTCCACTTGTGCCTTTCAGGTGAACGGCAGCCGCTGAACGACAAGAACAAAACCGACCCTGGAAACTTGGGCGAAAGCCTCGATCCTGTGTATCAATCCGTGAATCCGTGAATCGGCGGGTTGTTCAAAAACTGTTTGTCTAGTTGCCCGAGGCCGTATTTTGTCGCCCTTGGAAAATGGCGAAGGTCAACATATGCAACGTTGAGGTTTTGGGCAACCCGTCGTCTTTCTTCGACCCGTTTCGTTTCCAGATTACCTTTGAATGTCACGAACCTTTGGAAGACGGTAAGTCACTGACCGAACCTTTTCGTAACCCAGAGGAAAAAAATTGTTGACGACTTATTGAACTCACAGGCTTTTCGGCTTCGATCGAGTCGTATGAAATCCCTCTGTGTCAACAGTTCTCCATCCGTTGAGTAGCTGTCGTTCAAGTGGCGAATGGAGGCCTTCATCAATCAAATATGGTAAATAAGAGCTCGCGGCAGAAGTGGATCGCGTGGAAGAACCTTGTCAGCATTGTCACTTCCCATTTTCACAAGAGGTACTCCCACTGAATGTGGCGCGACGTCCTATATTAGAGCGCGCAGACGTGACCCTGGAACAGTATGCGGGATTCTGATCGGGGAGGATTGTGTGGACCACGTCCCCACACCGTTGAGTGTTGGAGAAAAGGCATGCGTATAGACGCCCTACAATCTTGGCGTTCTTTGGCTTCAAGGGCTTTCGATTCTGCCGACAGGATCGTTGTTTTCAACACGCGTGAGCTCGACATAGCTTAGTGTTGAAGACGTGTACTTTCTAAGGGGAAGGTTTGTGGTTCGAACCCTACCCCGGCGTTTCAGCTGATCCTGTCTGAGCTTGGGCAACTTGTCATTAGCTCACCTCCCGTGCTTACATCGGGTTATGTGATAGCTATATGCAGAAAGTGTATCACAGCCGAAGGATTGCGTTTTTATTAAGGGGCGTGTGCGACAAGATATACTCCATATATTCATGAACATCAAACGCTGTGTATACCTACCTACTCGTGGCCACTTGAGAGTGCCATTATGATTACCATTAACGGCAACGCCAGATGCGAACCTTTGGGCTTCGCTGCAGTACAACCATACCAGTTTATTCGAATAAGGCCTCATAGTGAAGAGAAGAAAAAGGGGGAAAGGGACCTAGACGTGCCTACAACCCAAACACAGAAAATCTGGATAGAAACTGATAGCATGCACGCTATATCGTCCGTTGTCTCCAGTCAAGCGCAGACGGCCACATAGACTATCGATGTCGTCCCACTGATAGCTGAACTCGTGTGGTATCAGCGAGTTCGCAGTGATCAGGAAATTGGAACTTCCCTTACGAAATGCATGCAGTTGTTTTCCATGCATAGTTCAGAGTAGGGGAAACCTAGAGGCGGAGCGAAAAGTCTAGGTGCTGTTCCTGTTGTTGGCCTTCTGAGATGGGGCGGATTGTTGTACTAGCTCTGACGTAACTTTCTAATATGTGCACTAATCTCAAATGTCTGATTCACGTTTGCTAATTTGTGTCACTTGTGGTGTCCGACAGGCATATCAATGAGTCTCAAGGGTCGCGTGTACCACGCTACAGTAAGGGCTGCATTGTTGTATGGTTGCAAGACATGGCTTTCGCGAACAGATAATGTGAGGTGCTTTGAGATTTTTTAATTGTGTCTCAGAAGTGTTTTTGGTGTCGGATGGTGTCAACAAATTCTTGATGAGGTAGTTAGAAAATGGGTGTTTGGTTGTACAGCAAGTAATTCGGTGCCTAAAAACCTTCAGCATCACGGGTTGCGCTGTCTCGGCCATGTGCCACATATGCCGAAACTCCGTCCACCAAGACGAGTGTTGTTCTTTTCTCCTTCAGAATAGTGTCAGTTGCAGAGTGGACAACGTATGACTTGGTAGAAGAGTTTGAAAGATATAAGGAGTTTGGGTGTTGTTCGTGCAGTACGCCTTCCGGGATGGGGTCCCTGTGCCTCCCCTGCTCGGCTCGAGACCGCAAGAAATGGCGGCTGATCTATGTCAGTGGCATTCGTGCTCTCAGTTTCTCTTTAGATTGTCTGATTAAGAGCTTGGGGGTGTAGGCACTTCAGAATGCTTGTGATAGGATAGTGTCAGTTCTCTCATTCGTGCATTCTTTTATCTTTTCTTTTTAGGGCCTTAAATATAACTAAATAGATTACATGGTTTTACGGCAGTGAAGCATCAGTGTCAGTACCAATGTTGCTGTCTATGATGATGATGACGCCATACATGTTCCAGCCCCCAACCTGGAGGACCAGGAAACTGTTAGTTAGACGTCTATCAACTGGTCAACCTGGTATGAGAATCTCTGGGTGTCACAGGTATACTTGCCAGTATAGTCTAACGTGTTATGGAGCTGCTCAAACCAGCACACCGCGGTACGATCTAGTCTCTTCGTGACGACCAAACTTTTCCTCATTTTAAGAATTTAAGGTTCGGATGTCGCTTCCTTCCAACTCAAAAGCAAGTGACTTTCAAAGAAATCACACGATAGCTTTTTTGTACAGTGTTCTTAAGCTTCTGAACATCTTTTCCTTCAGGACTACCGTAACCCATTTAGTTATATCGTAACCATAGCGTTCACTCTATTTAAAAGACGTTTTTTCTTCAGTTCCGTTGACTATGGCTACACACTATGTCACAGTGTGACGGAACCAATACTCGGTGCTTGCGGTCAGTAGCGGCATACTTCGACAATGCTCCCTCAGCTCCTCAAACCGCGGCTGCACATTAACCCCGGCTTGGAACACCCATGATAACCCCGTATCTTTCACTTGCCCTACTTATCGCAGTATGAACTCGAAGGTTTTCGGGTCCTCGTTTGCTTAGCTTGGGTTCGGGGACGGATTTCGCAAGAGGTCAGAAATCTCGGGTCCTTTCTATTGTACTATATCGTCTTTTGGATGTGTTTTACGGTAAAATGTGCTGTTGAGGTTCACACCCTCAGAAGATATGAGATGGCACCTGTATAAACCAACATGAATGACAGGTAACAGTCGTCAATGTACAGTCCCATGAGAAACATCGATTGTCTGACTGACGTAGACTGTTTTTATGCACTACTAACTTCCGGATTAGCCGAAGTCGTCTGGCCACGTGGTGTCTGCCAATTGACTACCAGCTACGAATTCAAATTGACCACATCACCGTCAGTTACCGATGGTGCGGATCAATAACTGACTGCCGGTCGTTTTGGAACACCTATGTGGATTTCGACAACACACTCGTCCGGAGTCGTTCCTTTCATTTTTCTGGGCCCTGTAAGCTGCGGACAAACCGCTTAGCAACAGAGAGACTGGCAGATCCGGATGTCAGACGAATTTATCAGAACTGTCTTACGGAGTCTTTAAGCTGCTCCACCATCAGATACGAGCTCATACTGGAACTAGGTCGCCACATCTTTGTACAGTGTTAAGGCTCTACCAGGTATCAGACAGAACACTGGCACTGCTTAAATCCCGGAGAAATGTCCCCGCTGGTCCCGAACATAATTTAGCTGGAAGAATTATCAGACGTTAGGTGGAAGTGAGCGTGATTGCCGACCGTGAATTGTGGCGGACAAAGAAAGCTAATGAAATGAAAGCCACCCAGAAAACCGGAAATGTTTGAAGACTATTTCGGTTGATCCGTTCCACCGGCCCCCCGGAAACCGCATCTGAGCGTAACCAACAAGGAGCAAGGTGGTGCAACCATCTTGGATAAAAAAGAAAGCCTCGACTGCTGGGCCGAATACTTCGAACAACAATTCTCGTGGCCATCCTCTGCATCATCATCATCATTGACAACATTAAATCAATGTTCAACACTGATGCTTCGCCGCCATAGGTCATCCCTTACCGCTCCTTTTGATCCTACAGCTGAAGTCACGAAGAGACGACCTTACCGTGGTGTGACGGTTTGCGACCCATTGAGCTATACTGGGGGGTGTCCCCGCAACACTCACAGTCTCTCGTACCAGGTTGATCAATTGTTCGAGGTCTGACGAACACAGTCTCCTGGTCCTCCAGGTTGGGGGTTGGGACATGTGGCGACTTGTTCCGTAGAAATGGTAATGCATTTGCATTTCCCGCCAAACACCACTGCCTTGCGGTTAGGGTTTTAAGCCAAAGGTGTGGGCACCCTGACAATATCCCAGCCCACGTAAAACCATGATGCCTACGTCTTACAATAAACTCATGCCACATCGGCTGTCGCGTGGTGCCATCAGCCGGGTCGCCTTACTCACTGGATACAGCAGGGCGGGTAAGCGAGGACACGCTACTACTGGAGCTTCCCCTCTTTCTCTTTTACATACTTCTTCCCCCCCGACCCCACTAATAGCTCTCCTCTTGTAGGCCCAGCACTTAGGAGTGATGACTCCGTTCGTCTTGCATCGGTTTTGCGTGCAGCATCTGCTCGTCATCTGGCGCCGACATCCTCAGGTATCTCCAAATCACTCTTCAAGCCTCGACACTCAGTCTATCTGGCCGCTTTCAATGTGCGCACTCTGAAGCAAGCAGGACAACAAGCTGCTCTTCCTCTCACATTTGAATCGCTTGGCATTTATTTGTCAATCACCATTATCAAAGACAGCAACATCAGTGTTGACACTGATGCTTCACTGCATTTATTTGTGCTGTCTCAGAAACAAGAATGCAAAATGCAAGCACGGCAATTGAGCTAACCGTCCCATCAGTCTCCACTCGCTCCCAGGTGCGCACTTCTGGTGATCCAGAGCCTGCTGCGGCGGGATGTGCAGGGGTTGGTATCGCCCTAATTCACCGAGTGGAAGTATCCTTGCTTGATTGGATACCTGTTAAAAGTCGCCTCTGTGCGGTTCGTCTGGCAACGTCTCACAAGCGGAAGTTGATCGATGTCTGCCTACGCCCCAACTGACTGTAGCTCCGACGCCGTCAAAGACAGGTTTTATGACGCCCTGAATGCCCTGCTGCGGCGAGCTAAAAGCTCAGACATCGTGGTGGTTTCCGGAAATTTGAATGCACAAGTAGGCAGGCTTAGCGTATCTAAGACTCAATTAGGGGGTCGACATGGTTTGGATTCGGTACCTACGGACAATGGGGAACGGTTGCTTCAGCTGCGTGTTGATCACAGGCTGTTTTTATGCAGTACTCACTTCCGAAATAGCCGAAGTCGTCTGGCCGTGTGGTGTCCTCCAACGGCATACCGGCCTTAAACTCAAATCGATCACGTTGTCATCAGTTACCGATGGCGCGGATCAATAACTGACTGTCGGTCGTTTTGGAACACATTTGTGGATTCCGACCACGCACTGGTCCGGATTCGCTTCTCCCTACGTTTTCCAGGGCCGCGTAAAGTGCGGAAGATCGCTTGGCGACTGGGAGACTGGAAGATCTGGATGTTAGGCGAATTTACCAGAATCGTCTTCTAGAATCTTCCGAATGCTCCACCCATCAGTGCGAACGCATACTGGGACGAGATTGCCACCTCTTTGCATAGTGCTGGGAATTTTGCCTGTGGCGCGGCACCACCAGGCTCACTCAAGCACTGGATATCAGACCGAACGGTGGCACTGCTTAAATCTGGGAAACATCCCAGCGGGCCCCAACACAACTTTTACGCAACGAACCAGACGTCAAGTGAAGATGAGGGTGCCTCACTGTGAGGTGTGGTGGACAGAAAGCCAAAGAAGTGGAATAGACCTAGAAAGCCAGTAATGCCCGAAGATTATTTCAGTTGATCCGTGCGACCGGTCCCCGGAAACCACCTGTGAGCGAAAGCATCAAGGATCGGAATGGAGTAAATATCTGAAATATAGAAAAACACCTCGACCGTTGGGCCGAATACTTCGAGCAGCAATTTTCATGGCCACAAGCTAGCACCCATCTGGCCCACAGGTGACGTGGAACGGTGAACGCGGAACCGCCTACGGCCTCGTAGGTTTACGACTGCATATGTTCTCTTAAGTGTCGCCGATTCTCTGGTCCGGATGACCTCCCACCCGCATTGCTCAAAGATGGCGTGAAGTTCTCAGCCAGCGGTTGTCTGATCTGTTTGCTTGCATTTGGGAAAAGGAGTGTCCCAGACAACTGGGGAGCGGGTGATAGTATCCATTTTCAAAAAAGGGGCTCGTAATGAGTGTGGAAACCACATGGGGATCAGCTTGACCCCGGTCGTAACGAGACTATTGGCGTCACTTGTGCTTCGTCGCTTCATGGTGGCTCGTGAAACACTGACTCGGGAGCAGCAAGCGGGATTCCGGTGGGGGGGGTTGTGTTGACCAAATCTTCACACTTCGTCAGGTGCTAGAACAACGTCATGCGTATGAGCGACCCACAATTCTAGTATTCCTGGATTTCCAAGGCACGTTTGACTCGGTTGTCTGTTCTGCTTGACGTGCTTGCCCACCAAGGAATGCCCAAGAAGTTCGTGAACATAATAAGCTCTTTGTATTCCCAGACTTCCGGACGTGTGAGAGTATGCGGCAAGCTCTCCAAAAGCTTCCGTACACAAAGTGGTGTCCGTCAAGAATGCTCACTCTCTTTATTCCTGTTTAACATCGTGATCGTTGAAATCATGAGACGAACGCTGGAAGGTCTCCAAAACCCCGGTGTTCAAATAGCCTGTGACGAAAACCTTGTCGATCTGGAATATGCAGATGACATCGTTCTTATCTTCGAAGAGAAGGAGAAGGCGCAGGTGTTTTTGGATGAACTGACCGAAGTCATCCCGTCCTTTGGTATGCACTTTGCACCCAAAAGGTGTAAGGTCATGCTCCTGGACACGCAGTCACTGAACACGCCACTTACAATCCAGGGAGAGACAATGGAAGTTGTGGAGCGTTTTACATATCTTGGAGTTGTATTATTTCTGACCGTCAATGCACGAATCTGCAAGGCTCGGGTTGCGTTTGCTAATTTGAGACACCTATGGCGTCAAAGTGGTGTATCCCTGAATCTCAAGGGACGTGTGTATCAAGCTACAGTGCGGGCTGTTTTGTTGTATGGCTGAGACTTGGCAGCGGAACTGAGACGTCTTCAGGTGTTCGACAATTGTTGTCTCAGAACCATAGCTCGTGTGGGTTGGTTTCGCCGTATCCGTAACGAGGCGAGTTTTCGGTTGTGTAACGGGTAATTCCATTGAAGAATGTGTCCAGCACTAGCTGCGTCTATTGGGCATGTGTGCCCAACCGTCGTTGGCCGAAGGAGACTTGTTTTCCGTGCCCAATTCAGAGTGGCGGAAGCAGAGAGCTGGCCAACCCTTGACGTGGCAACTGTTCACTGAAGTGCGGTCGAACAACATTTGGCCATTCCTGAAGATAATTGGGACGAATGCTCGGCAGATTACTGTTATCACTGTTACCACTATTATTATTATTATTATTATTATTATTATTATTATTATTATTATTATTATTATTATTATTATTATTATTATTATTATTATTATTATTATTATTATTATTATTATTATTATTATTATTATTATTATTATTATTATTATTATTATTATTATTATTATTATTATTATTATTATTATTATTATTATTATTATTATTATTATTATTATTATTATTATTATTATTATTATTATTATTATTAGTACTCGCGGGGCCAGATGGCTCAGTGGTTAGAGCACGCATTTACTGACCGGAAGGTCCATGGTTCGAACCTGACCTACTCTGAAGTGGGCATACATCAAGAAACAAGCTGCTTTATGAATTCATTCCGGGAATAAGTCCCCAAATTCTACATCTTTTCAGTTTTTATTGTTTCTCTTCCATTCCTGAACGGACGTGTAGTTCACCTGGGGACTTTATTATTTCCCCGAAACTCAGCCTCTTCATTTCGTCTAATTTTTGAAGTTTTCACGGATCTATTGCGTTGTTGACCTTTCACTATCCTGACTTGGAACAGTCAGGTTGTTTTTGACGTCCACATTTGACTGCAGCGTCCGTAAAGCGGAACCAAGTCGCACAAGCCGGGGGAACGTTTTATGTATTGCAAAACTGACACACGTAAGGGTTGGTATTTGGTCAGGTGGCTGTTGATCTGTTCGCTGAGCTTGGCAAATGACTTGCAAATGTTTCGTCACCATTCGAGGAGACATCTTCAGTGCGCCACACTTCACAGCCACCTGATCAAATACCAACTAATGCACCTGAGCTATTCGTATTCCAACACATTACCAACACGTAAGGGTACATAAGCATGATGCAAATCAATAGGAAAACCGACCAATCCTGTGAAGGGAACACAGTCATCTGCTGAGTTATCCGATCATGAACAAATGTGACATACATGTTGATTGGGTGATCGGTCGGCAGACCAACTTAAGGCGTGCATGACATGAGCTGTATTTGGGCACAAGCTGGGGGAACAATGCAGGTCAACGTTTATTTCGGGTCTCTTGTGACCTTAATATAACATTATTTGTTTCCCTGTTGATAATTGGTTTTTGCAGTTTGATTTTTGGGCGTGAAATCCCAAATCCATAGGCTCTTTCAACGGCGCAGCCTACCCACTTTGAATTTGATAACAAATTTTAAACCCATCAGTTTTACAAATACATAACATTCTGTGCTTTGACAATATCGCTTCCTGTGCTTTGTATTGAGACGAGACATGTTTCACTGACTGACTGATCCGTAAAACCCCTCTCCTTGGCTCTAGTCTTACACAACTGTTTTCTACCTGTCTGCGTAGATTTGGAATGGAAACTGGTGTACGTGAGCAGTGCGTATAACGCCTCACTTGACCAGACCCTGGACTCGATTCTTGTTGGCCCCGTCCCTGTAGGTCGTCATCAGTTCCTGTTTGAGGTAAGTGGGCTTACTTACCATAACATGTTATCTACACTGCAGGCCGACCCTCCAGATCCGAAGAAAATACCCACTGAAGACATTGTTGGTGTGACTGTCGTGCTCATACAGGCTTTGTACCGCAACCAAGAGTTTATTCGTGTCGGGTACTATGTGAACAATGAATACAAGAAAGAGGAGCTGCGTCTCGAACCCCCGTCAGAACCCATTTTGGACGAGGTAGGTGCTCTCCGTACAGGTTGCTGGTTCGTTCGGTACACGCTGTATTTTCAAGGATAATGTGGTCCAATGTTCTTCGGTTCAACCGCTCAGCTCACTAAAAGGATGCCAAGGGAGTTTTGGACAATCCGTTAGCTTGAGTTGTTCAAGAGCATCGAGACAAGATCCGAGTGCTCGTTTAGATTTTCACTCGATATAGCTCATTGTTCAAGGTACAATTTCACTGACCAGAAAGTCCGTGGTTCGAACCCAACTCCGACATCTCGACTGCTCCTGTCTAGTCTTGGGCCGTCTTGCAATGTCTCAGCCCCGATGGTTGTATCGGAGGGCATGACAGCTAGGCGCCGAAAGGGTGTTACAGCTGGCCTATTGATTTGGAGGTGTTCGCCCTGGGGGACACTTTTGCAGTGAATAGTGTATCACACACCAATCATCCTGTGCACCATCCGCCTAAGGCATGTTCGATGGAGCCTTTTTAGAGAGACCCGGAGAAGCTCAGTGCTGTGTTGATTTAACGGTATCAGAATGTTTGTGCGCACACTACAGTTTGCCGTTGTATTACCATCCATCGATCAAGAGTACAGTCATTATCCAATGCTTCTGACATTGATGGTTTAACTCATCTCGCGGTTTGAACTGTGTTCGGTTTGTGCTGACGATTGTCAGCGATAGAAGAGGGTGGATCAAGGGCGTTTGATCGATATCCTTAGGATTCCATTCAGTTTCATTTCTGTTTATTTTTTCATTCGCTCAGATGTTTCGGCCAAGTTAGTCTTCGAAAATACGCAGTGCACACTTATCACTAAAGATATGCTCGTTTATCAATGTAAGGTACATTGTTGCAAAGAACTATCAAGTTAGGTCGCTGAGCGCTCGCACCCTTTCGGTCTATGGCATAAGTGCATCTTGAAGAAAGTGCGGATGCTCAGATACACCTGTGTTATCCAAGCCTACAACTGAAGTAACCAAAAAGCAGGGCTGGATTCCAATCACGAACCTCGGTTGAGGGTTAGACTGTTGAGGGGCGTCGATCCTGATGACTTTTACCGTTGTAATAATCACTCGAAGTTTCGCAGCTTTCCCCGACTGTTTGTTCTCTACATTCTTTCCGACTTTTCTTTCAGTCAATAAGTTCGTTTGCAGATGATGAAGAATTTACATCCTTCACATCCGAAAACGACGACTGGTCCTCTAGGACAGCATTGGTCTGGTAACCACACAGCATGGTGCATACACCGAATTTGTAGTCAGATACATTGCGCGTAGGAAGAATCGAAGGTCCCACAGAACGCCACATTCACACTTCACATTATTTCGTTAGCAGGTAGCCGCAGTGAATAAGCTGTGGAGTAAAAAAGTCCTTTTCACCATGTAGCAAGTCTGAGCAATTTGTGATGTTTCTGGTCGACATTTTGTGTAATTATGAGCGCGGAATTCGGTGGATTTAAGTATACATCGCAGGTGCTTGCTCTAGAAGTTATGATTTAGAATCAAAAAGGCTGCACACTGACGACAGGCGAATGATATGGGTGTGGGGATGTCAGTACAAAAATGCAGAACAAGAGTCAGGCACAGACGATTTTGGCGGTTGATTACATAGGGGGCGAGGTGACTCAGTGGTTAGAGCGCGAATTTACTGACCGGAAGGTCCGTGGTTCGAACCCGACCTCTGTCTCTCAATTTTCCCTGTCTAGGCTTGGGCAACCTGGCAGTATCCCAGCCCTCGTGCTTTCTTCGATTGGCATGGCAGCTAGGCACCGAAAGGGTGTTACAGATGAACGATTTTTCTTTACATAGTACAGGCCAACTCAGCTAACGTGTGTCTGAAATCGGTGCTTCAATATCTACTCCCCCCTCCCCAGTTTGACCGACCGAATTTCATAAAAGTCGTTCTCATCTCAAGTCCAAGGTTTAGAATTTTCTGTAAACCAACCACGCAGAGCACATAGGGTTTTGTGCCCTTAGTTGGCCATATAACCATTCACTGGAAACAGTTCAGTGATTTGACGTTGCAAACTCTGTGGACAGGTCTCTGGAATTGGTCTCTGGTGAATTGACCAGTGCCAGGTGAAGTGCAGGATCCATGTTGAATGTCGCGCCGTCACAAGGAAGTACATACAGTTAATCGTTGTGTAGATTCTGCTTTTTATGATCCGGATGTATTTCGTTGCATCACTTCAGGTGCACACCGCAGTCAATGTAATAAACATGAAATGAGAACACAGTTTACTGAAAAAAAGAATTGACGTGTGAGTACCGGGTCGCCTACGTGGTCAGAACGGAACGACAATCTCGGCGAAGGATAGCCGAAAACGTGTCGGTTACAGTCAAGACGTATCTGCCCCAGTCATATCTATCTCATTTCAGTGCTATCAGAAGTCAGTCGACCGGTGTCAACCTGACATTTATTGAATACTGCACCAACAGTCTGTCTGTCAGTCGTATGCATCCGATACATGGCTAGGCAAAGAGGGTTCCGCGAGACCAGCGGTCTTCTGACACAGCCTAACCAGCATAAACTTTGGAGCATGGCCAGTTGATCTATTGAGGGAGAGTTACCTTTCCTGAAAACGATCTAGCATACGTTAGCATTACTGATATGATGTTCCCACCAGACCTGTGCCATCTGCATAGGTCTTCAAAAACACCGGTGCTTCGAAGATCTGCACACAGTGGCCACTTCTGTGATCTATAAATTAGGATGAATCAAACGGCAGCGTTGTACGCTCTACCCTTTACAGCCAAGCTGATGTCACGATAGCGCCACAAATGTTTGAGGTTGGAGAACGCTTCCCTGGTCTACACAATCCAGGAAGTGATTTCGTCTTTCGCCGTTCACAGGAACTTATGCAGTTGCTCGGGTAGACAAGCTTATCTGTCACATCGATTGACTTGTGTGCAAGCGTGAGTTTTGGGTTTGAGCCCGTCCAGTCTTGCAGTAACACACCTGCACTTTGCAGGTGTGATGTGCTTATTTCATATCAACTATCTGCTTAAATTGATTTGCATTTCTAAAAAATCTGACCGAGGAGGGGCACTGTCATCAGTGGCAGTGTTGTGGAATGTAGGTAGCTCGGGTGCGCTGATTGATTGTTGGTCTGTTCGCCGAGCTTGGCAGTTGGATTGCAAACGTCACCTCGATTGGTGATGAAACGTTTGCAATCCAACTGCCAAGCTCGGCGAACAGACCAACAATCAACTATCATCAGTGTGTGTCAGCTTGAGCTATCACCCAAGAAGTATTTTGATCGGAGGGATGTCTGAGGCAGGTGAATTAGACTCAAGCAGCAGCACATCAACTACGGGGGCGAGACGGCTCAAGTGGTTAGAGCGCGAATTTACTGACCGTAAGGTCCGTGGTTCGATCCCGACCTCTGCCTCTCGACTTCCCCTGTCTAGGCTTGGGCAACCTGGCAGTATCCCAGCCCTCGTGCTTCCTTCGGGTGGCATGGCAGCTAGGCATCGAAAGGGTGCTACAGCTGAACAGTTTTTTAGTACATCAACTACGGAGCTAAGGGGGAAGGTCAACGAAGGGCACCCTTGCGCGACACCACTGGATGTGGTGGACTCAGGATAGGATTTTCTGTAGACTCGTATGCTCCCACGGATAAAGGACAAGAATTTAGAGAGAGGATACCCTTCATCGCCAGACACTGCCACAGTTTTTGACCATCGACGGAGCCAAAAACAGATGTGAGATGGGAAAATACGTCAATTGTCCGTGGTTGGAGGAAGATGTTTACTTCCAGTACTTATCGCAAGGCAAACACATGATGGATTCAACCTCCACCAGGGCGAAACCCAATCTAACTCTCTCAATGATCGTTCATCCTTCGTAGGACAATATCAGAAAGCACCTTGCAGACTGTCGGCACTAAATTGATGTCCCGGTGGTTTTTGCACGGTGTTCTTGCACACTTTCGAGTATACGAATTGCCGTCAGGGTGCCCCCAGAAAATTCACTTTTAACCCAGTAACCCGTCGGATTATTTCAACACTGAAGCCAGACCACCACGACAAGTCGGGTACTGTAAGAAATCGCACTTTGCACAGCTAACAGACGGTTGCTTGGATTCTCTGACCTGGTTGCCATTGTAAAATGAAAACCTAGCTGTTTAGACTCAAGCAGTTGTTCGTCTCGCGCACTCCGATACTTTACAGACTGATTTACCGAACTTCACTCCCTTTTTCGGTAGATTATGTCTTCATTTCTTGTCTGTTTTGTTGACTGGGGCACGCACTAAAAGAGGGGCAGCAAAATACATCAGAATTATTGTACAAACCTGCAGTGCTGTACGGGTTTACAAGTTTGCTACGGAAAACTGTTGCCTCACACTGAAACCGGGGGCAGAAGTTGGCGTGTATTTATCTACTCCGAATCTTATATGATAGTTTACTTCCGACTCGGTCTTATAAACTAGCTGTCTAGTTGTGATGTTCTTTTTTTAGCTCCACTGTTTGTGTATATTGGACGAAGCCGTTAATTTTCCGTTTTGCTTGGTTGTAAGTGGTCGTTTTTGACCACGTCACACCGCCGTGAACTCTTAGTTACTTGCAGCCCGGTAGTCTACACATCAAGTCAGATAGAGGAAAGTGTGCAGACTGGACAAATCTGGTCGGATTTTTCGGTAAATACCGAAATTCGCACACGAATGTGGTTTTGGCCGGGTTTTGGGTGGTTTTGAGCGAGTTGGCCCAAGTGGTTAGAGCGCGGATTTACTGACCGGAAGGTCCGTGGTTCGAACCCGACCTCTGCCTCTCGACTTCCCTTGTCTAGGCTTGGGTAACCTGGCAGTATCCCAGCCCTCGTGCAACCTTCGGGTGGCATGGCAGTTAGGCATTGAAAGGGTGCTACAGCTGAACAATTTGGCAAGACACAGCTGAATATCTCGTTTATGATGGTTCGTTTCAACTGAATGTACTGCAGTAGGCCGCCTTAGGTTTCAATTGGTATGATATTCGAGATGTCGCAACATATTGCGGAAACGTGACGCACTGTCGAAGAGTTTTCAGCAACCTTATGGTTAGTGTGTCACGTTTAGATCAGAACGGCAAGGTAACAAGAAAGCAAGCGGCCAAAAGGAGACAAGGCGGTGTCACAATAAGCATGCATGGTTTCGATGTAATTTGGTCTACTTCGTTTCATTAAAATTTCAGCTAGTGTTCATGTCAAGAAATCCCGCTCCACCATCAGCTGCGGTGGCTCGGTTACGTGGTACCTATTCCGAATCGCCGTAAATTATCTTCCTCCCTGCCTTTTTCACAAGGATGCAAACTGCCTGCTGGGCAATGTGTGAATTCACAGAAGGGTTCAGAACAGATTACGAAAGGCCTGAATGTTGTTATGCGTTGCGCCTTTCAGAATGGCTTTCGCCTGGCTAGTGACGATGGCTAACCGGTTTTGGTGGCAATCATGCTGCCAGTTTCCATCTAGATTGTCTGATTAGACGTTGGAAGGTGTAAGCAGCTCGGAATGAACACACTAGGCTAACACTAGATGACTTCCATGTTCACCACCATCCAGGGAAGTGGCAGTTCACTTTGCGGTTGTTCTGCACTAAGGTGTTATTCTCTATGATGACGACGATCAAGCAACTCGACTGGGTGAATAGTACCCTATTCCTGACAGTGATTTAACCATCTTTATTCTCAATTGTTTGGCGAATTCGTTTTTCTGTTTATGTTCCGAAGCCTCTAAACAATTTGCCCAAACGCTTATTCCTCCCTTTTAAGCATATGATTTTTCCTATCGTTTCTCGAACGTTAACCCCAAATCTTTTTCGAAGCACATGTTACCTTGGTCATTGTGTCCGTGAATTTTCATTGCTTACTTTAGGACCGTGGGACGGGATGAGCTAGCCTGGCACCTGTAGCATAACTCTTTTTGTCCTTTTTTTCGAATCGATTTGCTGCATTCGCGTACAGCAGTCGTAGATTTATATACACTACTCGTGTGAGCATGATGCTTGGGCTTGATCTGCTTCGCGCTCAACAATCATTCACTGCCTTCATTTGCCGGTAGTTGTACACTAGCACTCTCCCCCCCTCTTGTCTAGCTTGAACGGCACATCATCGCTAGTGATCCCCGGGTCACTCGGTTTCCTATTGACTGGGGTGATGGATTGTTGGACGGTTGTCCAGAGCCGGTTCAGGTCGAAGAAGAGGAGCCGGAACAACAGCGTACCCTCATCGAGGAACAGGAGGAAGAGGAACCTGCTGCTGAAGTGTCTGATGCCGCGGGCGAGGATGGACACCTACCGATGGAAGAGCCGGCAGAGGAGCCCAGCGAAAATTTGCCCATCACCAACGGTGAAGAACACGACAGCGGTGCAATAGCGGATAAGATCTCGGCAACAGTCGCATGTCAGCAAAACAGCAACAGCGGTGTGACCGCCGGCCTACCGTTACATCAGGTTCAGTCGGCAGCGATTCCAATGAATGGAATTTGAACTTGTCTAGGAATCGTGAGCCAGAAGATTTCCACTCATTTCTAACTGGTGACAATTTACGACTGCGCATTTCTGTTTCTTCTGTCATCATCTATCCTATTCGCCAGATTGTTACCTTTTGTACGACCACTTTGTACTATCTCTTATACGTGTATAGACAACATATCTGACCATCTGGAATTTCTCGAGTTCAATTCGGCTAAACACGTTAAAGTATCCGCGCATGGCAGTAGAGACTCAATGAGTATGAACAAAAGACTCCCTGTAAGTGTCCCCTTCATGAGGAAAACGCGTCCGATTCCCTCAAAATGCCAACACGCTGTAGCTACCTTGTCATTTTCATTAAAGTTCCTTCTGAACACACCATCTTGTTGAAGACCTTGTGGACTCTTATACGGACAGAGTACCATTTCCAGATGGCGAACTATGAAATCCACCGGCAAAATAAAATGCTCTGCTCGAAACCGCGATTAGTCACGCTGGTGGCTTCGACGGCATGGGAGATTCGCCTTCATGAGTTTGTCAATGTACCGCCTAAGTCTTCATTTCACATCTCTGTTGAACCAAGTGGATGAACTGCTTAAGGCGATCCGGGTTGCCCACAGGTCCTTGTTTTATTCATATTGAGAGGGGCGAGATGGCTCAGTGGTTACAGCGTGAATTTACCGACCGGAAGGTCTGTGGTTCCAACCTGACCTCTGTATCTAGATTTCTCCTGTCTAGGTTTACGCAACTTGGCAGTATCCCAGCCCTCGTGCTTCCTTCGGGTGGCATGGCAGCTAGGCACCGAAAGGGCGTTACACCTAAACCATCCCGTCAGGAATAGACTGAACCTTACCGTGGTGTACCTCGGCGACCCATTGGGCTATACTGCGGAGCGTCCGCACGACACTCAGAGTCTCTCATATTAGGTTGGTCAATGGTTAGAGGTCTGACCAACACAGTCTCCTGGTCTTCCAGGTTGGGGGTTAGAACTTGTGTCGCGACGTGCTCCGTAAAAATGGTTATGTGCCTGCATTTCCAGCCAGATATCTCTGCCTTACTGTCAGGCTTTTTTAGTCAAAGGCTTTGGTTGAAGACCCTAATCGTCCTTCTGTCTAGATGTGGGCGCGATGGCAGTATCCCAGCCCACGCACAACCATGAACTGTACGGCAGCGAAGCACCAATGTTGAACATTGATGTCATGCTATCCATGATGATGATTTAGTCACATCTTGTCCTATCAACAACTAAGGAGATACAAATAAAAAGGAGGCGTGTCATCGCCGACTGAAGAGACTTAAGCAGCGAATTATTCAGTTGCTGAGTTTGTGGACCGCAATGCAAACGGGCTGCCTAAAAATATTTGATATTTGGTCTCAGGTTTCTTCCGCTAGTGGCGAAACATTTGCCAAACTCTGCTAACAGGTAAACAAACAGGTAGCCTGCAGAACTGGTATTTGATTCGTGATCAGTCATCATTTTACCCAGACTTACTTTCACACAAAGACTACAATGGGTCTTCGAACGTTGGTTTGCGTTTACGGGTCTTTACTTTGGGGCTTTTCGATACAATCCCTGGAAAACTGAGTTGGGTGTCAGGGCTTATTGTCTTTCCGGTGTTAACACTATAGCATATGCTCCAGTAGTATGAGTTTAGCTTTTTTACCCTTAGGACACAACGACAACAGCAAGTTTTGTTGCCCAGTTCGATCAAACGACTTGTGAAGGAAAAAAACTTATGTGTGAACTTCCAACTTGTTTGGGGGTAGCCAACTGGGTTGTGTCAACTTTTGACACCAACTCGATGATTTCTCAACACTCTAGAGATCCACCCGGTGCTATTGACCCGCAGTGCAATCAATATTTACCTGGTAGTTTTAACTGGTTCAGGTCTCGCGCCTAGTTTGGATGACCTTGAGATAACCTCTCGCGTGGTTACCGCTGCTCCAAGCGGGATTAAGCCGCGGATTCTCATTGGTAGTCGTCACGTCATATGAATGAGTCAGTCAGAGGCCGTGATTGGCTAAGCCTGTTGTCTTCACACACACAGAAGAGTGTTTTAATCTCCGCGGCTATTCGAATACTGGAGGCTAGTAAAGCTTTATTTGATTATCCACTCATTTTTAAGTTGTATTAACGGTAATTTAAGAAGAAAAACACTTCAGTGGCACCATACCACCGTAGTGCCGGCAAGACGAAAAGCTGTTTGTGTTTTGTTTTCCGACTTGTATTTACCAATGGCAGTAGCCTCGGAAGATTCCAGAACTCTGCTGTTTGGTGTGCTGAACACGGTATCAGGTTCAGTCGCTGGATCGTTGCAATGCTTTCTGTGAATCTGATGACGGGCAGCTGACGAGTCCGGTAGTGTGGTTTTTGGTCCTGTCTACGTTTGGTGTTGCGTCGGTGCATCTGGTTGGTCTAGTTGTCTTTGTGCCTTTAATCGTACATCCTCCCCCATCAGCCGTAGCTGCCAGTCCGTTCTGCCTAGACGGATAGCCGTTCATCCACACATGAGTCGGGCGATAATGTTGGATTTGGGGATTGGTGTTAGCGATCAACTGACCGGTTGCACGGGAACGCGACTACGAACAAACCTGATTGCGTGGTAGGTTCTCTCCGTCGAAGCTGTCAGAAGAACTAGTTTACTGTCGCCCACGTCGTCCTCTTGAACGGTAGAATAACGGACATGTGAAGTATGAGGACAGTGCTGCTACTACTTCATATTGCGCCTCTTAATGATGACCCCGGGACGGTCGATGTACTTAACGGTACGTCTAAGTTTATTGAATTCCACTAGAAGTGTATCACTGGTGTGAATTTGTCACGTTTGGTGGTGGTGAAATATTTTGACCAGATCACGCTTATATCGCGGCGGCATGTTGTGCAGGTACTGTCCTCTCCAAAAAGGTTCTTGCCGAATACTGACCTTTGCGTCACAATATCAAAAAACGAAAGATTTCCTTCTGTTTTATTTTCCAAGCTGAGCTTAATGCTGCCCGACAGAGAGTTCAGTAGCCCACAAATGTCCTGCCCTTTTTCATGTGACTTAGTGATGACTAGAATGTCACCCACCTAGATGTCATCAAGAGTCAGTGGCTACCCGTTCAAGAGATGTCACGAAAATGTCGGCTGAAGTAAAGCGTCCAGTGAAGTTCCTATTGCAGCTTCATCAGTTTGGATACAACAAGTGTCTTGGAAGTTGAAAACACTCTTCCATTTGCGTAAAACGTCAGTCGTTTGGGTTTAAAAGCGCTATATCGAAGACTGCCTGGACGCAACTTCAAAGGCGATCAGGATGACAACCCACATCGCCGGCCACGTCAGTTGGCCTGTTATCAGATTCAGAGCAAGCATCTTATTGATCCAGCGTGAGGTTACCGTAGACATATGCGTGACCCTTTAACAATGGAAAGATGTTTAGATGGAACATCCCTCATCGCCAGACACTGCAAAGGACGGTCACGGAGTCCTAATTAGACGCAACTCAAGCACGTTTCAGGAGCGTGTGCGTGTTCAATGAACAAGCGGTTGGGGAAAAATTCAGTTTTGTTCTGACCCTCGGTGGCAACTCACCATGCGCAGGCTAGTGCTAAGGAGTATCAGAACTCTTACACATACCATGCCGCTGTTGCAATTTGCCCCGAATTTTCCTCAACCATTCTGTACAATTATTCAGGGAGAATATAAAGTCGGTTCGCCTAGCAAAATGATGAAAAGTGTTTATCCCGGATGCCTAGTTGAGGTCATTCTTGGACTTGATGGTACTGCACTGTACCTAAGAAGGGGTGAAAACTTTTGTTTCTCGTTTTTTATGGTTGAGAACTGTCCACCTATTGGGTTGGGGAAATAAAAAAACATCCACTAGTGAGCCGACGGATTAGAAAATGTTTCTCACCGGTAACAATCATCTCGGTGGGCGTGTTCGGTTTAATGTGAAGGGCGATGACCATGTCCGGTCAGGCTGTGGCGGTCATATTCTGCTTCAAGAGGCATTCCTGTCCACGACGCATATGTTTCTCACCCAACTGACTGAAGTCGAAGCCCTCGTGAATCCTACACTGTTCGCAAACGACTACCCGCAGAGGCTCATCAGTCTTCACAGTAAACCGAACACGCTTCGACGAGATGAGTCATACTATGCATAGCGTTTAACGACGATCAGGCTGCTGAAACCGGCAGATAAAACGTATAACTGTCTCAAGTTGAACGCCTCCTGCTATGTTACGCGCAGTCTCTGAGGCATTTCATTTCCGACTAAGTCCCAGAGTGTGCCATATCAATTTACCACATATGACATCTATGAACTCACTCGCAGTTGCAGTGAAACACGCATAAGTAGAACGAACCTCATAAAAACGGCACATAACTTGGGGTCATCAGTCGCGCGACACGCGTATGAAACGCCATAATTTAGTGTAATATAATGAGACATTCTATGGCCCTCTTGCTCAAAGTTCGCGCTAGGAACCTAACAGTCAGACCTGTTTCCATTAACATTGTGCTGGGCATATGATCGCGCGCCTTCTTCCTTCCCGCGGACCTGCATTCTGTGTGAGCATAAGCTAGAAAACTTTGGATATATTGGAGTAAAGTGTACCCAGATTCATTCCGTGCTAGTTTGAGGCACTCATGAAAACCTAAAAATGCTCTTTTTCCGATGAAAACTCTGTGATAATGCTGTTATGTAAACTTGGTCTGGTGACTAGTTCAGCACGGTCCCTACCATAAACGCTTTTACTTGAGAAGTCCTCTCATCCTGGATAATGTACTCCGTTTAATCCACATCAAATGTCGAAGGTCCTTTCCTTCAAGTATCCGTAACACTCCAGATTCCCACTAGTGCATCTCCCTACTAAAGCAGCGGTTTGTTTTCCGGACCTCCTAAACTCAAGGCAAATCTGTTACCGGTGCCTGAGTGCGGGCTCTGTGTAACGGAATTATCACATCTGAAAAGACGGTTCGCATACTCTAGGCGAAGTGGTTGGTTTGTCCTAGTGGCTGTCTTGGTTGTATTGATGGGTTGACTCACGTATCAGGGTTTCCAATCCAGATAGCACTATGGACGCTTGAGAAATTCCGAGAAATTCCTTCTGATTGCTTCTGAATAAATTCAAGTTTGCAGAAGCTGATCGCATGCACCCATCTTAGCCATAGCTCCGAGGGAGCTAGGTTGTTAGTTAGATACCGCTTACTCATAACAGGTAAGTAGTATGTGTCAACTAAAAGTCGTGCTCAACGCAGCGGTTCAGTGACTGATTTGTAAAGTAACCGTAGTTAAAATACGGAGGGGGGCGGCTCGAGTTCTGTAAGTTTCCTACGGCCTGATTTAAACACACTACGGAGGATACCTACTGAAATAATCGATTCATCCTAGACTGAGTATTGAACTGATGCGATCGTTTTTGGATTAATGAGAAAGCAGCCTGTGGTTCACCAAAACAGTTATGGTGTGTTTCATCACCTGTGCACCTCTCGGAAGTCGTGCGTTAGCATCCAGCCAGCTTCTTTATTTTGGAATTAGTAGGAAGGAATTAGCGCGTAAAAAGTTAGATGATTATCACCGTGTCTCTTATATTGACCCAACCCGCCAGATGTGCCTATTGCACTTGATCGATCAACTTTTACTAACGATTATTCTCGACTGTTCTTGGATAACTGAAGTTCAGTAGAGATTACGTCTGTAAATCAAGTCAGTCTGTGATGGCATCCGAGGGGCATTGTATAGCTGCTTCCTCTTGAGAATTCCTCAGCCGAAGAGCCAGGGAATACGTGTATTCATTACGTGAATCGTTTGATTGTAGTAGGGTGATTAATACCGCATCCTATATGCATGTGAGTTAATCCCGCTGCATATCATCCCCTCATTGCCGAATGATTTAGACTTGAACTAGGTGCCGGAGATCGCGGGTCCGAATGTGCCTGAAGATCCGAGAGATGCGTAATCCTGACGAGTGCCAATAAATGCGGAACAGATGCACAGTGCTTGTGAGCATTTCAGCATGGGCTGACTGTCGAGAGGTGACTTTCGTCCAAGCCCCCACGAACCGAGATTCTCTCGCAGGCCGGTGATTATCTATCTCCTCTCTCTTGGTGACATTACGCACGTCTAAGAAGCAACCTACAATTACTCGAAAACCTCGACAGAATTTTATTCGCAGCTAACAGGAAACACACAATTTTTCTGGACGAGCTTAATCTGCATACTTAAGATTACTTTGACTTTGTACTGCGACAGATTTTTGTGATTGCCCGTTCCACATTACATGAAAATGGCATTCATATTGGTCTCCTTGTGAAGCGGACCCGAGATCATCAGTAATCGCTCAAAGTAATGCGCAACGATTTGCATTTGACGGCGATTTATTGGCCACCAAACTTAGACATTCGGTCTGAATAAAGCTATTTACTTTCATCACCTGACCGGTCTCACCAACGCGCATTGTCCCATTGGTCATGAATTTCATTTACTACATACTGCTTGCTGATGATGAGTAAGCAGTTTCACATTCAAAATGCAGCATGTTGAGCCGTGCAACCGCCACAGTGCATTCAATCGACGTTTTGTACGAATGATGTTACAAGGACTGCCTCCACTCGTCAGTAAACAAACAGAATTTTCCAGTAATCTGTAAATGTCCTCCGAGCTATCTGACTGACAAGTCGACGAGCGGAACACATTCGTCGAATTTCGCGGTGCCAGGCCCAAACCCCACTTGACTCAAGTCCAAAAAATCTCGTTTATTTCAGGTAGAAATAGGGGTTCATGGAGTGCCGTTAACACACTTGACTAACGTAGAAGAGGTCCGGAGTCCGAATCGAAGTATTGTTGAGGATAAGCGGCACCAATTTTCGCAACTTGTGTTCAAGGCCGTTGGTGGTGATTGGTCATAATACTCTAGCTGTTGCAGTAACAGGACCGCTCGTAGCAGTGAACATGGACCTAAGAGCTCCGGAACGAATTCTAGTTATCACTTAGGCTATTTAAAGGAAATTCAAAGGAAGGTCTGATTGTTTCCACTACCTTGATTTCGACTACTTTCTAAAGACCAAGTGAGCCTTTTTTCCTTCAAATTATTTTTGCTGGCACCCGTTTCCTTCCTCGATCGCCATCAGGATATATTTTTCGAGTCCTTGAAGCAAAACAACGGTGTCAAAGGAAGGTCAAATTGTTTCCACTACCTTGATTTCGACTACATTCAAAGGAAGGTCTGATTGTTTCCACTACCTTGATTTCGACTACTTTCTAAAGACCAAGTGAGCCTTTTTTCCTTCAAATTATTTTTGCTGGCACCCGTTTCCTTCCTCGATCGCCATCAGGATATATTTTTCGAGTCCTTGAAGCAAAACAACGGTGGGAAAAGAACAGTGCATCTTTAATCCGGATTCGAAATTTTGAGGTTGTGTACCAAATACGATAAACCATTCGAAGACGTTCAGATTACGTCATCCTAAGAGTAAGTTAAAGTCTGTCGTCTGACGGTAGCATACACCAGGCGACATAACCCAGGCAAGTGGCTGTGTAGTAGGTGACCTGTGCCCTAACTAGCGTGCTGACCTGCCTTTTTTCAAGCTTCCTTTCCTTTTTACTTGCAAGGAATCCTCATCTTCGGGTAAATACGAAAAGAGCTAAATCTGTAACGTACTATGCCTTGCGAACTTCTAACCACAACTCAGCGGTTACTCGTGTAATTTTTTCGACAAAGGTATTATGTAAACGAACTGGACGGTAAAGTTAGCGTTGATATTTATCACGTGACCGATCGCCGAGCATGTTAAATGACTGGCAGACGTTTCGTCACCATTCGAGGAGGCATCATCGGCGAACATCCAACAGCTAGCTTGTCCGCAACAATGAACTTCTAAGACCCAACCCTAGGCACAGTACAGTTAAAGTGCAACCAGCTCACCTTATCGGAACAGACTAAAGTTATGCAGCAGGTACGAGCGATTCAATTGGCTGGAGCAATACTGGCATGCCAAGGTATGTTGTCAGATAACAGAAAAGTTTGAACCCAGTTATATGACGGTCCGTTTTGCATAATACCTAAGCTTTGATGTTGGTAAGAATGTTGTACCTTGGGTGAACAAGCTAATGTCAGTGAGTTAATCACATGGCGCTATTGGTGTTTGATGGGATGACTGTTGATCTGTTCTCCGAGCTTGGCATCTTACTTGCAGATGTCTCCTCAGTCGAGGAGACATCGTCAGCGCGCAGTTGAGTGGGTGCTGCCATCGTAGCTAGCTGAGTTTATATAGTTTTGAAGAGTACCAAATATCCTCTCACGTGACCGGTTAATTAATGTATACCTTTCTTGTAATATTATTGGCCAGATCACGATTTGTGCTGCGTCGTGGTCTGTATGGCTCGCATTCCATTGGTTGGTTGGATGGCTGCTTTGTGGTGTTTCAGATCCGTTTTCGATAGACCCATTCCCGGGTGAGTTGCGATATGGTCTTCCTTCCTTGAATTTGGTTGGTTGCGATGACTATTTACACTTTTGGTAGCTTATTTCCCTCTGTCTACCTTCGATAGATACACTCATTTGGAAATCAATGTGGTTTTACGAGAGACGCATCCAGAACCCAGGTGAATCTCCCGCTTGTGATGTTTCCAGACAACTGAATGTGTTACACCAGGCCGCCTGATGTTCCAGTTGCCACGATATTCGAGATATCGCGATACATGTATACACGTAATGCACTACTCATAAGGTTCCTGGAAATCCCTCGACAGCGCATTACGTACATACATGTATCGCGACATCTCCATGGACCAATGAGATAGAGTTTACATTTGTTTAACATCAGACTGGATTTTGGGAACGTTCACGGCAGAAACTCGGTTATCCTGAGATTTGATTCTTCTCACTTTCGTACTAGAAATCACTGTGGATTACGACCACCACAGCCCCAGTTCTTCTCAGAATCATCCGCCTAATTCCAGTATGCTAAATCAACAACGCGGTTAGCTTGTGACGATGGCAGTGTCGAGTCTATCTGCATCATGTGACGGCAACGATTACAAGGACGCACAGCAAAGACAGTCATGTGATGACACGTTGAAGGTCATCCTAACTGGCCACGAAATCTTGATCTCGGTGCACAGAGATGATGGGATCCTCGGTACAGACCACAACGCAGCGCAAATAGCGATCGAAATGCACCAATCGGTATGCACCAATTAACCAGTCACATGTGCCAAAATTTGATACTCTTCAACAACTATATAAACGCAGCTAGCTACGATGGAAGCACTCATTCAAATCCACATTGACGATGTCTACTCACCTGTGGACAAAACGTTTGCAAGCCAGTTGCTAAGGTCGGCGATTAGATCAACAGACATCCGGTCAACCACCAGTAAACATCCCCCAGTTCCCAGTTCGACATGTTGACATTACGCTATTGATTAATCTGTGCTGCTATGATTAGTTGAATGACAGACAGACTAGAATTGACCACAGTTGTGTAGTTTGACGATACAAGTATATGTAGTACGCATATATCGGAAGGACATGTTTGGGCTCGAACCTGTGTATCACCTATGAAACTTGGTTGTTTGAATGGTTTGGTTGGGGATAACACTACATTTCGTTTGACTGTATATAAAATGTGCTTCAGTACGACGCAGTGGAAGAAACAAGTTGAGAGAGGGCAAAAATACAACAATTATTTTAAATACTATTCCACGTTTAATGTGCACGTAAGGTAAGGTCCGACTTGTGGTGTATATTACTGTACAAAGTGAAAACGATTCACACAACACAACTAGACCAGGTGGTCTACAGTCACTATGGAAGTGCAAAGCATCGATGGTGCATATCAGGTCCCAAATAAAAGTCGGTTGCGATGACATCAAGTTACACAGACTCCACTACGACACTATCCAGTCGGAAATCACCCCTGAGCTGAGTAAAGCGTATTCTATGCCATCAAGGATCTCGGCGTGGATTGTTGAGCTGATCAACACAGTCTTGCATTGATCGGTGCAGCGTCAAGCTGCTCTTCTACACGAAGACAAGCTCCATTCTCCCTAATCAGCGTGGTAAAATCTTTACTCAAAAATATCGACTACACATCGGTAACAATCCCGGAACATGCACATTTTAGTAGATGGACTGGAACCGACGGCCTCACGGCTCGTTTACATCAAAGCCATTCCACGATCAAGCAAGAGGGTACCTCTCTTTTGAGCTGCATTTATCAAAACTGTTCAGTGTCCAGCTTAATTTATAGTTCTTCTGGCTGAACCAGCTGTCTCGACTGCTTGAAGAACGTGGATATCGACCCGATAATTCGCCAATGCACAACTTCGTAGAACGCCGTCAACTGAGCTTTTGTCCTGTCAGTGAAACCAAAGTATGCGGAAAGGCTGACAAGTAGTATGCAGCCGTTTTATCCTTATCGGACCTCATCAGCAGTGCGCATCTCACGAAACTTCAGGGAGACTCGAACCCGTTACGTAGTCTGATTAACTCACCAATAAGGAACCCCTGATTCCGTTCCAAATGTTTACGTGCGCACTCTCTGTTTGCAGTCTGTTGTGAACACTGTGAACACTGTGGACACTGTGGACAGAGCCACAGCTGTTAGTCCGATATTTTCGCTCCTGTAAGTGAAAGACGTACGACTGTCTGCTGCTTGAAGTACACACTGTTCGTGAATCTCCTTATCAGAATGGAAGTCGTGAGTTATCTTCCGGTCGAAATGCACAAACATCAACAGGCTTTATTCCATAAATAACTTTGGAAAAGACGGAACGTCTGTTCAAAACTGTGGAGAACGTTTGCAGTAAGTAGAGAGTGAGAAAAATCTGACGGAATAAGTGAAAAACTACCTTCAGTAACACCAGCGTTGTCCTTCAAGACTTCCCGAAAGTTGCTCCTGCAGACCAACGCTAGCAAGACGTCGCCCTCCTTGGAATTCGCCTTAACTTTTTAACCTGGTTATAGTGCGATGATCAGCTAACTATCACCGAGCAACCCGGTACACCATCGAAGAAATCTGGCGATACGGGTCTAGTTTCTGGTTGTTATTCGACTGCCCGATCTCAGGGGAACTTGAAGTTGGAATCAAGTTGTTTATAAAATACCTTGGTTTAACAAAAAACGATTTATGAAGCAGTAGATATCGGGTTACTCAAATGTCCTTTTTATCATAGCCGTTTTTTGGTGGTCGATTCAATAATTTGATGAGACAGTTGAACGAGGTGAAAAGTTGCCTGCTGAAATACAACAGGTACAATAAAAGACAAATGTGTTAATTCGTGACAAGCAACTATCGCTATTCCCGCAAGTCGTACCAAGTTACATTACTGGCAATCACATTTGGGGGCCTCTTGAGAAGAAGAGGTGATTTTAATAGGTGTTCCGGGAATATCCTTCCCAAATTCGGGACGAATGAAGCCGAAAATATTGAGCTTCTGTGGAACAATTAGACTGATTGGATTACGATTTAATGTGACCCTTTCAACCCCCGCAAAGGTTACCTGCTGCGCCTACACGTTGAACGATAAATCTCGGTTCGAATTGAGCTTATAGCATTCTGAATTTTTTATCCTGACGAGGTGGTTGCACTTCGCTTGACCTTATTCTGATAACCACCGGCGACAAACATTACTCTAGTTCTCGCCGTTACCACATAGACTGACCTCGCTTGTTGTCACAACTGAAACTAGAAAAAGTTTCCACGGCGCACAAAATATCAATATTCTCAAGTAAAGACAAGTCAAATGAAGCTTGATGTGTTTCAAGATGAATTCTCAGCACAGTGAAGGAGCTAGAAGGTCGAACATGTCACGTGTGCCTTTTCTATGATAAGTCATCACTCGATCAGCAAGTCAATACCGAATCACGTGAGGTTAAAAGAGTGACTAAACATGATTCGCTCTTTATTTTGGCAGAGAATTAATCAATCGAACTAGGCGGGCCGGAGTGAGCGGTGCTCAGTATCAGAGGGAAAGTCGAACCTGGCTAGAGGCTTATGAGATGAGCATTGGCGATGATTCCTAAAAAAGATGAAACGGCTGAGCAGCGCTTTTTGACTTTTCAGCGTGGATCGGCTCCACTTTCGGGAACAGATCGCAGTGGAAACTCCAAAATATCAACTCAGGTCCTGGTCATCCATAAGCTACACGAGACTTTGCGATCCTCTGCAGCTACACACGGCACTCAGCACTTTTCAGTGAAAAGAAACTTCCGGAATTATGTTTCCGGTTAGCTTCTCAGGGTCAATGGAGCGAAAGCCAAAATGGCTGTTTAGAGGAACGCAAGAGACGGCGTCAGGTTTGGTTTTCACTTTAAGTGCAAAATTGGGAACCTACGTATTATTTGGGCACATGCAAATAGTAAATAACGTGGGATCTGTGAGCGTCGCTAAATGAGGAAAACTGAAACTAGTTGGTCACTGCTGGAAGGGTCTTCAGATATCACCGATGCAGGACCAGATTTTTTTAACCATTCGCTTCTGCCATTATTATCGTCCTTTGTATTTGCAAGTGGTAGGACACCGGACTTGATCGGACAGAGAATTCAGTTGAGTAAAGACCTAAAGTCGTGCGAACTGATGGAAAAATATCGTATTAATGGTTAAACGTTTTTGTTCGTCGATCGGCAAAGTAACTTTTTTTCCAAACCTCTATGCACAGAACAGTAAAAACGACACTGTCATGTGAGGTAATTTCGTTTCCTGAACTCTAAGATATCCTGGCTGTCTTAAAGGGACTTACCTGTTACGAAACAAATGTTCCCTCTTAGCTGACAAGTAGTTGCATGGTTTCAAACGTAGATTTAAGTCTTTGTGTATTCTGTTGTTGATGGGACAGTATGCCGAAAAGTTGGCAGCTGGGCAACGCTTATTTGTTTTTGGTCTGTTCGCTGAACCGGCCAGCTGACATGCAAACGGTTCATTAACTATCGATGGAAGATTAGCTGTGCTCACATACTGGTGCTGCCTCCTCAATTGAGAGCCAAACTTAGTGAACAGATCAGTGAACTCGGGATTGGGGACGAACAGTTGCCTCTCAATGCAAATAACCGACCGACTATTATTGATCAGTCAGGAATTTTTGTATGATTGATCCTCAGTCCTTGCGGACGACCTGAAAGTCGCAAGAGGTGTGGAATTCCATGGGATCTCTTTAGGCCCTCCGTAGAAATTTGGATCAAGTATTCTTTTTCATGGCGAGGCTTTTGAGATTAGACTACACGTTCTGCTTACAGATCCCCTGGTGTGCCTGGAAACGGAATAGCAACAAACTTTTGAGAATCACTGCTCTGATGTTGGACCTTTCTACAAGAAGGCTTGCCAATGACGGAGATGACTGTTCGAGAACCACATATCTTGTTTGTTAGAATTGACTGCTAGCCAAATCCGCGCAGTGTTTATCCTATGAACGCATCAAAGACCCTCGTGACACCTGACTGGTGATGATCGATGGAACAAACCAGCAAAATACACTTTACAAGAATGAAAGGCTACCCCAGCCAGATGAAGTAACTTTACAGTACGATAAATTCATTAAGTGAACAGAGAAAAACAATACTTTAAAGTTTTTTAAGCCTCAAATGCCGCCGGAACAAAGCGAGTTTTTGGCACAAATTAGCGCTGCAATCTGATGGGGAAGTTACAGCATTAAAAAACCGAAAATTCATTGAAATTGGAGCAAACGCATAACACAGAAATTTTCAATCACAAAGTAGCTATCAGGTCGAAAAACCGGCAGAAATAGAAACGAAGGCGTACTGATTAATTGTACCAAGGGAAGGGTAGGATAGGCTTGAGCAACCTGCTAGGCACCGATAGGGTTCTACAGCTGAACCAATATCTTTAGTATATTTTAAGAGCAGCATACAAGCACATTTGTCCACGACAGTTAGTCAGGGTTAGTACAGTTAGAAATAGACGGGCAGAAACGAAGTAACGTGTTTTCCACACACGGCCGCAGAAAACAATGCATCTGAAGTAGAAAGTAGTAGTATATTAGTAGTAGTATAGCAGCGGAAAATTTCTGTCATGCACAACGAAGAACATTTAGTGCCACTATAGCTGTGAAGTTAAAAACACACTTATCAGTTACGCAGTACCAATCTGGTCTACGCTTTTCATAACTCAGTCTTTATCCGATACATGAGTCGAATGCTTTTGAGTGCCATGTCAATGGTCAAGAATTCTTCAAGGACAAAAAGGTATAATTGTTCATTTGAATAGTAACTGACTCACCAACTATTCGTCATCGTCGTCCAGGCTACAAAACGTTCTGCTTTGTGTGGTAAACTGCGCTGTGTATGGTGAAGGGAGGGACAAAGAGAAAACGGAAAAGCGATTTTAACATCTTTGAATAGTTGGGGGATAATCTTGCTCAAACTAGCTTATCTCCAGATGCATCATTGACAGAAGTCCACGAAGGTATCCGCGTGACTGACCTGGAGGCCCAATCGTCTTCTGGAAGCTGTATTTCCTATCCTAAGTTAGTCGCATATGTGCACTTTATACGACAACATAAGTGGAATATTAGTGCGCTTGTTTACAAGGTAGTAGCAATCAGCAGGATTTGACCTTGAGCGTACAAGCGTTCTTTTGTTTAGCTGAAGAACGTCAATTAAACGGCCTGTTGTTTAGGCGATAATCTGTGGAAAATCAGGAGAGAACATGCTACTATACCATGGCAATAGAACAGCGCGTGGACGCAAAAAACCCTACCGTGTTTCCTGTTCCTTCGGCAAGAAACGAAAAGAGCTATGATTGAGACATGGGCAGTCCGAAGTATCCCATAGTAGCGATGTACATGTGCAGCTTTGTGAGAGCTCGGTTTGTTGCATTTAATCGGTCTCTAGGGCTGTCAACTACTGTATCTTCAGTGAGATTTGTATTTCACGCTTTACCTTCTTCATTGATTTAACCATTGATTTTAGGAGTTATAAAGTCCACATTCGTATCACTCTCGTTTAAGCAATCCTCCTCTTGTTATTTATGTTAGTGTACAGCGAAAGTGAGAGTGCGCAACTCGAGTTTCGTTTTATTGAGAGCGCACATCCTTGGCCGTACCGGGGTTCGAACTCTGGACATCTGACTTACGAGACCGGCGTGTTGCCCTTACTTCACCTCTGCACGCTGGACGCACACGAGCCATCAGACGAACGTGTTCACGGTTGAAGAGTTCAACTTGTTTGCCCGACGCCTGTTTAGACGTGGGCTGCTAAAGCAGTGATAACACTCCCGCGTCGCATGTCAGAAGTCCGAGTTCAGACTGCGGTACGGACAAGGATATGCACTACTGATAAGCTCTAATAAGACCAAATCTCGAGTTCAGTACTTCTCCCTGTGACGCGGGCACATCAGAATAATTGTTTTAGGACAGAAGGACGACTCATCGTATGAGAGTGAATTGGGTGTGTGTATTTCGCACTGTTTGAAGGGATACTTTCCAACCGAAAAGTGACTAGCTTTGTGGTGCACTTAACAAGCGTTATTTACGATCCTTACCAAAAGTATTCTTTGAATGTCGTCCTTAATTACGGGAAAAATCAAACACCTGCCTACCGTATACTTCCGAGTCTGCAGTCAGTCAAGAGAACCATCAGAACGGTCCTTTAATCGCCAGAGATTTCATATTTTATAACTTCAGACCTTAATGGCAGCTAAACTGACATTCGTGCCAGACAATCGTTCACCAAATTAATCGCTTTCATGAGTGATGTCTTCTGCGCAGTGATCCATCAAGGCATACCACTGCTCCTGGAAGTGGTTGCCCCCTTTCTGCTAGCATTCTAAGCCATTCTTGGTCAGACCATCGTTGTGTATGCTCTAGCAGAGTGGCCTATTTCTAGGACTGCCTCTTTTGAAGAGTGGTATGAGTAAATCCCGCTAAGTTTTGACGAGTTCTGTAATGCGAAGAGAATTGGGGAGCAGACAGTGCATAACAGGATTCTGTGCTGCAAAGTATGAGAGGTACGCACTTCGCGCACTAGACCCTATTATTGGAGGATGTTCATTGGAAATAAATCAGAATCGTGCACCGTTCCAGGAGGGAGGGATTTAACTTCTCAAACTGACTCCACACCAAACAAAAAAGCGCAGGTTGAAGATACTGCTGTTATTATTTCAAAAAAATACTTACCCTCAATTTTTAAAGAGCTCTCATCTGAAAATTTTTGGTTGAAGCTTTTCACGAGGTCCTTTGTATCCAAATCTTCCTCCTTCTTGAGCAGTTCGTGCACAACCAGTTCTACGTTGCCCACAGCGATCATGTTTGCTGACTGGTCCGCATCTAGCTTTTCTATCCGGGTGAGTCCAACGACGTCCTCCCACTCATTCTTATCGATGAAGTTCTTCAGCTTTAAGTAGACAGACAGAAACAGAAATACAAAGCTAAGCTGTGCGCTATGAAAATACCTTATCAGTGTTAGGATGAAACCTTTGGCCTGAAAGTGTGTGTATTTTTGAGGGACAGACAGAGAGAGAGAGACAGTGTGAGACATATGACGTTGAAGCTACGGCGCTTTCTGCATGTAGACATGAGGAAATATGGTTCTTACTCAGTGAAACGACATCTTGTAGATCAAAGAAACCGGAAAATGATTGAGAAATCATCGCTTCAGAGGTGCTTGCTAAACAGTCGGTGTAACGACCTCTCTGTGATCCTATGGACCAAGAGAATTCGAAACACTATTTGGACAATACGGTACATGTAACATTAACAGAGCATCGTGTGTAATTTCTTAGTCCAAGAGCGTTGAAACGTTTGTACCGAAACTAAAAAATATTCTTGAGGAGCCTTTTAAAAAATCAGCAGTACATTGACTGTTGCAAGCCAGTTTGAAGGCTTACAGTTGTCACCGATATGGCGGAACCCACTCACTGTAGGCACTAAAACATGTGACACGACGTTCATTGGTAGTTCGTCAGGTGACTATCGATCTGTTCACTGAGCTTGACAGTTGGCCTACGACTGATTCATCACTAATCCAGCTGACTTGATCAGTGGGTCGATTGTGGTTTTAAGTAAACTAGCCAATACGATCCCGGGAGAATATGCATAGTCATGAACCTACGTGGTTTCTTGGTTCAGGGAGTTCCTCATAGTCGTCAAAAATCAGAAGCATTACTGAGTAGAGAATGAATATCAGACAATTTCTTAGACTGGATTTGATGTCCAACGCAGAAGCCTTTTACTTTCAGCGGTGCTAATCGCACCCGTTGCTTCAAAATGAGGCTTTTCGGGTGAAGAACTTTCCCACGCCATTTAAAAAAATGAGAGTAACAACATGCCTGGTTGGGATGCTGCAGTCGAACCGGGAATATCTCCACAAAAAATTAAATACTCGCCTTTGGCGCAATTTTTATCATTTTTCGAATTCGTTCTAACTAAATCGCACTTGGATGTAACATCGACTCTATCTTTTTGTTCAGTTGAAATACCAGTGAAAGGAAGGCCTTCAATGCGGAGTTGTTTACTGAAGAACACCAACTTAACAGTTACAGACTATTGAACAGGGGAGCAAACTCTCATTTGCATCTCGTTCACAAAACGGAATATCCATATTCTCCTTGAACGCGTCTTCCTGAACTTTTCTGGATATTCATTGACTGTTACTCAAATTCAAACAAGTGCTACAAAGCGACTCCACAAATTCCGTAAGAGATCTCACTTTTCAAGAGACGCAAAGCGGATTTACGAGAAGACATACTACTCGCATGCCTCATCAGTAGTATCCACCGTTACACCAGTAGCTGGTTGACTTACTGCCCCTCACCGCAAATCGTCGAATCATATTTTGGTCCTTTTGCAAAGACAAATGAAAAAGTCAGTCCGAGAGAAGATGGACAGACAGTCTGGAGTAAATACCTAATGGAAGAACCAAGTCATCCGTTTTGAGGAATCATGTGTCAAGAGCTAATCTCATAGGCGGTCCTGGATGTTGCACAGCACTGTCCAATTTGGGTTCAAGTAGAACATAAGGTTGACGGAAACTCGGGGACTGCGCCTACCTGATGAGCCACAAGAAGGGCGGAACCGGTCGTGGGCTGTCGAAGAATTTTCAGCAACCTTATGCGTAGTGCATTACGTATAAACATGTCCTATCCCTGCTTCCTAACACCACAGCCATCGGAAAGGTGTCACTATTTTACAGATTCAAACCTCTTAATCGACAGATAGTGACAGAGAGTGATGCACTTTCATTCACGTAGTTTTATGCTGACTGGTTAGTCACTTGCGCTTTACCATCAGACACGACATCTCAATGTCTGGCAGTAGAAACATAGATTTTTCCTCATCAAACTCTAGACTTACAATTCTATTGGCTTGCTTGATGGCACTTCGAAAATCAGGATTTGCTGAATTCCAGCTCAAAAACTTTCCATTTTCCTTCTTGTTATCGCCGTCTTGTCCTTTTTCTCCCTCGTCCCCCTGATAATCTCCGTCTTCGCCTTCTTGTTCCTCCTGATCGTCGTCGTCGTCCTCTTCGTCGTCGTCCCCTCCTTCATCATCGATTCCTCGTTTAACCCTCTTCTTTGCAGCACCCGCCGTTCCTTTTACTCCGTCCGCTTTTTCCTCCTCCTCTTCTTCCTCCTCCTCCTCCTCCTCCTCATCTTCGTTTCCTTCTTCGTCTCCACCATCATCTTCCTCATCCTCTTCATCTTCCTCATCGTCTTCTTCTTTGTCGTCCTTGTTTCCAACATTCCGGAGGATGGGGATTCGGACTCGCGCATCTGACGAAAACAAAATTAGTCAGTAACAACATAAAATGTTCGGTGTTGGTAGGCTGTTGTACTTTACTCATCGTCCAAGCTAAAGAACATTGTGTCAGCTCGAGGCTAATGTCTTTTTTGTATCGAGGTTGTCGAGGGAGAATTCACAACAGTTAGCAATGGCTATTCCTCCACACTATCATTCTCGGACAAGGAAAAGCAAACAAACCTTTCACTTACCTGCACCATCTGATCTGGTAGTCGTTTGCTCCTGTTAGACTGGTCATGTTTTTATACTGCGTTTGCAAATTTCCAAACCTGCTTCTAGTGTTCAACTGAAAGTAGTTAAATGTCTAAATATGTGGCAGATGATCTGTCCACTCATCTCAGCAGTACGATTGAAAAAACGTTTTGCCAATAAACGAGTGGGCATCGTCAGCGCGTGATAAGTTGAATGTTTCATCCAGTTTTACTTGCGTTCTGAAGAGCAGTCGTTATTTCAGTCTAATAAGTGAAGCTAACCAATGCTGGAAAGACTAGAAGCACCGTACGGCTGTTTTATCCTTATTGAAAACCATCAGCGGTGCGTATCTCACGCAGAAAACCGCGTACTCGTGACCTCTTGATAGCAGTTTGAACATTTAACCATTCGGCTACGAGGGGCTGGTCAACAGTGAGATTGACTCGTGCCTTGTTAGGCGGAATTCCACACAGATCCCGCTTTACCGCCCGCAGTCGGGTGCTGCTTCGGCCAAAAAGCCTATCCCACACAAGATTGGCCAGGAATTCGGGACGCTTGCCGGTCCGGCATCAAGCCCAGATCTTATTGGTCGAAAATCTGGACCCAACAGCCAATCATGACCCAGTATTGGCCAATTGCCGGTTGCCAATGGTGCATCCAGAACGCGTCAGAATTCCAGAAAGTTATTACCGTTTACGCTATATATATGAAGCGCTGTACAAATGCTCTTGACTTCGTTTGGGGCGTTAATATATCTTGTACACCTTTGGTGGTTGTTTTGGCACGCACGCTAGCTTGGGAGGCTCAGACCGAGAGCTAAGCTGAGAAAGTACCGTTACTACATGCCTAGACAGGATGAGAGGCGCTGTGACCCTTCTGAGTGCGAGTTGTTCTCACTGTTGACCAGCCGCTCGAAAGGTTAAGTGTTCACACTACCAACTGAGATGATGTGAGTTTGGATCTTCCTGAATGCTTGTGAAATGCACACACTGCTGACATGCCCCATTAAAGGTGAAACTGCTGTGCAATGCCTTTCAGCTTCTCATACTGCTCTTACAGGACGAAATCTCCTGCTACTCCCAGGTTGCTAAAATATACGTTACTCCCCCTAAGATCCGGCATTATACGTCTTTCGTATGGGTCCACTAATCCCAATGACGGCGAAACAAAATAAATGGGGATTCAGATATTTGTGGTAAGTCGCTATCTCACTGTTTAAATTTCCACTAGACTTCATAAGTATCATAGGAGATGCTTTGGTATCTCGAATATCGTGAAGTATTCTTTGTGCAGTCCATTCGCTTGAAGAGTCATATGAACCACAAAGCACGCTGAATCCCAACAGATCCTTAGGTTCTGCATGTAAGTGTTTATCTGACATCACTGTTCTGTAAGCGCAGAGTTGGGGAATTCTTCACCCTTCTTCTACTGCGAACGAATTCGTGTGAACCCACCTCCATGAGATTGGAAGGGGGGCTTGAAAATCCCACGTCACGGACGGATGTGGGGTGAGATAGCAGTCATTTGTCACGTGACGAGCCATAGGATTTATGCCTCATTAGGATGCAGGTGCCCCCATAACTAGGTAAACCTTGGATGGATCATTTTATGGGAAAATTCCGGTGATTACACAAGAAAGGGACAAAAATGAACTGTTTGACGCTTCGACTACTGAGACTGGAATAAAACTACCACAGCGGGTGGCACGATATCTGCCAGAGCTACACCATGTGGTGTGTACCTTTTGTGCGCACGTAAGTTGTGCATGTTACGTTGCGTGGACAATTTACAATAGTCCGTTGGACAGACGTTGAGTCCTGTACAGTGAATTCAACTTCTTCGAGTGGCCCGAGCCGGACGAATTGGTGGTGCTGTATGACTCGTTGTCTTCTGAATGATCAAAGGCTGCGATGGCTGAGTCCTAGGTTTTCTAATTTGCCGGCATTCTTAAAAACTCGAGAAAGTCATCCATGTTCGCTGATTTGAGTACTTAGTTGTCCGGTGATTTATCTGAAATGAATGGTTTTCATATTCGGCGCAATCACAATTGGCGTACACAAAAACCTACAAGATACCATACAGAAGCTCCATTCGAAGCTTTACAACATGAGGTGGCCGTCCATTGAATTTTTTGAGTTTTTTGTTTGGTTAAATGATACTTTCGAAGTCTTTCTGAACCAGTCAGTCAGTCTACAGATGGTGAGAAAGTTGGAGATACTAGCAACCAAGCCTTTGAATGGACCGTTACTTGGATGGTTGCATAACCTGGTCCCTGAATACTAAAGGCCCATGAGGAGTCTGGTTGTCTGGTGGAAAATCGCAGATACACCTTAGCCTAAGTTCGGCGTTTTCGGACGTACACGCTGAATTCGAGAGTGAAAAAGTCGTCATCAGCTGACACCAATTGTGACCAACCTACAGTTGTTCTAGACGACAGATTTTTCACTTAAAAGTGGTCTTAGGCATACTCTGTAAATGAAAGCCTTAGATGAAGCCTCAAAAAGGACGCAACTTTGGATGCGACCGCTTGCCCAAGGGATCGGGATGCTCAACGTCCTCATAGAGATGTCAGCGCCGGTGTACACAAACTGGAACAAATGGTGACAGTGTAAGTTGTTGTGTGCGCGAACATTAACAACACTTGTGTAACATCCTTTCGACGGAACAGGCTACTGGTACGTTTGCTGAAAACCCTTATACAGCCCACGACCGTTTGCGCTCTTTGGGGGCTCATCAGGTAGTCGCGGTTTTCGAGTTTCTGTCAACCTTACGTTCTAAGTCAAACGCAATTCATGAACTAAACTCTGCTACATACTGATTTAGTTTTAACGGGAGACTGAGGCTGATCTCACATTTAAGGTATTCTTTAACTGAATGTGCTACTCAAAGGCCGACTGATATTTCAGCTAAACTTTATTTGGTTTCAGAAATAAGACTTCGAATCACATAGCTGATTTGGAATACCGGATCAATATACTACTCAGCGCCTTGAGTATTGTACCGTGATTTGGCTGGTGAAACCTTCGGTGGAAATTATTCTGTGATTCAGTTACATTGCTCAGATTATGAGGTGGGACGGCTCTGTGTCCTCTGTGAAACTTGGATGAATGACGTTTTTCCAACTCATTGTTCCAGGCGAGGTTGCGAACCGCTGTTTGCTCTTAGTGGATGGCTAGCGGTGGCTTGGTCTGGGTCGCTTTGTGCGGAGCCTTATTACATGTACGACCTTGATGTTGACGCAAAAGTTCGGGAGATGAGTCACAGCAGTTTTTGAGATGCAACACCAGCTGACGCACAAAACGGATGTTTATGATAAACTAATCAGATAGATGTTAAAACATTCTGTAAACAGTCTGAGTACACTAATAAAAAATGAAAACAGCTCTCAATGGTGTCCGTTTGTTCACTTGTTATTCCTGGACTCATCATTACATAACTATTAGATCGGCGTCAGCTTTATGGAGACTATTCCTGGACTCATCATCAAATGACTATTAGATCGGCGTCAGCTTTATGGAGATTTATATCAGGATGCTCTGGGCTATAGCTATGTCTGACCCGCTATGAAAGTTCCACGAACGGTGCACCAATAAACAGAGGTATGGCAGTGGAATTGAAGTTCCTGGGCAAAATGGAAGGTAAGCGTCCTTGGTGGCAGTTTTGGCGGAGCAGCCATCGAGTGTGCGCGTTTACTGCAATCCCAAATGTCATGTAATATTCAACAAATAGTTACAAAGACCTAATCGGATAACAATCAGGCTTCGTGAAAAGGATGGACGTACTCAGTTTGACAATTGGATGCTCCGTCTTTGCGCACTTCACTTTGGGCCCTTGGGTCAACAAAAGAAACGTTTAATGACAATGAGCAAATGTTACTCAGATGAGAAGCACACCGAAAAATTTAGCACCGACGTGGACCACGATAAAGAACTCACGTAACACGCAGCGCATTCAGACGATGCGTTGAGGATAGTCTGTCCAAAAACGTCTAATTGAGAGGTGATGACCCCAGTCGTTCATGTAATAATCTTTTTTCTCGTTCAGACAAAAATGCACTTGAACACATTTTACAGATATGACATGCTACTCACAAGGTTGCTGAAAACGATTCAATAAGCCTCGACTCTACTCGCATCTGAATCAATTTCACAAGGAGACACCAGAAGGTTTCGAAAAGCTTAGTTAATCACACTGTCACATTGAAGACGCCCAGAATATGATCAACACTCGGCAGGAACATATGCGGCCCCGCGATATCGATTCTCTCCGACTGGGCCAGTAAAACAAGATAAATATGTGCGCGGCACTGTAGCGTACTTGTATAATCATGACAGTTTACACCATCTGACCTGTGTTCAGATCTCTACAAAAAAGTGGGCGTTAAATAACTACTTTGTACTTGGTCAATGGGAATGCATGCACAAATGGAAACACTGAGACCCACGTTCTCAAAGAATATCAAGGGCTGTGCTCGACTATGTATACAAATTAAAGTTTTTTGACGTAAATTCTCCAGTGTTGGACAATATGGTCACACTGATCTGCCCTCGAAGGATTATCGTGTAAGTTGAAGTTGGGATCACTGCGGTTCAGTCATACTTCAGTCAGTTCACAGTACCTACTGGATCGAGCAGCCACGTCTGATGTCATTATTTGAAACGACCCTGAAGGTAGAAACAGCGTCATTAATAATGCTGTACTGTTGTTCCTGAACTGTGCAAACCTTCAAGGACTTATAAGTTCCGTTTACCGATGGCGCTAGACCTGGCCACGTCAAACGCATCACAAAATCAACTGGTATGCTATATGGGTGATGTTTTTGTTTCAGGCGGCCTTGCTGACGAATTAGAAAGTTGTAATCTGAAGGGGAAGCACACTGGACGTGCGATCGCGTTTTACCAACATACGGCTGTATAGAACCTCCAATTTTGTATACGTATCCTAGTTGAATCCAGTAATTTTCTCTCCCCATTCTGAGAGATCTCAAAAAGGCACTATTGTTGTGCACTGAGAAACTTAGTTTCAAGTTCTTGAATTCGGCTTATTAATGGGTCCATCAGATTAAGGTCTACCTATTTTTCCTTGTATTTCAATATTGGTCCACTACTATCGACCTTAGGTTGATGATAAGCTGATGCTAGATAGAGACATGAAACATACTCTTCAGGTCACCTAGAGTATGGACAGTGTTCACCCTAATCTTCCTGTAACCAATAAGGAGTGGACCAGGTTCTCTCTGTCATTTCTGGGTATTTTGATCACAAGTGGAGCTGATGAACCTGTTAAAAGTACAGTCTATAGAAAAATTATCTGGTTAGGTCAATGTATGTACTTTTCCAATTTCGGCCGTCTGAAGTACGAAAACGGAACATTGTGATGACGCTGCTTATTGGAGCATTTCGGGTTTCTGCACTTTGAAAACTGAAACTTAAAACAATGAAACTTAAAATTGTCTGCCGTATTTCGTTAGGACAGACGCTGAACAAGAGGGTAAGGTCAGCAAGTTTGATACTGCAGCTAAGAAACTGATATACATAGGGAAGACATTGCAAAGACAATGATAATACGATGTGGAATTCTGGCACCAGTGTGGACATATATTGCACCAGAAGTGCGCATTCTCAATCGGACTTAGGGGTTACCACTACTCCACATCAAATGAGAAAAACCTATTGGGGTCAAACCTTACTATGTTTACCATTTCATGTGTGAGTGCGGAGCAAGTTACTTTAGCAGGACTGAAAAAACTCTGTTAAAATGAGGGACAGTGGGACTTTATCAACACATCTATATTTCTATCTATCTATCTATCGATCTATCTATCTATCTATCTATCTATCTATCTATCTATCTATCTATCTATCTATCTATCTATCTATCTATCTATCTATCTATCTATCTATCTATCTATCTATCTATCTATCTATCTATCTATCTATCTATCTATCTATCTATCTATCTATCTATCTATCTATCTATCTATCTATCTATCTATCTATCTATCTATCTATTTTTTTATCTGGGTATCGATCTTTCTATTCACTCATGCATCTTTCTCTCTGGGCGGCCAACCAGCTCGCTCATCAACTACCCGAATGCTTATCCAGCTAACTGAACGATTAGACAACTCTCTAGTAGCCAGCTAGCTAGCTAGCTAACTAACTAACCAACCAGCTAGCCAACCAACAAAGAGACTGAATAACTATATTTAGCTAACGAACTAACGAGTGCAAAGTTTGTCCAATGAACGAACTGCTGGCGATTCTCAGTATGGATAAAACAGCTTTAAAATTGCTTTCGGTTTTTCCCCATAGATCAGCATCGCTTACAGAACGAAATCTCAGGTTGTTGTCAACATATAAGAACTATAAACACAGAACAAGCGAGCTTTTCTACATCTCCGATTTAGAAAATTGGTTTTTCATTCGGCTTCATGCTCTCACCTGGGCATGTGCACATTTGATCTAAACGGTGTGTGAATTTTGTCCATCCGCGAATGGTCAAGAATCGGAGATATGTAGCTAAAGGTAAGGTGGGGTTTGCAATAAATCAAGTCAGGAATCGGGACCACCGGGATTGGGCGATTGGTCTTTTGGTGCCTCTGCTCACTAATTCCTTGTCTCAGGTGTTTGTGTTTGACATTCGGACGCCGCTGATTGAACAGATGAGACCTGAGAATCCCCCGATAGCTGCAGATTCTGCCGTGTTCAGCATTCGAATCCTGGTTACTTTTGGTAACGTAATACTTTATTAAATGCAAGTATTACTAGTACTTTTATTACTGTTAGCTTCTACAAATCTTTTAGAGAGCATTTTCAGGTGATCCGGCTGATATAGCGGGCCAATTTGGTGGACAAATTTAGGATGGTCAGGCGGAATATTTGAACGCTTAGTTATCGACAGCTAGTGAACTTTAGGCAGCCAGCTTTTGAAGAGCACCGGAACATCTGTGTATCCATCTTCCTGTGTAAGTCAATTCCAGGAAAACTGGTTTGCTTGAAACCACCTAGCTAGACAGTTTGTTTTTAAATAGACCTAACTTGGCTTCGACTACAATCTATAACGCCAGCGATTATTACGTGACATGTTTTACAGTCGATTTATGTCTCATTCGTGTTCTGGTAGAGTATTCTGGTTAGCCGAATGCTCTTCCCACCGACTCAGCATAATTTTACGTGGACAGGCAGAGATGCACGTTCAACTTCGCAGTGTAACTCAATTGTAGTTAACAAATTCACTCACCGGCGACTACTTCGTTTTTTCTGGAGGCAAAGTTATAAGCAGCGTTCATGTTGATGTTTGGAATTATACTTTATCGTATGTGCGTAATGCACTACTCATAAGGTTGCTGAAAATTAATCTGGGTTCCAGGTGAGTCTCTCGAAAAAACCAAATTGATTTGCAACTGAGTGTATCAGTCAATATACGTTTTTTGTTTGTAATAAAACTAATCAAATCTTGAACCTACATGCAGATTTCTGATGCAAGATTTTCAATCCTGGAAGCCCTGCATTCTTGACCTCAAGTTTAATCGTTTTGGTACTTTTGGGTACATAGACCTTGCAAACAGCGAGCAGGTAACCGTTTGTCTCCGGGATATCGGCAACGTCGAACGATATTTCTTCCTTGTTCTGCCAAAATGAAAGATAATGAGGTTATTCGGAGCAATTTATCTTCAACTTCGTTGGCTTTTGCAAATATGCGGAGAAGTACGTACTCATGTCTACACTGTTGCAAAGCACGAACAGCCTATTGATTTCTGGCTGAAAAGCGTAGGATCATTTCAGCATACCCCCCTTCCAAGTTCCATACGCGCGTTATTCAAGCTTCACATTGTCGAAAATCGTGCTGTACATGCAAATGCGAACAACTGGAGGATTGGGGGCAAATTAAGTCAGGATTCTTTGTAATACGCAACCAAATTGGAAATAAAACTGGCTGAAAAAAAACTATGGAATGTTTTACATGAAAGTCACCCAATAAAGGTAACTGAGTGCTTAGTGTATCTAAGCGGCTGCGCTAGAAAGTTAAGTTAAAAACATTCTATCGCCTTTCAAGTTGGCAATGGTACTTGTGACTGCATCAGTTTACTTAAGGTATAATCAACCAGACCGACCTTGTTGGCTCAATCAGTGAGCTTTTAATGGATGTCACAGTTGTCTGGAGAGTGGATCTTTGTTCGTTTTTCTCCACAGCGTATCATGTCCCTTCTCTCATTGGTCTGGTGGCTTTACCCGACTCAATTCCCCACTAAGGTGATAGCGTTTTGTTTGTAGTGCCTTACGTATACTGAGTCAGTTTCTGTGTAAATTGTTTGATTTCCCTAAAGATTATCAACACATTTCCAGGGTCTTCATGTCACTTCCAAAGGATTTAGGTTTTGTTCGTGAAAACATGTACATTTCTCAATTTCCGGGTGTGAAAATGTGTCCTTTGGATGGCTGCATTGTATCCTTTTATCTATGTAGACAATCCCTGCCTCTGTATGACCACTTGTTGTACTCGTTTTGTCACGTGGCGTTATTTCGTCAGTCTTGTTGTAACAGGTGTCTGGCTACTATGATGATGAGAAACCGTTAATCGAGGAACCTGTTGACACGTGACCACGTGATGTGGTTTCCGTCATCGAAAGATAAGTGACACTCATTTGCAAATCAGTTTGGCTTTGCGAGAGACTCACCTGGAACCCAGCTGAATCTCTCATTTTTGATGTTTCCAGATTTGCAAATGAGTGTATTTATCAAAATCAGTCCAATTTGGATTCAAGTAGAACATAAGGTTGACGGAAACTCGGGGACTGCGCCTACCTGATGAGCCCCAAGAAGGGCGAAACCGGTCGTGGGCTGTCGAAGAATTTTCAGCAACCTTATGAGTAGTGCATTACGTCTATATAAGTGACACTGTCCGATCCAATCACACTGCTGGTCAGCCACTCGTCGCCAAACGGTTAAGTGTTCAACCACTGGCGGAAAGGTCGCGGGATAAAACTCGTGAGGCGCACACTGCTGATTATTCGCGACAAGGGCGAAAGAGCTGCACAATGCCTCTCGGTCTTTCACCATAGACTGGCTTCACTGACGGGGTGAGACCTCTGTGGAGTACTACCAACTCTCTTCATATCATGATGAAACAATAAGCAACTCAAAGGGAGAATAATTTCAATGGACGTGTAAAATTTCATTCTGAGAAGTCCTCACTCGAGCAGGTAGTCAATACCATGATTTTCGTTGATTGCGTTGGATATGCAGTGAATTTATTCATGCCTCGGATATACTGAAGAACTCTACGCCTGGGTAGACAACTATGCTGCTGATATTGTTGCTGTCAAAGTGTCTCCTTCTTCTGGATACTTTCTGCCGTTAAAGCGCATGACAGGTAATATCCTCAACCCGTCTGAGCTCTGTTGTACCTAAATGCATCCATCCCACTGAACAGAGATCAATTGCGCATTTCCTTGTTAGCCAAAGAGTGACTGCTTTGAAACTTAGGCCCTGTTTAGTGTGTCTACTTCCGATACAGAATCAAGAAGGACAAAAGTTCAATTAGGAAAACTTGAAGATTTTGTCTCGAAGATAAGTAAGGCGGGAAATGTAGCACGCAGAAAGGTATTATTCGGTAACGGGCAGTTTTATCGTGAACATCGTCACTCGCCACTGATTGGCTCCTGGGACTTTCAATCGATCGCTGACTTTTGCGGCCTGCAGACTCAGTGGAACTGTTGATTATCAGTACTTTTCAGACGTTCTGAATGTGTTTTTTGTAATCTGACCGTTCTGACAACTAAGAACAACTAGTTTTCTCAGTGCACACACTATGAGCATCACTCATGTCGCGGTAATGTGAAAAAAGTATCGCACAGAAGGACTGTGCTTCCCTGAAGTTCACTCACAATTGGACACGCGAAGCGACGATTTTTTGCAACACTGTTTGGAGTTCCAACTAACTAATGAATAAACACATGACATTTTTTTCTGTCTTTTGATCAGCAACAGAGTAGTTCACGTAAAATGATGAAAAAATCGCGTGAAATGTGGAAATTTACTAAATTCTGTGCATCGTTGCTAGACTACGCATGCCTCCAAGTATATTCCCTAAAATATATCCCCAAAACTTGCTCTCCATCGGAGTTCCTGGCTCATTGGACTGCTTTTTTCGTCCATTACGTAGTACAATGCCGATCACTGCGCAATAACCCCTCCACTCAGGAGACGTCCATTGGAAGAGAGTCTAGTCTCTTGAAAAGAACACAGTATAGTGTTTTATTGTGTGTACTCAGACAGATCCTATAACCTGGCGGAACCAGTATTTTCCTCTCGCAGACCCCGAAAGCGATATTCACGAGCAAATGAAGTCATGTTTCGGCAGGTTAAGGCCCTATTAAACGTCCATCTTTCGCCCACTCAAGTTACATACGATAGCGAGTAGGTGTGGCATGTTGTCTACATGTTGCACCCTGTGCATTTTCTCCTTTCAGTCTGAAGGTAGCACCACGGACCCCTGGAACAAATTTCCTCAAACCCTTACTGGATTGTGGATTGTGGGGAGTCTTGTGATCGGAACTGGTGACGTTTACTGCCACAGTCATCTCTTGCTTATTGAGAATTACACAATGCCTCGCTTTTTGAAACCCTAGCTTACAAGTCGAGGGAAACATCACCGCTGATCCGTACCGTAAGTAATTTGGATGTGAACCTAACAGCAGTGTACAGCAGGACTCAAAGATTACTCAACGTACTGACAGCGTTTTACTACAAAAGTTCTCACTGACACCACTTTACATCTTTTCGATGATGTGTTTCAGTTACATGACAGCAGATATCTTGCAGAAAAACAATAAGGTGTTGCCTAGTGTTGGTCTGAAAACAAAATTTAAAAGGGCCGCCATAGGAAGACGGTCAGGATACTTCACATCATGTTATCAGGCCTGTCACAGCCTCTCTTTAGTGACTGATACCTACCAAACAGGAAGGGGCTGGAGAGGATTTCCTAGCCCCGAATGCATTTGAACAGGTCCCTTGCGAGTGCCTCATTAGGTTAGTAAGAGATTCGGCTTCCTTCCCCGCCTCTGACCAAACTGAGGCATAAGGAGTTGGTTTACACCGCACAGATATCAGTCGCGTTAAATTTGAATGAACGAGCGAAGGTCAGTTTGTGCCATTGAAGCGAAAACGAATTTACGGGAGTCTCGCCCGGGAAGAGTTCTAACAGAAGTAGGAGATACGTAATGCACTACTCATAAGGTTGCTGAAAATTCTTCGACAGCCCACGACCGGTTTCGCCCTTCTTGGGGCTCATCAGGTAGGCGTAGTCCCCGAGTTTCCGTCAACCTTATATTCTACTTGAACCCAAATTGGACTGTTTTCGAGAAATACACTCATTTGCAAATCAATTTGGAGATGTTTTGCTCAACAGTTAACTGTCCAGCTAACCAATTACAATAATGCGGTGATATTCACAGCAAAAGTGCACAGGACCACTCATTTTTTTCAGAAATAAGAGAGTACTTCACAGGTTGTGTAACCGATTCATGGACAGCGAGGTTTGCAATGCTCAGAAAATAAACACCACCTCAGAATATGAAGAAAGTTTGGTTAAACCAAACGCCACAGTTTGAATGCTTTGGATCAGGGAGGTTTTTTTTGGGTTGCTCGAGGATCTGGGTCTTACAGTTTAGTGGCGATGGGCTGTAGATAGCCGTAGATAGCTGTAGATAGCAAAATACCACACTAACGAAGGAGTCCCGACTTCAGGTTTGTTGGATCGCACAACCATCTAACATTCATAGGGTGGTGAAAACTACACAAACTAAACGATCAAACACAACTGCCCAGTCACACTTGTGGGTGGATTAGGCCCGGCCGCCCTAGATTAAGTCGGATAAGTAGCTTCTCTTTACAAACAAGATCTTCTTAAATCTACACACAGTAAAAAGAAGAGACTACTGAAAATTATGGAACTACGTTTAGTCACAAAGGAGCCTGAATCGTTGAGGGCTTTCATAAGCGGCATCGGGTCCTTGATTTTTTGCTTGAAAAACGGACAAGAAAGTACCAGGGAGAAAAGTCTGTTTAACTTAGGGTAAAGGGGTTGGGAATCCACATACAAGATGGGTGTAAGTGGATCAGTAGGATAAAAGGAAAGAAACTGCTAAAATGGGACTAATCAATGAACCAACCAGATGCAAGGTAAGGAAACCACAACACAACAAATATTCTTAAACGACCAGTCAGATTGAGTGCAAAAAAACTCAAAGAACCAATCAGGTTACCAGTATTAACTGCTCTTTGGAAACTATATTTGTACAAGCAGGAGTGGACGAATCGCTCACCCGACCGCGCACTAACGACGTCTGACAATATTGTGGAATATAGGCAGCTAGGTAGGAATCGAGGTGACATCTTTAGATTCAACCCCGCACGAACCTCGATTGGTGATGGAACGTTTGCAATCCAACTGCCAAGCTCGGCAAACAGACCAACAACCAACTAACGACGTCTCTTTACATTGGGGAGGAAACTTTAGCAGGCTAATTAGCAAGCTCGGCGGACAGGTCGGCTGCCATTCGAGTAACACCGGTTACGCGTATTAGTTGTTATTGCGTGTGTTCCGAACAGTTTCCAGCAAACGTTTCAGCATGATGTGCACCAGTGCAATCGTCCGAATAGGTCGGTCTGCTCAAAAACACAGGTGACTATTTTACAACAATAAATTACTTGGGATATCCTATAGACACTGCTAAAATGGCTCCATAATCCTAAAATCGTAATAGTTGGCTGGATACGTAGCTAACAAATCGCATCTGAACCTCGTTACTATAAAGAACAAGTACCAGAAAGATGATTAGTTAGTCCAGTCGACGACGGAATGGACATTTGTTTAACACAAACAGCGACATTCCTAGCGTTAAAGTTCCGTTTGAAACTTACACCTTTAACTGTGAATCGCGATTTCTCGATCAAGCTAACGAGCTTCTGAAGTGCATTGGACGTGGCTATCATTTGACCAGGTCCTTCTAGAACGACTGCGATCGCTAAAAGAAAAGAAAAGAACAAAGTTGTCCGGGTATGAGTTGCCAAAAATGTTTATCTGTTCATTTAAACCCGATAGTAGCATCCGAAATGAAACTAATCTAGAGACAGATGTCCATACAGAGCAATGGTTTATTGCTTAATTAACTTGCAACCTAAGTCTGTTTGGCCTACAGTCGGATGGGTGCAGCTTGTCGGGCTCCTTGCGTTAATTACAAGATGAGATGTCTGAGGTGTTATTGTTTCAGTCGACTCACTATCGTGTTCATTCCCCTCATCGCCATTGTCAACATCGTCAGCATCATTCTGATCCTCATCATTGTCATCATTACTACCACCATCATCGTCGTCACGATCATCAGTGGTCACCATCATCCCGATCGCTGTCGCCAGCTGCGTCATCACCATCATCAGCATAGTTATCATGGTTATCATTGCAATCCTCATACACATGGTTGTAAGTATATTATCGTGCACATCAACACCCTCACAGCCATCGCCACCGGCAAGACCATCTTGGTCACGATGCGCATCGTCATCATCACCGTCATCATGGTCCGTCAGCATCATTATGTTCATCATTACCATTGTCATGATCATCGTGATTATCATTGTCATCATTATCATCATCATCATCATCATCATCATCATCATCATCATCATCATTATCACCATCATCATCGTCATCATTATCATCATCATCATCCCCACCTCTGTCATTACCATCGGCTTCATCAGGATTGTCATCCTCACCCTCGTCCTGCTTATCATCTTCACCATAATCATTATCGCTGGAATCAAAGTATAACAAAAAAACTGAAAAGCACATAGCGCTTTATTAGGCTTGGTGGATGTAACTGAGTGAAACGCTCGTGGTCTAGCAGTCAAGCATTCAAACTGCTACTGTCCACGAGGTAGCTGGTAGGAAATTTCATCCGATTCACACTACTGATGAAGTAGGAAGGAAGAAGCTGCAAAGTGCATCAGCACAGATTAGCTTCACCTACTCGACGAACTCTCCATTATAACAGATTCATCGTACGAGAATATTTTTTAGAAACAAACATGAAACCTGACCACTTTCCACGGATGTATTTCAATCCATAGTCCAACTATCTTTCCTGGGAAAGTCTCAAACCATTTTCAAGCTAGTCGTACCATGAAGGTGCTCCGTTGTCTCCGATACAGACCACTGCTGGAGTTGTCATAAATGCCACCTTTTCCAGTAACTGGCTAGAGAAATAAATAAACGTAAGCCGTAATGCACTACTCATAAGTTTGCTGAAAATTCTTGAGACCAAATTGCACGAAATTAGCGAAATACACTCAGTTGAAAAATAGTTTGGTTGATGATGAGCCTGATGAGCCCCAAGAATGGCGAAACTGATCGTGGTCTGTCGAAGAATTTTCAGCAACCTTATGAGTAGTGCATCACGTATATACATGTATCGCGATATCTCGTATATCGTAGCAACTGGAACATGAGGCGGCCTGGTGCACCACATTCAGTTGCCTGGAAGCATCACAAACGGGAGATTCAACTGGGTTCCAGGTGAGTCTCTCGCAAAACCAAACTGATTTGCAAATTAGTGTATTTCTCGAAAACGTAAGCTGTCTCCTGTTGGAAGACTTCTAACAAAAGGTATGTCACTCCTCGAAACAGGTCAACAATGCGTAATACACCTCCAGTCCTGACTTGCCTGTGTTTTTCACATTATCCCGATCAGGACAGTCGATCGAATGCTCCAGAGGAAAGCCTGTGAATGGGATCGAAATGTTACAGATTGTCACGTGGACAAGATGGTGACGAATTTACTCGTAAAAAGAATGGTCGAGCTTTCCTTACCAACGTCTAGGTTGAGGATTGGATATGGACTGAAACCTGCGTGAAGAGAGTAAAATTAGATGGACGTTAGTCCGAGAATTGATTCAATCTTGATTCTGATGTGTTCGTCACAAATCGAGCAAAGTGCGTAATTTGAACAGGACAAAGTTTGACAAACGTAAAGCAGCATCAGTGTGAACACAGACAGCCACGCGAATGTTCCGATGGTCCATGAATGCTGGAAAACTTAGCTGGTTGCTTTGTCAACTACAAACTGATTCGACGCATGGATAAAATTTTCTGGAAATCTGACTACTAGTGAGTAGGTACAAAATCGTCCCCAAGTTTTACGAGTTATAAAAAAGACGATAATTACCAGGATGTTTGCCGTTGGATCTCGCCTGAAGCATCAGAACGATTCCAAATTAAGTGGCTTATTCTACCCGGAGGCCAGCAATGACGGATTCAATGTTCGACAGCTCCCAGTAAGTCAACCTCAACGTGTCTGTCTATAGTATTCTCAGTTGTGTGCCCCGCCTCCATAAATTCACGTGCATTATTTTTCCTTGCTTGGACTATTGTTTGGGGGCAGTGTTTAACTTGAATCTACCTTTTTTATGGTTCCTCGTTCATCAAGTCCAGTGGGATTTGTATGCAGGAGAGGTTCACTTTCACCATTATGATTTTCCAATTGCGTAGATTCTTAACTCAGTCAAATACAGCTGGTATTATAAGGGAAAACAAACACTCAGTCGAGTTAAACCAAGGTCACCACAGAATATCAGCTGACGAATAAGCTACAGAGGTCAAGCAGAAGGTCATAGTCAGGAGGTCCTGTGCATGTGGGAAATCGGAGGTAAACATGCACCTATTTGTGTTGAGCGGAGTAGAGGTGGTCTGGTTCGCTGCATTTTATGCACAATTCATGTTTCAGAACTCCACTGGCTGTGGATACCATTCGCTCTCGGGTCATCCTAGGGTTTTCATAACCGGTCCACATATTCTGGAGTTCCCTGAATAGATACTTTTGTGACGTGGTTTCTTGGCGAGCAGTTATCAACTCATTCGGTGTATAATGGGGCAAGATGCCTCAGTGGTTAGCGCTCGAATTTACTGACCACGGAAGGTCTGTGGTTCGAACCCGACTTCCCCTGTCTAGGCTTGGCCAACTTAGCAGTGTCCAAGCCCTCGTGCTTTCTTCGGATGGCAACGCAGTTAGGCACCGAAAGGGTTGTACAGCTGAATGATACAAGAATAATAAACTGTCAGCATAAGGAAACAATCGTAAGTTAATTACCTCCGCATCAGTGTTTTCTGTGGGAATGTTTGTTTCCAATGGTCACGATATTTCAGAGCTTAAGCGAATGAAAAAATAGACTCCATTGACGTAAACATTTTCTCCAATTTCTTCGTGGAATTGTGTCATCGTACTGAAACGGAAGATCTTTGAATCATCAACTTTTGTCAAATCTTATCATGGCTACTTAGCCAGTCTTGATCCAATGACCTTTTCCAAATATTTTATTCTGCCTAGGCATTAATTCCCTCCAACTGATTGCCATAGTAGGACGCAAAACACGGATCAGTTTGGTCACCACATCACAGAATTATTGTCTTTCTGAAGGACAAGTGAAGTTGAGGTCCGATCAATCGCGATTTGTCTTGACGAAACGTTTCCTAAGTGCCATAAAACCGATTCGACTTCCCACAATCCGACGACGAAAAAATCCTTTCACTTCCTTATTCTTACGTGTCATGTTGCTGTTCGTCTGTCGGCTTACGCTAACCTGCGCCAATCCTGTCACCTTCGTTACCTAGGCGGTCTGTATAAGCTAAAGGTTGGCCAGTCTAACAACCCTAGTTACCATGGTTACTGGCTGTTGACCAAAAATCCCGGTAGCCCTGCATTTAAATCTCCCCCACACCGGGGTTGCACCGTCTCGTTGAGCAAAGCATCAGCCAACAGCACATTGTGCGGTTTATAGACGGTCTAATCAAACCTCGGAACAGATGGTTGCTGACCGGATCAACTTGAATTCACGAGTTTTTCTACAGGACCCACCAACGCGACTACCAACCGCTTTTCACTCCTGTTGATCTACATGCGAAAGGCCATTCCGCACTTACAGATGCCAGCGCCTCCCGAAGTCTACTGAGTTTGGCGACGGGGTGCGAGAAAGAGGCAGTTGACGGACCTGATGACTTCAGCAACATAATAACCAATAAAAACAACGAGGAATCTATTCATCCTCATTGGACTAGCCGGTCACTGACTGGAACTTGGTTCTCCGATCAGACGAGAAACGACATATTAGCATTCTTCCGCTTAGCTACTTATAGATTGTTGGTTGCTCAGAGGAAGAATAATTACAAAAGGTGAGTCAAAGTTCCCTCTGAGTAGTCGTCACTCGGTCTCTACTTGAGCACGTGATGGGGTTGGTTTCTGTGATTGGGAGATAGATGACACTATGTTTTGTCTAGGTGAGAGCCGCTCGTGACCAAAAGGTTAAGTATTAAATATCGATCGGAAGGTCGCAGGCTCGAAACTCTGAATTGTGTGAGATGCTCACGGATGATGATCCCGAGGACTGCCGTTTGCCGATGCACGCGGTCCAATTTCGATAGGGAAGTCCATGATATCACCTTTCGCTTTGAGTAGTGCACTCCACAGGTAGTTTTAGTTTGTGTAAAACACAGAGAAACAAAGCGAAGGAGTGATAAAACAAGGGAGAATGTACTGAAACCGAAAAGAGTATCCATTGATCCACCGGAATTGTACAAGGGAAATAGAGTCAATTGGTGAATTTTTAGGCAGACAAGACTGAACCAACTGATCTCTAAACCTGGCGAATGCACTTTTACTAAAAAACAACCAAAAACCGATCCGTATTACAGAATGAAGGCCTAGTGATACTAGGACGGAACACAACAAGAAACCGAGCATACAACAAACGATAGACCAAAAAAACATGTGAACGGTTCTGTAGGAAATATTACCCAAGATTGTGTACTCGTTCTCCCCAATCCCGGTGGCCATTTTTGTCCTCAGTCGATTAGTTGGCCTGGTCAAGTCTTCGATTCCGCTAAACGAGACCACATAGTGTTCCTTGTAGTCGTCTTCGCTCGGTAAAGCTCGTACATGGATCACCATCTCAGTAAAGATGCGTTCAAGCTGCAAGGAAAGGAACAAGCACACGAGCACATAGAAAGTGACTCTGCGCTGAGCACAGACTATCAAGAGAGTATACTAAGTTACCCTGCAAGACGAATCGGTGAAAGTTGATTGAAACCCTCCCAGTGATCCTTACTTTCAACAAAGTTCTATTGAATTTAGAACGGAAAAATTATGCGAACCTAACGCAATACTCATAAGCTTATTGAAAACCGTTCGACAGCCCACGACCGATTTCGCCATTCTTGGGGTTCATCAGGTAGGCGCAGTTCTCGGCCTTCTGTCAAGTTTATGTTCGACTGAAACCAAAATTGGCCAGACTTCGAAAGATACAGTCGTTTGCGTATCAATTTTGTTTTCACGGGAGACTAACCTGAAATCCAGCTGGACCTCCCGTTTAAGGTGTTGTACAGGGCGGCCTCATGATTTTAATGTAAGACCAACACTTCATCCTAGCTGAATCGCTTGTTCGTGATATCCTTTAACCGTAATTGCTGCGTAAAGGCCGGTACGATATTCAAGACATTGCAGTTCGTTGTCCACACGGAACACGTTATCCATAATGTGGCCAACAACTGTTTGCCCTTCGTAGGTTTAATCAGGTAGACGTGTTCCCCGCGATGTTCGAATTGGACTCACATTGTACGGGATTGGCATACTAGTAGGGTTCTCAAGGATGACCCAGCTGAATCTCTTGTTTATGGTGTTCTTCTTTAACTGAATGTGCTGCACCAGGACATCTCCTATTTCAATTGGTCGGTATGCCATTATCACAGTACATTGTGTGCTTACGTTCCGTCATGAAAATAATCCACCATCTTCTACAATGAACTTTCTTATTGAGAACAATCTATCTGACTTGAAATCGAAAACATACTGTGAAAAGTCTGTTGACGTTAAAAGCATATTAGTGGCTAAGAAGTGTACAATAAAGTTTACCATTTAAAATAATCCATAGTATTCTAAAGTTCAAGGTTTCTCTTTGATATAAGGCAAAGTTACAAAATTAAGCTATCTTTGCGGAGCCAACAGAGAAGGAAGAGACCTGGTTGAATCGGTGACACCCCTGGGCAGCAGGTAAAGGTGAAGACTGAAAATCGCGACGCGTTTGACATAAGGCAAAGTGACCACAGTCGCTCTAGCCACTGCGTCTTCAAAAAAATCTACGTCCAAAGAATCCTCAGGCAATTAAATCAGTTACGGATGTGGTCTACTCGTTAAGCAGGTAGAAATTCGTACATTTTGGAGTTAGGAATTAGGCCAATGTGTGTCGAGTGAGGCCAAGGTAGGGTACAATACATCCTATGTACTTATCGGTATTACAGGGCGGCGTCAATTGTACTAACTTACGGCCACCGTTCGACAAATGATCCGGTGGCTGTTGACCTGATCACCTAGCTTGTACCCAGTCGTGCAGAAGACACTGCACCCTTTTCACTAGCACAATCGCTTTAGTTAGAAATGACAATAATTAACCGTTTTACTGATTCATTTTGTCGAAGTTTACTGAATATGACTGAAGGACACATGGTCTAATATCGATTTGCGCAGATATTCCTACTCAGCTCAAAATACCTTCCCAATGATTCACCAATCGATTCCGCCAGAGGTAGGTGACGAATCCAAGTGGGGGCAGAATGCCACAATTAACCAGGACTCCGTGTAACGCACACTGAGTCTTCTTTCAATAGCTCTTCTCAGTTTCCCATAAACTGTTCTGTTTTTCGAAGACCACTGTTACGTGCATAGCTAAAATATCAATCTGTCGAAGTGCCTAACAGCGATACACCAAATGGGTTGGTAGTCTCGGACTGTTACATCAAACTACTTGTGAGAAATATGAACAAACCCAGAAAACAACTTACATCTCTTCGTATTTTCTCATCGGCTTGGTCTGACGTTAGGTCGGTGGTTTCTAACCATATAATTCGCAACAGAAAACCTAGAGATCATTCGGATGAATGAAAAAATTAGTTTTAGGCTTTAAAATGGAGACAGCAAAGTATGGCGAATGACTTTCAACAAAATTACCAGACGAAACAGGAAAGTTTTGGACGAGAGTCTAGCGGGCATGAGATTTGAATGTCTGAGGTCAAATGGAATTCAGGTTTAATGCCAGTGTTTATATGAATATTTTGGAAATATATATATTATATATATATATTTGGAAATAAGTCAAAGAATAGAACCGAATAAAACTCTCGATGCATTGAGGCTCACGGCAGATGGGATGGTAGTATTGGCTTATTAAATGGCGGAGTCTCATTGGCCAATTGGCGTAGTAGAGGAACTGACCAATCAAAATGGTATGACCTTTCAGGACCAGAGGCTAAATGAAAACAAATCATCGTTTTGGCGAAAGGTGTGAACATAGTCCTAAAAACGACTTTTTTGACGTACAGTTTCTTACAAAGTCGTGTAGTTAGTTGGGTCACTTTCAAGTCAGTTGTTTTAACTTTACCGGAAGTGTTGTTGACGCTGGCCTCAAAACTGTCAAGTTTGTTTTGATAAAAAAGTGGCCCATGATCAATTAGGTTTTTAGGAGGTACTAAGGCAAAGGAAGGTTTATACGCTTGTGTTCACTATTGTATTCGTTGTTGGCAATGAGAGCACTTATCCAGGGGGAACTTGAGGCATGGAGATGACGCTGAATGCCAATATTACTGTAGCCACATGAGTTGGAGATGGAGAACGTATGTTTCCGAGACCATCGTATAATATAAGTCGCGCAATACAACTAATACAACAAATCCGCAAACACTCCACTGTATGCTTCGCTACTGACAACAAACGATTCTTTGGAATTCCAACTTTAGCCATCCGATTATGCTTACGGGCCCAAGAGTAAATAACGGACCAGATTGCTGTTCCAGGCAGGGTGGGTTTGCTCGGTTGCCTGTAGATCTTGAACAACCATCCCATACTTCAGGTAGAAGGTAAACAAAATCTGCATTGCACATTATTGTAGGGGGATCAGGAAGCAGTTTGTGTGCTGCGCATCGTGTTCAAGAATGTCAGTAAGCAGCTGACTACGAAAAAGTCCATCCAAACACGAATCCCAGCCGCTTTACCATAAGCGTACCATCTTTCAGGAATCTGAGGTATAACTAACTCAGAAACGACAAGATGGTTCCCAGTCAGGGCTCTAGATCGATCAGAAATTACCATGCTCTTCCCAGAGAAGTATTTCTGTGTGCAATATGGTCCACACCAAAACCTGTGCTCGGCGCTTTCGATATCGATTGAAATGTGTCCGTAAATTTATGCTAAGCTCAATAGCAGTATTTGCCGGTTCACAGGGTGGAGCCAGATGCGTTCCTCACCAAGGCCAATCTATTGCGACTGGATAATTTGACCAGAGCTTTTTTCTTACATCCATCCATTTCCAACACAACTTGACATACTGTGTCGTCGAAAGTTTTGTACTGTGTTGGATCAAATTTTGGTGTGGATTTCACATTGAATGACGCGAATCTATGAGTGGTTCAGAGGAAGAAGGATTTCTAAAAGCTAGGAAATATTCCTCTGGGAATTTGTGACTTGCGAAACCAATCAATACGTGAATAAGTAGTGCGTTTGCTGTGACTGAAGGATTAGCGGGGCTGGACCCTGTCTAATGAAAAGCTAATCGTACGTCTGTTCAGGCTAATTGTAGGACCATTGGTCGGAAGGTGTCTCTGTGAGTTTCGTGTGATGTGCACTGCTGATAATTCCCATTTAGAATGAAACCAATTCTTGGCTTCTCAGCGGGACTGAATCTCAACTGAAAATCCGCTGTAGATTGCTTGCGGAGCCCACCTCGGGATACGAAGCACGTGTTTGTGTAGTTTGTAACTGACGCACAAGATTTCGTGGAAATATTTCTTTCGGATTCTACAGTTTCAGTAAGTGCTCACATTCTTGAACCAACCTGTGTATTACAAAAAACCCCAAAAGCCTTAATGTCGTGTGGTTTTTGTTTGACCAGCCATCTTTCGCTACTGCTTGGTAGTTCATTGGTCACCCCCGTAGATTCTTCCTGTGAGTGGGTGCTAACACGTGTTTACTGGGAAAGCGCATACGGGAACAACATTGTATCATCCGTTTTCACTTCCTAGAGTGGCTATACAACAATTCTATGGATTCAAATTCGAACTCTAAGCCGGTCAATCCGTGATCGTGATGTTGAAAAACTAGAAGACTTCCTCTGGCCGGGTTTATCTTGTGTGTATCGTAACGAGGCAATTAGAAAGCGAGTTTTGGGTTGTGCAACGGGTACTTCCATTGAAGAGTGTGTCCAGCACCAGAAACTGCGTTGGTTGGGACATGTGTTGCGCGTGCCTAATCATCGGTTCCCGAAGAGAGTGCTGTTTTTCATGCCCAATTCAGAGTGGCGTAAGCAGAGTGGTGGCCAACTCTTGACCTGGCAAAAGATATGAAAGATATCACGAAACGTTTGGGTACTGATGGTGCTACTCGCCTTCCAGGATGGGGACCGCGTGATCTTCACTGCGTCTGGTTGGAGACGCTGCAAGATATGGCTGCTAACCGATGTCAATGCGATCTTGCTGTCAGTTTCTATTCAGATTGCCCGAATGAGTGTTTGAGGTGTAGGTAACTCGGAATGATTGTAGTAAGGCAGCATTAAGTCTCTTCCCCGTCCTCCTTTATTCTTTTCTTCACAATAACATCATGGTTGTAAGCAGTGAAGCATCGGTGTTGAACACTGATGTCATGCTGCCGATGATGATGATGATGATGATGATGATGATGATGATGATGATGATGATGATGATGATGATGATGATGATGATGATGATGATGATGATGATGATGATGATGATGATGATGATGATGATGATGATGATGATGATGATGATGATGATGATGATGATGATGATGATGATGATGATGATGATGATGATGATGATGATGATGATGATGATGATGATGATGATGATGATGATGATGATGATGATGATGATGATGATGATGATGATGATGATGATGATGATGATGATGATGATGGTACTTGTCACATCCTCCAGCTACCTCTGTGTTAGCAGACTGAAATCGCACTGACCTTCTTGATATTCAAAACAGTCACAGATCTAATGGCTCCTTCATCACCATCATCATCACTGTTGCCATGTTGACGGTGATACGCGATTCAAAGTCGGTGTTGCTATAGGCGTGAGTAGACGCTTCAGTTCCGAAAGCTTTTGACGAGCGCGCACGCCTTGATTTAAACTGCACGATGGCAACCTTGATTAATGACTCTTCAGTAGATTTTCAAAAGATCATCTCTTATCTGAATTAGTTCTGGTTTTTTTTGTAAACCAGCTTAACTAGAAGTTCATCATAACTGGGAAAGAGTTTCAGTGAATCGTAATATTTATTTATGTATAAATTGGATAAATATTTTGGCAAGGACACTCAGGTGGAAATCATGTTGATTTTCACGGAAACTCAACTGAATCTCTCGATTATGAAGAGTTTCAGCAACCTTGTAGGTAGTTTCCGTTGTTGATAAATATTTGTTATGGTTGTTGTTAACATATCGAGCACTGAGTCTTCCATAACTGCTCATGTCAAACTTTCAACATTTGTCCTCGTCAGCACTAGTGAACTTACCAGTGTGGTGCAAGTCCTTATCTTCCTCGGCCACTGCGCGAGTAGAAACAGATATGGGGTTTTGGTTAGTTTGACTTTCAAAAGTACAAATTCGATTAGCGGGCCTTTGCCAACTTACCATGTGATGTTGGCTAAATTACTGAGTAACGTGTGTGTGTGTGTGTTTGTGTGAGGGAGAGTGATGTGAACCGTGTAGCCGTTCCTGAGAAGTTTTGACAAGCTCAACATGGGCTGGGTTCTTTCACAAGAAGAAACCTTGATTGAAAGTTGCTGTGAAAGAAAAACACTTCACTCGATGAGTAGATTTTCTATCTGAAAAATCTTCACAAAAGAAACCCACCAATATGAGATCATGCAAAGCGAATTCTGTAGTTGCAGGATGCGAGATGCGAGTTAATCACATTGCTAATCAACCGACCCTGACCAAGATGGCTACGCCGTGCATCACCAAACTCTTGAACTCAGCTCCAGTGTAACTGGAAAAGTTGTACGTCACCAAACTATACAATCGATAGATCGCGAGCCGGTCGCACCTGAATAGCCGGACATTTTTTGGTTAGATTTCAGTTCTATGACGATGTTTTTTTGAAAGTTCTTCAGACCGAATCTGCATCCGTGAATAAAAGAACAAGAGTGAGACAATCCAGTAAATTATTCTTTACACTGCGCTCACTCGGATGTTGTTGATCGGAATGAGCAAATATTGTCTCCTGGAATAGTGCGCACTTGGGAAGTACAGCACTTGGCTGTGCCCGTTTGAGAGAGGTTGTGATATTCCGCTCATATGTTGCTTCCCTGGAGGAGACGTAAGAAGATACTACTAGTTTTCTATTAGTAGGGTAGCATACTATCAACTGCTATTAGCATTAGTAACCCTGATTTTAATAACTGAACAGGCACCACATTTGATGACGTGATTTGAGACATATCGCCTTTCCCATCAGATTTTTATGTTATAGGCAGGTCTGAGACGAGAAATTCATTGGTGGAACATTCGTCATTGTTGGTTCACTGGGATCCTGTGGGTTGTTAACTCACCAAAACTCTAATAGGCTCAAACAATCAACCGTGTGTATTAGGCAAATTCATCTCTTTGTTAACCATGAGGCGGCAGAGACTGGCAGTAGTGAGCTCAGAACAATTGGCTGAACGTGTACGTTTCTCGTGTACCACTCTCGATCGATCAATGATATCTACAGTCTGACAAATCAGAGCTTGTCACGTGACCCTTCCGCTAACGTGACCTTGTTAGCTGGAATGGCATCCCATTTTGAACGGAAAGTTTTAAGCAAGAGGATTATGTATGCATATATGCATATCAGCTTCCATGAGGAATATTCCATTAATTCGTTCTAGACCGGAAACGTAAGGCCTCAAAATCCGGATTCAAGTTCTAAACTGTCCCCCTCCCTAATCGACCTACTGTAAGTGTTAGTCATCCGCACTAACCAACAAACAACAACCTTGGACTGACACTCAGCACTATCCAGTCGGCTAGTCATAAGAAATCTCACCGATTGGCTCTCTGACTGCCTTAAAATTCGGTCAACCTGGTGACTTATTCAGTTGGCCTGACAAAACGCTCGTGTTAAAAGCAAAACGTTGCCCAGAAATAAATCGACCGATTGTTTAACAAACTTCTCTGAATCGAAAGCCTGTGGGAATTTTAACTTTGTACCACGAAGCCAGTCTTGAGAAGTCGCTTTATTATCTAGAACTGCAAAATCGCATCACCATGAGTAGTTCCAAATCTGAAGCAGTAGGCACGCAGAATTCTCCCTGTGACTTCAGTAGAAAACATCCTCAGCAATGCAATGTCAGTCTGCAAGTGAATTTACCAGGATTTCCTGGTAATGTCGTAAATTTCGTCCGCAAACGCACCAACACGGGTTTTGGTGATCCACAAGTTGATGGGATTCCGCCAACGAATATTTACTAGATAAACACAGTTGTAGTTTAAAGCTGTGTGAGATAAGCGAAACTTTTTGACTGCGTAGGCGGGCTTCGGCAACTAGTTGGTAACTCTTATCAATTTCTGTCGATGATAGTTTAACAAGAACTCTGTCTGGAATCAGTTCATTATAGGAGAGTCAAAGATCCATCAGATGAACCCCTTTTAATCTAAAGAAATCTCCGCTGCGACTATAGAGAACAGAGAAGACGTCGTTCCTTCAGTTTCTTGAATGGACAATTGTCCCGATAACGGTAGAATGGGAAAGCAAATCAAAAACGAATTTGGCCCTGAGACAGATCTACAATGATGTAAAACTGCACTGTTTTCAGACTAGCAGATGAAGCGTTCTTCACCACGGCGAGCTTAGTTCGGCCATCCAGTTAATTCATCAGTTATCATGCTGTTGCGTGAACACATGCTGGCAGAACGAGACGGTGTCAGTCAGGCTGCGCGGTTGAACATACAGCACGGAAGAGAAGTCTCGTAGACTGCATCATGATCCAGCCTGTTCGATTGCCATGCGTCTTGTGCAGAGAAGTCACTGAAGCAAGGGGAACGATGGTTTGCGCTATCCGTTTCATAACCGAAATTTGAAGTTATCGTCTATCAGTGACACATCGGGTTTCGTCAGATAGTACTACGTGCACGGGACATTCCATTCACCCTGCGTGGTACCTCTTGTCCGTTCAGCCCTCGTGCTGATGCATGTTTCAAATTTCACGGCTGGAGTGGAAAAATACCAGCATCACGTGACTTGTGTTTTTCACGTCATAATACAAAAAATCAACCTGAGCTGAGTTTTCATCGTCTACACGACGGTTAGCCTAAAAGAATCAATACAAAACGGATGCATCACGTGAAACCATGAGGTATTTGCCCTACCAACTGGTTCGAACCAATCGCTAAAGGCCAAGCCGAGTGCAGTGTGTGCGCACGTAGCTCTTTTGGACGCAGAACCCAGAGTTTCTTGGCATGATATCGACGAATTCACTGCTTCTAAAATGGTCATTGGATGGTCCCTTTGAACACTGAGGCGGGTTTTGAAAGCGGAATTCATATCTATTTGGTTTCGATTAATTAATACTCCACAGTACAAATGAAGCATTCGTTTACACTCGGAGATGGACGGTGCTTTCGAACACATTGTAAAAATTATCTGGTTGCCAGACGGATCTCTGTTTAGGAGCCGACGGCGCAGCTAAATTTGAAATTGGTGTGTAATAATCTTGTAATCTTATTGGCTGGATCTAAAATTACCGAAAACGTTTATTCGGAAAATTGTATCTGTTGTTGCTAGCGACTGATCAAATTCAGAGGCTAGGTCGATAAGCTGGAGAAAACAGGGTGTTTAAGCATGATACACTACTCATAAGGTTGCTGAAAACTCTTCGACCGTATGTGTGGAGGTGCTAGGGTTTGAAGTAAGCTTGAGAGATTTTCATGCTGGTGTGCGTCATCGCAGTACACTCCGCGGAATTCTATCTATGCACAGTGCACACAGGACCAATGTATAGCGATTACATTTGAGGCGGAAAGCTGACGTTTCTGTTGTCCGCGCTTAGTTTGGCGCGGTGTTTACAAAATAAATGATACCATTAGGGGACTTTGATCTCTCACCTGACAAAGGAGAGCTTTCTGTGAGTTTCAATCCAGAATATGCGATAATCTGTTTGAAGGCAGTAGATCCATCATTTTCGCACAATGGATAATCTGTCAGAACAGTGAGGTACGTCTCGGGATCCTTAGTGTAGCAAGCGATTTGTGCCACGTTGCGGAGCTTTTCGGAGACACTGCGAAACTGACGCGAGTATGAAAAACAACAGACGATAGAAAACAACCGGACTTTATCTGAGCAATCTTACAGAATAAACTTTCGAAGTAAGCAGAACATGAATAGAAATGCGAACAAAAAACTGTCTCAAAACACAGACTGTAGATCATATTTGGTATCTATCTGGCGATCTACCTATCCATCTGTCTATCTATCTATCTATCTATCTATCTATCTATCTATCTATCTATCTATCTATCTATCTATCTATCTATCTATCTATCTATCTATCTATCTATCTATCTATCTATCTATCTATCTATCTATCTATCTATCTATCTATCTATCTATCTATCTATCTATCTATCTATCTATCTATCTATCTATCTATCTATCTATCTATCTATCTATCTATCTATCTATCTATCTATCTATCTATCTATCTATCTATCTATCTATCTATCTATCTATCTATCTATCTATCTATCTATCTATCTATCTATCTATCTATCTATCTATCTATCTATCTATCTATCTATCTATCTATCTATCTATCTATCTATCTATCTATCTATCTGTGCTCATTGGCCACGCAAGTTATCCCCATTTTGCTGAATAGTGCTTGTGTTATTGTCCATTCAGAACAAAAATGTCCGAGTGCCCTCTGCATAGACCAGTATTTGGGAGACATTCTAAAGTCATGCGATAAGTCATACTGATAAGTAATTCAATTAAATATAAAGAGCGCGACCTGGTAGTAGGATGGGTACTGTGATACGGAACGTCTGAATGGAACTAACCGGACTTGGAATAGCGCCAAGACTGGTCTGAAGCAGTTAGCAGGCAGTAGTGGACAGAAAGATTGTTGTTTGCTACGGTTTTTCCACACACACATGTAAAAGCTAGACATAGACGGTACATCTAGGTCATATCCGAATTATCGATCATGTGCTAAGTTTGCGCAAGCACTGAGATCCGGATGGCGCGATATCCCATCCAATCGGAAAGAAAGGGTCGTGGAGACCGTGGAAGGTCGACATTTTGATGCACACACTGAACTATGGTTGGTGTAAAAAATTCAGTTTTGATCTTGTGCTGGGCAGAGCCACCTGACAAATGTCTATACATCTTGGCGTGGAGCATTTAGTAATCCAACGTGTTTTCTTAATTTGGAATAACAGATCCGCAAGTAAACGAATCGCGAATCGCTGGTAAATACAAACTCCAGGAGAGTAATAGAGTTGCTTGCACCACCCATCCTCCATGAGCAAAGTCGGGATTGCGGAACAGTATCACTCCCATTCTACATCCGTGATGAGGTATCGATCGTCAAAGTGAGGTTTGCTTTTAGTAACTCCTAATCAATGGACTCCGATCCCAGTGCGTTCGCACCGCATTTTTGTACCTAGCACGCAAAATGGTTCGTCCTGGGTAGCCGGTGTTACGTTTGGCTGCCTGATATTAGACCGGAGATTGCAGTAACATACTGATTCATGGATAGATTGGTGAACGTTGCAAAGTTGGTTCTCATCAGGCTTACTTGGCCAGGCTGCTGGCCGTCACCAAATCTCTGCGACTTCTTTTTCCCCTCATCTCCCACCTTCAGGTTTCCATCAGATGAACAGGCCCACTGGCCATGCGTAAACTGTTTTTGTTATTCTACCCACACACAGATGTTGGAGGTTTTACCCAACTGAAGTAGCGACTGCACAGCTAAATGCCTGTTTTCTGACTTCCCAGGTACGAATCCGCTGGTGAAATCCGACATCAGAAACGCTTCTGAGAGATAGACGGTCAAAAACCTGTCCGCAGAGGCCATTTACAGCATGCGTACAACAGTACAGCCCTCCTGTGTCTTGTTTTACGCGATTCATGATTCATAGTGATGTAAATTTTTGACGCCTAAGCGACGCAAACTACAAAATTGCTAAGCGGAATTTATGCGTTGATTTCATCAGACACACCCCTTTCAGAGTTAGGACTTTAGAAGGGTAGCGACTGACCCAGTTTGACCTAGTCGATCCAATTGAAAATCTGATCGAATGAGTCACATTGACAGCCGAATTCCTGAGTTCCTAGACACACTCTGGAAACCTTCATGCTCCTCGGGTATCGGAACCAAAGTTACACAAGCTGCATTAAAGTAAGCCCCATTTTAAGAGTTCCATAGGGCGCGCGGACTGACTGCTTCGTGCAGTAGACAGCAGAGGGAGCTTGGAATGCTGGAAGCAGCATTTCTCAGTATCACCTTCAGGGTAGAAGATGTTAAAAAAAGTCTCCACCTCCAGTGAAGCTCAAAGATTAGTATGGTGGTGACAGTTTCGCCGATAACGTTCAATTGAATCCCTACCACTCGACATTTATCACCTAAGATACAGTCAACGTCGAGATATTTGTACCATCAGTTGCAACTTAACAGAAGAATATCTAGTGAAACTCTTGTTTAGAATATCACCTTTGGTTGCACAACGTACTACATAATGGCAGCCTGTTATAAGCGTTGGAACGATATTCAAGATGTCTTCCTTCACTCGATACTATTTATATAAAGTCAGTGAATACTCTTTAGAAGCCTAAAATCGATTTCTTTCTTCTAAGGTCTCATCAAGTACACGTAACTCCAGACTATTCCCGCTTGTTTAGCAAGCTGTACGTAAATGGACTCTGCCAAAATTGTACCAAAACATAAAGCGACCGCTGTGTAACACATTGTGAAGTTAAACGTTCGCACAAAAAAGAGATTCGGCTGCTATTCAGTCGAGTCTCCCATTTCCATCAATGTTACTTCTAAATGAGTATTGGATGCAAAATACATGCTGTTTTTGGATCCTCTAGGCAGCAGTATGGCTAGAACATACGGGACTGCACTCAACTGATAAACTTGAAAAAGGCCGAATCCAGTAGTGGGCTGCTGAAATGTTTTCAGCAAACATGTGAGTAGTGTGATTCAAGAACACCTCAAAGTTCGTAGCATTCGCGATGTGAGGTGGCCTGTCTGCAGCACATTCCGTTAAGGAATATCATATATGGGGGCTTCAGCTGGGATTTAGTTGAGTTTCCGGTTCAAACCAACTTTGCACCTTCAAAGTGAAGCATTAGTGTCAACGCTGATGTTGCTGTCTTTGATGATGATGATGTGCTCAAATGAGTACATCTCCCGAATTCCGTAAAATTTGGGTTCAATTAGAACATAGGTTTGAGGGAAACTCGGGGACTGCGTTTACCGACTGAGCCCCAGGAAGGGCGAATCAAACCGGTCGTGGGCTATCAAAGAATTTCCAGCAATAAGCGGTGTATGGTTTGGTTTAATAGACACCTCATTTTATATTGGAAAATCTACTGTTCTTGGATCGATGAAAACAATTTGATTGGAGTTGAGTAATGACCAGTCGACATACTATTGAACTTTTAACAAGCAATCCAAAATGAAGATTTAGTTCCCTGGGAGAGGATTCCTTGCGCGTCAGGTCAGTTGGGTCTGTTTTCGTGGATGCGCTTCAACTACACACCGGTTAGTGCCTAAACAATCAGCATAGATGGTGGCGGACAGTAAATCAACTGATGGTGAATTAAACGGAAAGTGGGACATGCTGCGTGAGGCTAGAATCCGAGATTTTCATTCACGCGAGTGACGCCGTACCATCCCAATCCTCAAAAAATTGCTTGTTGATTATAGGGACATGCAAAGTAGCTTAGAGGGAAGAATGGTTTACACAATTACAAGGACATCTACAAGTATTCTGAAGACGTTTCGACAGCCAACGACCGACTTTTCCACTCTTGCAGCTCACTATGTACGGGGAGTCCCCAATTTCCGTCAATCTTGAACTAGATTAAACCGAATTAGCTTGCTAATGAGTGCCTTTTGCGAGCTTTAGAGTATATCGTTCATGCTACTGTGTAACCTCAAAAACGTTTTGTGACCTCTTGTCTTCTCTTCTCGAAGGAACTATTGATTTTCCCCAAACCTTCTCGATATCTTGCCCTTAGAGGTTAACCCTTGAAATCCATAGCTTAGGCGCTTAATAAATCGACAAAAAAACGGTCCAGACCGATGTGGAGTACAGAAATCCTCAAATTGCGTTGAAGCAGTGCACCTTTCGAAATGATAAACAGAATCATCCTGGAAGGCTATTTTACTGGGTCATAAAATAACTCATAACGTCGCATCAAGTACCCATTCAAATTCTCACTGAAGGTTGATACAGAGAAACAAGGACACTAGAGCTAACTTGGCGTGAAACGTGGATTGGTTGTCATACTTCTTGGTACCCGAAGAAGCGAAAACCTTCATCCGCTAGTACGACGAGGATCATAATGATGGAAACTAGGAAATGGCTCGTCTTTACTGAACATTCGTGAAGCGCAAACAGGTGCGTTGCTCAAAAGATTAACCGCCAATTCACGGACGGGAGGAAACTGTAATGTTTCTCATTCTTGTTCACTTCATTCCACCAAAGATGTTTTTGCCTATAGTGTTTCTTAGTTGGTTCTTTATTTTTCTTCCAAGAAAGAAATATCCCCTTATCTTGAAAACGACTATTTTGACTTTCTATTCTCAAGTGATATGAGGGCTGATTCATTGTCATTGTCTAGTTTGTCACTTTCCTGAACAAAGTGACAATCTTCAAGTAACTGATATTTCTTCAGGGATTTGCTGAGGGGTGCTCGCTATGGGTACCGTGTAGCGCACCCTGTTTTTCCAGGTAGACCTGGTATGTCACAAGTGACCCAGCAAACATTTCTGCTGGCAACAACCCTTTCAGTGCGGATAAGGTTTTTGTGGATAAAAGCCAGATCGTCCTACCTTCCCAATCGGAATTCGTTCCAATGCTGATGATGAAATTGGGTGAGCAATTGGTGAAAAATCTCCGCAAGGCACAGATTTCGTGACCCGGTTGATGCCTGGCGTTCTTAAAGCGTCCAGTCGACAGTCACAACATGGCTGCTTCTATTCTGTAGTTGACCTGGGATTTTTCGTTCACACACGGCATTGGTTGGTTGGGTTGCCACTATGATCCCTGCGTATATCTGCATCGGCTATCTTGAATGTTGAAATCCGAGTGGTGAATGACCTTACACTGTAGAGGGGGGGGGTGAACTGTTGGTCAGTCATTTATCGTGATTCCATGCTGTTCCAAGTTGCTTTTCAGTATCAATAAGCCAACTTCAGTGACGATTTGGATACTCTCAATTAGATTCTCGGGAAAAATCCTAAAGAAGGCAATTGGTAACTTTGGAAATCACAAACATGATGCGACGTTTTTGGCCATTTTGAAGACAGGATTGAAATTTTCGGGCACAGAAACGAAAACAGGAACCGCACTCTAAAATCCGGCACATGTGAGTGGGATTGAAGCCTTGTTCTGTCTGACTTCATGCTCTCCAGATCGTTCATACTGGAAGACTTTTGTCTCAAACCACCCATTGTATTATGTCTCAGCATTCAGAAAAAATCGCAGAGCTACTGAATTTCGCGATGAAGCTACTGAGGGTTTGCATGAATTAACGTGCTTCCTTCCGACCTGTAATGCCAGTGTGGACCCCGAGGAATCGCAACAGGTGATAGACACGTACAGGCTTGTGTGCGTCTATGCGTAACTTTGTGTGTGAGTACCGGCAATAATTACTCGTCACAATACAATGTTCGTTGTTCGTTCCTCATATTGATTTCCAACGATGACTCTAAAATGCTTGTTTGCAATGCAGATATACAGATATTCATCAAGCACACTCCCATGTAGACTGGTTTCTTGACAAGTTCACTTCCCACCATGGTAGTTATTCACACCATTGTCGTATAAAATTGGGTTTGCGAGCGATTCAGTCATAGGATATATTGATAATCAGTATAAAATGTTCTTTATGGAGGTCGAAGAATACCCTCATTTTACATGAACTAGGTCGTGACAAGGGACTCAAATGAATCCAGCTGAAACTATCGATTAAGATGGTCCGCTTCAACTGCATGTGCTGCACCAGGCTGTCTGATGTTTCACTTGCTACGATATTCAAGATTTCGCAATACGTTCTGTTCATAAGATTGCTGAAAATAGTTCGACAGTCCACGACCGCATTCGCTCTTCTTGGGGCACATCAGGTGGGCCCAATTCCCGAGTTTTCGTCAACTTTATGTTCTACTTGAACCCAAATTGGGTGGATTTTGACAAATGTTTCCATTCGCAAAGGAAGTTGATTTTGACAGGAGATTCAACCGAATCTATCCGAATCTGTCTTTTATGCTGGTCTGCTTCAGCACCATGTTGCCACGATATTCAAAAAAGTGCGATACATTTTCTAAATTACACTTTTAAGTAGACTTTTTGAGAATCTTGTTTTAGAGGGTAAGTTACACAGCCATGGTATATGCGCGCAGGCACCATGCTGTAACTGTCTAGGTGTGAAACACCAGGCAACTAGAAAATCAAACAAACGTGGATTTAAAAATTGAAATGATATTTCAGGCTTTGAGAAGAAATATGTTTATTGCTTCATTTATGCAATCCTCAAGACTTGCGGGCAAAGAAGACTCCATTATCTACGCACTTTTATTGAGCGTGATACTACAAGTAATAATAATCGTGGGCAGCACTAAAACCAGAAGATCAAACTGGTGTTTCGCTGCCGTACGAACATGGAAGAAGAGGGCCTCAGCAAACTATCTAAAGGACGGAGAGGGGTGGGGTTTTATTGTAAATAGCTCTGTGTGTCTAAAGACAATGTCCAAGAATGAAGTGAATGCGCTTTTTAAAATCATTGAGATTATCATGTCCGGGTGTTCTGCTAGGGCATGACGCCATCAGCGGGATGCGCCCAACGTCTTTTGCGAACCGCACCCTACACAAGCCCAGAACGCAATGGCTGACAAGTGTTTACCTGACATTTCGACGAGAAGCACCAGCAAGCTCTCGGCTGCGTGACATATCCTGTAGGGTTTCCAAAAACCCGCGAGAAGAAACAGGTTGAACCTACACAAGAGGGTTTGAGGTGATCAACTTTCGAGCACTAAACCGTCTGCGTAACTTTCGCCGACGGTAATCTGCCACGTGTTCAAATGGGTTTCATTTCTCCATTGGATTTGCGTCTGTTCAACTGTGCTCATTTTACGCAGAAAAATGTGACGTTCAGAATTTTAGAAGCAACTAAAACCCCCCCAAATTTTTGTGGTTGGCTACAAGTTATATGAAAGCGTTTTGGAAGGATACTGACAGAGCGTCCTTTCCTCAGATACGTTCCTTCTCCAGTGAGTTGGTGTGCATATCATGGGAACCACTCACTTGGTATACCAGAATCTCAGAACTAAAATGCCTTCCAGTTTTGAAAGAAACCCGTTCACAACAGATTGTAGTTGGCCAAATATTTCGGGTAGCCCAAGCAAAATTTCGATTTACTCACCGTTTCGCAATGGTCTGATTCATCGGGCGTCACGGCCAACGCGGTGAAAAGACCTTGGAAACTCTGCGGTAGGTCTGAGATTTCTACCATAGTTCCTAAAAATTGATAGTATTTGTGAAATAAACTGCAGCAGAACGACCCGTTTACAAGTGAACCGATCACTTTTAGTAATACTAACTGACTGTGGATGTCCAGGATTTCCGCTGGTCCATAGGACCAATGGCTTTCTATAAGCTTCATACTGATTGTCAAAATCCAAACTTTACAAAATCCAAACTTTTTTTAAAAAACTAAAACCATGAGTGATTCACTGTTACGTCTTATCTGACTTCTGAGAAGAAAGAATTGATTAATATGACCAGCAAGATTTTCATCTGGTAATTTGTCCCCAAAAAACAGTCACTACGTGAATAGACGTTATACACTACTAATAGGGTTGCTGAAAACTCTGACCACTACGTGACCACGTGATGTGGTTTCCGCAGTTGAAGGATGAGTGGCGCCAAATCCTGTCTACTTGAGAGCTAATCATACTGCTGATTGGCTACTAGTGGTCAGACGGTTGAAGTGTTCAAACTATTAACTGGGTGGAGCGGGTTCGAAAGTCTCTCGTGAGATGCGCTCTGTTGATGATTCCCTATGAGTGTTCCTTGAATTTCGGCACAGATTGACTTCACTTGTTGGATGTAATCTCGAATATCATTTCATTGTTTATCCGTTGCTCAGAGAAGGCATCCGTTCGGGCTAAACAGTGCGGTTTTTCGACCTAAACTAATCCTGATTTCCCAACTACATCGTCATTTCAAAGGTTTCTTGGATCGTCAGTTGACATGGAGTTTTAAATGCGAATGGGAAACGGCTTGTGAAGCAGAATGTGAATTCTCAGGCATTTAAGTTTGTATAGCTATAAATTTTTATTACTGAGTAAAATAACAATATTTAGATAAACAAAGCCTTCTGAAGGGCTTGGTTTTTTATAGTTCGCACGTCACGCAACGGAAGGTTATTGTATAAGAGCAGTCTCCTTGAAATAACTACCAATCTGCCTCTGCTTTTCCCCTTTTCGCGCACCTGATTGTGGCGGATGATTTCGAAGGTGACCCTACACTGGAAGGCCGTAAGCCTTGTTGTAAACTCGAGGTGTTTCACTGATTGAAGCGCGGATTTACTAACCAGAAAGTCCGGGGTTCTAGCTTGACTGCATCTTTCAACTCGGCGTCTAGAGTTGGGAGATCTAGGAGTATCTCAGTCCTCGTACTTCCTTCCGACGGCACGGCACCTTGACACAGAAAAGGTCTTACCGCTTAACGATCAACAATTTTCGTTTGCTTGTTGAGGTGATTGCATTATTTATAGCCACACTGAGTGAGTAGATAAATTTTAACCCTTGCACAATTTCCCATTCAGTGATGAAACAACCACAACTGGATAACTGCCAAATTTAATGAAATGTTGTGAGCTATTTAGCTACTCATAAGTAGATTATCTGAGACGCTTAATCTAAACCGCACCTCTCTACACTGACTATCCCTCTAGGTCCTATTATTATGCTTGAAAATTGAGCTTGCTAGGTGTCAGTTGTTTTGGCATTACGAAGTAAGCTGCTGTTTTAGGATATACGGCTGGCCGTTTGTGTGCTTCTCTAACGAAGTTAATTTTTACGATATTTTCTTCGTCAATTAGAATGATTCGTGTGAGTCGACTCGTGCGTCTCAGAAGGGTTGAGTCTACCGGTGTACGCTTCACGAAACTGTCATTTGCTGGCTGAGTTCTGATGTACAGTGATGTAAAGGCCCTTCGGAGCACAATTTGGCATAGCAAACTTCTCTAGTCTTCAAGTCTCGGAACACATTGGTTTAAACAAACTCACACATTTAGTGAACACATCACTACTATTCTACTCACTGACAACTGGACAACTTTAGAAAAACAAGGAACCTGGACAACAACTCACCGTTCACTGTCAAACACAATATCAGTAGCAAAAACTGGCGTGCAAAATCCATGATGATCAAACCTTCACTGTGCAATTACTGGAGGTTTAATTGAAAATGAATTGCACGGTTTTTCTCTGCTTAGACAAACTCTCGAACCACATTGGCTCACACAAAAGCGATTTGATTCCAGGCTTGGTGCACGCCATTTTATGTGGTTCTTACCATGAGCCAATCGCTGCATGGAACGTAACAATGATATGACAGAGTGCATTTCTGTTGACCGCATTTCTGTTGCAAACTTGCAAACTTTTCACCTTCTATCACAGTCACTTGGTCTCATCAAAATTCATGTGGACTGAGTACACCTGGCTGTTCGTCCCCTAACCACCAAAAAAGTTCCAAGAAAAATACTGCACAAAATGTTCTTGTTTGTCAAAGCAACCGGCAAAAATTTTTTCTGTCCTCTGTGTAGGAGTGCATTTTCGCTCAGTTTAACACGTTTATAAACACCTGATGTCCACGGGTACAGAAAATCAGCGGAGACAAGCTTTTTGAGTGTTGAAATCTCAACGACGTGTAACGAGTTAGGACGTGGGGTGGATAGACGCTAACTACTATGGGGCGAGAAGTTCTCATCTTTGTGAATTCGAAATCCTAATGTACGGATGTGGTTACTTACGGAAATTCACAACCTCGTGATTAGTTTCGTCGTTACCGAGACTAAGTGGATCGATGTGGAGTGACACGAACACCTGACCTGTTGACTAAGGATGTGGCCTCTGACCAACTCATCTAGGAACCAGGTTGTGAACTTCGTGCATGCGGTTGGAAATTATCAGATTCTCCGCGGAGACTCGTGAACGACCGGACTCAACTTGCTGACTGTTTACCAGTAGTCAAAAGACTGACCGAATTAGTTGAGAGTTCACCACACAGAACATCGAATATCACATTAAATTATCTGGCATGTACAAACGGGTCGGCGGACACGCGGTCCAGAGCTTGAGAGCTGGAACTCTCAAATACAAAGTTCCTCGTCTTATCCATCAAGTCTGCAGGATGAGTCTCAATACACACGAAAAAACACCCGTGTGTCTGAATTTCCACTATCCGACAACACGTGTGTTTTAAGCTGGCAAGTGATTTTTAGCTCCCTTGTGATGATGCTTGTTCGTTACTGAAAATTACCGTACACAAACGGACTCGATTTGACGTTCCACACCCTCATGGATCGATGCTAAATGTCCACGTCTTGGATCTTCTTATAATCAGCTTTACTTATTTGTTCCCCCAGTGGTTAAAGCATGAATTTACTAATCGACCCCTGTCTCTCGACTTCTCCTGTCTAGGCTTGCGCAACCTGGCAGTATCCCACCCCTGGTGTTTCCTTCGGGTGGCATGATAGCTAGGGTGTTATAGCTGAATGATTATTTGATGACGAGGTGGTTAGAGCACGAATTTACTGATCGGAGCGTCTGCAGTTCGAACTCCACTTTCCCTGTCTAGGCTTGGGCAACCTGGCAGTATCCAAGCCCTCGTGCTTCCTTCTGGTGGCATGACAGTTAGGCGCCGAAAGGGTGCAACAGCTTAACGAAAAAAGACCGAATGCAGGTTTTCAAACAGCATGTGTTTTTTACGAGAATTCTGCACACCGCTGTTCAGAAGAAACGTCAAAAATCAACTAGACTGAAATGTCCTGTTTGCGTTTGTTTAAAAACCAGGGGAAGAAAACAGGGTCAGGTTTATCCTTTAATATTATCGTCTAGAAAACCTATAATGGGAGATCAATGGCACCACGAAGCATGCTGTTCGGGAGGATATGAGGGAAAAAATACCGCTGAATTCTCCTTCCAGTCTGTAATATCACAAGTTCAGAGGATACTACTTCCAAAACGGGATCGGTTAGTAGTAAGTAGAACCGATAGTTTAGACAAATTTTTATTTTGTACTTTATAAACGTCGGTTGTGTGAAGCTGTGGAAGAATTACCGAAAATGTTAGGCTGCAAACCTTTACTATCACCCTATTTTATCTGTGTCAGTTGTAAGAAGTTGTAAGAAGACAGACTGATACGATGCTCAGTTTGAAGAAAAACCGCTTGCACGGGGCACCATTCTAACTTCAGTGATTCTCCCTTGGTTGTCGATGGTTAGAACGGTCCTTCACCTGCCCTGACGCAATTATTCTGGTGGGCTTACACCCAATGGAGGAGTACTGGGCTCGCGTTTCGCTCTTATTGGAGCTAGGCAACAGTGCCTATTCTTGCCTATGCCCAGGTCTGAACTCTGGACATCTGAGATTCGGGAGAGCGTGTTAGCAATAATCCATTAAGTGCACCATTCAAGGCTGAATGCATTCGTCTGTTCAGGTGCGGCGAACGTGCATTGGTGGAGTAGTGCAAATAAGCATAACCCACATGTCGGACGTCCGGAGTTTTATCCCCGATGCAGTCAGGGATAAGTGCAGCAGGAGAGCCCAAGCCCAGTGCTCCCCTTTCGGTGTGGACTCATCAGAAAAAAACTGCACCAGGAGAAGTACTATTCAAACGAGACTGACGGGAAAGTTGAACACTGATCAGGATGCTATATCTTCCAGCAGACGTCATATGCAAACAGGTTCAAAACGAACAACACTCTGGAGATATTAGCCAGACAGTGTATCATGGTGCAAGAAAAAACTGAAACACAAAATGGCAAAGAACATGGTCCGTTTGACGTTTCCGTTCAAGGACCTTAATTCACAGGCTCAATGAAATCAAGACCACCAAATAACTCGGTTCAGTGTGTTGTGAGCCTATTACCCTCAAAATATCAGACAATACTACCCGTCCTGCCACATTCACAGTGCATCCATCGCCTCAGCATCTGCTGCAGTTTAGACGAACAGACGGAACTTTTGGTACCGACGTTTGGGACTGTCTCGCTGTTGGGTAGGTTCATAGGCCTACTACACGGACAACTGTTCCAATTCCGCCTTCCTCGCTCACTTTACATGTTCTAAAAACTTGACATCCTGAACTTAATTCTGTTCATCTCAGTGCGCTGTAACTCGCTGTCAACAATGAATTTGTTTCAGGTCTTGTTAGTCATTTGCTGTGGGCCACGACTACTTCGTGCTTGGCAGCCGCGTCATGCTTGCCCTTGTTTGTTTTAGTGAGAGAGCTTCACACACAGTATTGCGCCCGACACAACTAGTGTTCGTTTTTATTCGTTTTTAGACGGTTTCAACTGAAGAAACCCTACAAAATGGCACTAATTTGTACTGCATATACATTTTTGTGGGCTATTCAAATGAACAGGTCGGACAAAATGTCATCAATAGTAATCCTTGTCGTGAGAACCATCGATTGGAGACAAGAAATCAAACTCACAGTGATGAGAAATTATTGATTTCTTTGTTCTATGCGGGTGTGTGGTCCGTACTAATACCGGTGAGCAGTACTTAGACAGGCAAATTGTGAGAGATGTTAGTGCCGTTCCAGAACGTGAAACCATTGTACATAGGGATAGTTATTTCCGAAGCATGAAAGCTGGTTTGAACAGCACCAAGGAAACGCATTACTTTAGTTGAGGTGGACAGCAGGAACGGAAACAAGAAACCTGTCGTCCGAGGAATTCTACCACTCCGTTTCGCTTGTTGAAAAGCGGGTTGCAGTTGAAGAAGAAGCGTCTTCACACACTTGTTAGTATTTCTCACAGGAATGTCGCCCCCACCCCGCCTTTTAAGCCCCAGTTGTTTGGATCACTATGGGGACTTTGGTTAAAACACCTCCAGGTCTCCTGGCTCCCCGAAAATCCGGTTTTCTTCATCCGTTAACTGCTTTCGTCCATATAAGAGTAGTAGATAGGGGACTACGAGCAGCAAAAGGTGGCCACTAGATAATTCCGTCCCATTCATTCCACAGTCAGAAGCAGCCCAAGAGACGGACATTAATCGGAATGACTTTTTGTTTCATAAAGGGAACTACGCACAAGGTTGCTGAAAACTCTTCGACAGCCCACGACCGGTTTCGCCCTTCTTGGGGCTCATCTTGTAGGCGCAGTCCACCAGTTTGTGTTCTACTTGAAACCAAATTGGACTGATTGCGACAAACACACTCATTTGCAAACCAATTTGGTTTTCACGGGAGACTCAAATGAATCTCTCGTTTATGATGTTCTTTAACTGAAAGTGCTGCACACAGGCCGCTTCATGCTTTAGTTGGTACGATACTCGAGATATCGCAGTATACTTTCATAAAGGAAACTACTCACAAGGTTGCTGAATTCAGGGGAATCAGGCCGCGGAAATTTCTGTCGATCATGGTAGATGAAAACAGAGAACCTACAGTAGTTTCCTTTGTGAAAATATACTGCGATATCTCGAATGTCGTATCAACTGAAACATGAGGCGGCCTATGTGCAGCACATTCAGTTGGAGATCATAAACGAGAGATTCATTTGAGTCTCCCGTGAAAACCAAATTGATTTGCAAATGAGTGTATTTGTCGACCTTTGGTTTCATTTATAAAAAAGACGCGGGCTTCTGCGGTCGCCGAGCCTTGTAAACAGCTTGCTGGAAGAACTTACTCACCTGGGGACTTGACACTGGACGCAACTGCTCTCACAGAAGAACTGTTTTCAGCGTAAAGCTTCCAAACATGTTTGAGAATAGGTCTAGGTAGCTGGGATACGTCTACTAGTTGTGATCAGGTGGTAACTGCTGACCTCTTCACGTGACTCGGCAACTAGCCTGATTCGTCCTCAATGGGCATGAATGCGAGGCTCACCAACCCTATATTTTGGCAGGACAAATTGCAAAAGTGGATTGTTTTCTAAACTCACCATAGGTTGTGGTAACAGTTTCAAATGCTTTTTTAATTGTTGAAACAATTTCAGGTGTGATATAGATGGAACGGTTTGTACTAACCTACAATGGTTGCAAATTTTGAATTGTCTGGTCTCCGTATGTGGGTTTTGTAACCGATGATAATCTACTGTCAGTGTTTTTCTGTGATATTTTTTGACTCCCGTGTGTTAGTTTTACAGAATTCTTCTGATCTTTGGGAAATCGCATCCCTCCAAACGACTTCGTCTTGGTGGCACACTTTGAATGGCACTTTGTGGAAAAGATCGATTCACACAGATCGATATTTGTAGACATAAACGGTGCTCAGAATCCAGTTTAATTGGCATGAGACTAGCTCAAAAGCCTTCGAATTCGTTTGCTTTTGTTAAACAGGAAGTAGTCAACCAAGGGTCATGAGGTTTTTCCGTTCCTTGTCGTCCAGTTTACGGACTATGTAGGTGTGAACCAGTAAAAACCACATTTGTGTTGGTAACAGCACGTTTGTACAATTTACGGGCTCAAATGCAAATAGAATCAAAAGAACCCCCTTTTAAAACTATTTTATGTGACCCTAACGATGATTCATCGTACCCTGGCACATTAAGGATCACATATGAGCTGATTCAACTAAGCAAAAAACCTAGCCTCTGTCGAATTTTTTAGGACACAGACCAATCAACAAACTTATGAAATCTTTCATGTTTTCCGTCCCACATCCGCTAGAAGGAGTGGAGTGGACCAGTTTTCGTTTCATCAAAAAAAAAACATTAGAACCCGTAGGAATGTAGCCGTTAAAGAACTGACGAGAAAAAAACAGTAATCAGAAGTGAGTATAAACAAAATGTAACACAACCCGAAAACGCTGTTTCCTCTGAAGAGTCTCAAAGTCCACAAAGGACCTTGTATGTATCATATTGATTGATGTGGTGTTTCGAAAGGAATGGAGGTTTCTGGGCGGATTTAAATGGCTGTACGTATAGTTTCCTGAAAGATTTAATTGCCCTACAACTGGATAGTACGATGACAATGCCGTTGGGGCCACGACGACTCTGCACAAATCGTTTGCGCCTACGAAACATGGTGTGCGGATTATGAAGCCAGATAGATTGGCGAAACTAGCAGATAACTGCAAGTACGAACAGTGGAACACAAAAACTGGACATGTTTTGCACTCAGGAATACCACTTATTTCGCTGAACTAAATAAGACCAGGAAATCGCAATTCATGGCCTAACAGACACGCACATGGTACTGTTCGACCGAGCCAAAATAGCCCACTGTGACCTAGAATGTTGTGCAGAACGTCACTGTACAGACGTTGTAGCCATTCACTCTCCACAAGAAGGTGTCAACCGAACTGAGGGCCACCTGGATTTATAGCTCCCTCGACCTGCACATGAACTGCGTGTGCAGATGCGAACCTGGCTAATCGGAGTATTCCATTCAAGAAGCACTACTCACAAGGATGCTGAGAACTATTCGACAGCGGACGATCGGTTTTGTCCTCACTTCTTGGGGCTCATCAGGTACGCACACAGTCCCCGAGTCACCTTTATGTTCTTTTTGAACCAAAAATGCATGAAATTTGACAGATAAACCCATCCACGTACGAATTTATTTTTGAAGAGAGACTCAACTGAATTCCAGCAGCACATTCACTTGAAGAATATCATAAACAAGAGATTCAGCTGGAAATCAGGTAAGTCTCCCGTTAAGACCAACTTGGTATGCCAGTGAGTGTAGCTCGCGTAGCTCGTGGGATATTGATTGTCTTATTGACGGTGTCATTCGGACTGTGTCTTTTTGCCCATGTGGCTTTCATCATTTTACTCCTGATGAAGGTTGTCCCATGTGACCACAACACTAAGTAATCGTTCCGCTCTAGAACTAGAATATAACGCCAAACTTTGTAGGTCCACTCTCCAAGATCTAATTGTTTATTTAGACGCACTTTGACCGTGAGTTCCTCATTTTCACTTAACAGCAGTCATGAACTTATGGGTTTTTGCGTTTTCTACCAGTAAGTACGGTAGGATCTTACATGGATTTTCGACCAGGCTGAAATTAGGACTGCAGACTTCGCAGTCACGCGCTTTCACGTGACGAGGAGGAAACAAATTGTTGATGAGTTGAAAGGTGATAATCACATCGATTTACCTGGTTAGAGTAGTGCATAAAAGAGGTCCAAGTTAACATAGCGGGGATCGATGGGGTCGAGCCCATGTCACACATTATGAGAACTGGAAAGCTTCAACAATTATTTCGTAATGGTCTAAACTGCTTCCAGTTTGGTGCGGTTTATGGTTTAGCTATAGTCATTGGTTAAAAGAGAACTGCAGCCTCGCAGCGTGGCTTCTTCTCCCTTCGGACTGATGGTTGGTTTGTATCTCCTCCCCTAAGGGCCATTGGACTGTCCAATTGGTATTCTCACTCACACTCGGCTTGGAAATCCTTTGGAATTACTAGTCTCTGACTCCATGGCACAGTTATCATCGACGTTGACAACCCAGTAATATGTATTGCAATGCAACCGTGAGTGTAGAAAGCCTTAGTGAGGAGTTGGAAAGGAAGGGAAGAGTGAGGACTTAGTGCAATGAGGTTCTGTGATGTTTAGTAAAACGAGTGCTCTTTGGAAAGCGTTGAAATAGATACATCTAAACATCATGTCGAATCAAGGGACCATCAACAAGATGGACCCAGCTTCTTTTGCGAACCTCATCCGACATAAGCCCAACGAAAGCCGAAACTCATCTGGGAAGTCCGGTTAGGAAATGACAGCATGGATGCCATTGGGACGAGATGGCTCAGTGGTTAGAGCGCAAATCGGAAGGTCCATGTTTCGAACCCGACCTCTGCCTCTCGACTTCCCCTGCCTAGGCTTGGGCAACCTGACAGTATCCCAGCCTTCGTGTTTCCTTCGGGTGGCATGGCAGCTAGGCACCGAAACGGTGCTACAGCTGGACGATTTTTTATTCCATTGGGGTCGGTTACATGTTGTGTCCTGGAAAGTTTCAAACCACCTTCAAACAAGATCATGTGGGCCCATATGGAAAGACTAGAATATCCCATATTGTACATATAGACAACATCCGCTTTCTTTCTGCATTACCACGTCATGATAGGCCCTGGTTGACGATGTTTGAGCATACCTAAAACATGCCCCGAAACAACTCAAACTGATGAGTTTCTTCTATTGATCCAAAAGGGTACTGTCGATATGCAGTTTCAAAACAGATTACCTGGTTTGGTTGGTTGATGTGAAACGGGACAACTACACCACTGATAGGTTTGTTAACCCGATTCAAGAAAAAACATCACAAAGGATTTTACAGATCGAAACACCGAAACCCATCTCTGGGATTTTATCGCGACGCCTGGTCTTATACACTGACCGCACCCCTGTGTCAGTTTTAACCTGTGAATACGTCATCGGTTTCTTTCACTGTGTGCAGACCACAGTGAGTTTGGGGAGAAACCCTTAGTATATGGGAATCAGGTTGCATCCGATACCCCTGAGTTACGAGGCTGGGAGGGGAGTGTACTATTTTTGTAAGCTTTGATTTTTCGGATTGTGTACTAATCAATGAAAGATGTCCGGATTAGAAGACGATCACTCGAGACTTCTCTAAGTGGATTGGCCGAACCTAACTGGTAAGAGCAGTGTGATGGCAACCACTAAAATTGTCCTCGGTAAAACTTGTGAAAAACAACGACAATGAAAATAAATCTTGTTGCGATTTCATTCTGTAAGTGAAGCCGATCTAAGCTGAAAAGCCGAGAAGCACTGTACAGCTTACACTGTACATCCTTATTGGGAATCATCAGTGCAGTGCACCTCTCGCGAACCCGCGACCTCCTGGCCAGAGGTTTGAACATTTAACCGTTCGGCCACCAGCAATCGATCAGCAGTGTGATTAACTCGCACTTAGACAGGATATCCCGTCCAATGCAAGACGATGGTAAACGCGCGGGAGAGAGTAATGTGGACAAATAGGAGGACGAAAATGTGCTGGCAGGTGTAGACATGCTAAAAATGAAGACTACTTGAAGAGAAGATCACCTCAAACGACATTTTCCGGACGTCCGCGAAAAACTGACATTCATTTTTGCCCCGGGACTGTGGTCATCACCTACAGGAAAGTAATCTGACCTTGCGAACGTCGCGAATTACAGGAGCCAAAAGTCGATGACTGGCGGTGGCCCATTTGGAAACTGAAACATAGATAAACGTTCAAGGTCAAGTTAGTTGTGAAGGAAACTACTCACAATGTCGAGGAAAGCTTGCCGAAAACCGACGAACGATTTCTCAACCGCACTTCCTTGGGCTTAGGTGATTGGAGCAACCCCAAAGTTTCCGTCACCCTTATCTCCGAATTGAACTCAATTCAGGCACAATTCGCGACGTACACTTAATTGCACACCAGTTTGTATGGGGGAACTCAGCTGAAACCCAATGGTAGCCCTCATTTATGAGCCGTGAGAAAGGCCGAACTACTTGTGGACTGTTGAAGCGTTTTCAGCCACCTTATGATTGACTTTCCTCAAGTATTACATAACGCGATGTCTCGAATATCTTACCAAGTGAAACATGATGTGGCCTTTTGCAGCATATTCTGTTGAACAGGAACATCATAAACGCATCTATTGATTGAACTGAAGAACATGGAGTACAAACCCTCGTCAAAATCTTCCCTTCAAAGCTGCCACTTTTGACCACTTTCAGCCGGTCTTGCGTTGCTCCTCTAGCCTGGAAAAGGCATCCTTCAGAGGGGGAAACGACGGTTGATTGGTTCTTCCAGAAATGTGTCATTGGACTTGGAGTTCCTACCAGTCGTTGCTGAACGTCCCACTATAATTTTGAGACGGGTTTATTAGGCCTTGAAATGAGAAGGACAAGGCCGCAAAAAATCATATATATATCATATATATATAATGGCCTGAGTTCGTTAGAAAAACTCCTCAACGTGCGCGCACTCACACAGGAGAACCCCTATGATGAAAGAGGTGAAATGATGTGGAAACCAAAGACGACAACTCTGAAGGTTAGGACATGACGACTTTCAAGAAAAAATAGGAAAAACGACTTTGGTACCAGAGGTGAACGGCTAAACATGCCTTTGCACAGGAAGAAAACTCTTACTTGAGTAAGACCTAGCCAAAAAAGGACAATGAAACTATGCAGTGTCTGGTGAAAATTTTAACCGTATAGATGTATTGCACTACTCATAAGTTTGCTGAAAATTTTTCGACAGCCCACGACCGGTTTTCGCCTTCCTTGGGGCTCTTCGGGTAGGTGCAGTCCCCGAGTTTCCGTTAACTTTACGCTCTACTTGAACCTAAATTGGACTGATTTCGATAAATACTGTCATTTGCAAATCAATTTGGTTTTTCAGAGAGACTCACCTGGAACCCAGCTGAATCTCTCGTTTGTGATGATTCCAGGCAACTGAATGTGATGCACCAGCCCCCCTCATGTTCCGGTTGCTACGATATTCAAGATATCGTGATACATGTATACACGTAATGCACTGCTAATAAGGTTGCTGAAAATTCTTCGACAGCCCACCACCGGTTTCGCCCTATTTGGGGCTCATCAGGTAGGCGCAGTCCCCGAGTTTCCGTCAACCTTATGTTCTACTTGAAACCAAATTGCACGAAATTAGCAAAATACACTCATTTGCAAAGTAGTTTGTTTGAAGATGAGCCTGATGAGCCCCAAGAAGGACGAAACCGGTCGTGGGCTGTCGGAGGATTTTCAGCAACCTTATGAGTAGTGCATTACGTCTATACATGTATCGCGATATCTCGAATGTCGTACCAGCTGAAACATGAGGGGGCCTGATGAAGCACATTCATTTGCCTGGAAACATCACAAACGAGAGATTCAGCTGCGTTCCAGGTGATTCTCTCGCAAAACCAAATTTGTTTGCAAACGAGTGTATTTCGTTGATATTTTAACTGGTTTGCTGAACCTGTTTCATTTCACAAAATATTTTGCTATGCGGCATGTAGATACAACTTCAACTGAGTTCGTACGCAACAGTGAGTGGTGATGCACCATCTTCCGTTCAAAATAGGCCTTTCTCAATTAACATTCGTTCATTTGTTTGTCTGGTATCTTGATTTGGGACTGTTCAAGTGTTATCCTCACACAAGGCTGTACCGATACACAAAGGAACGCCCCTCTCCTTATACGGAGCTTGACTAACCCGGTGACTGTGAATGATGCGTGTTTCTTAGAACACCTGAACTGATACTATTTAACAGTCTCCAGAATGCTAAAACTCTGAGGAATACTTTGTTCGAACCTTGAGTCGGAAAAAGACCGAATTCAAACCCAAGACTAACACAAAGTGAATGAGATTATACGCATTTGTTGAGACAACAAGCTTGGTTTTTGTTGAAAAGGGTTTATAGCCCTAATTCTTGTTGACCCATCATAAAAATTCAAGTGCCCAAGCTCGCCAAAATGAAACGAAGTAGGAGGAATAGTTACCTTGGAGATTATTATTATCAAACTTGATTTTGCCAAGATAATGTTGTATGTTGGTCTTTTTGTGCTCACTGTTTCATCTGGTATCGATTGATTAGGAATGCATGGATATCTGTTCATGAAAAACACAAAAATACAACATCAACATCAGGCAGAAATTATACGGTGTAGCCTCAGTCCGCAGCCTTATTTAGTTTTGTCCTGAAGTTGCACCGTTGGAATGTGGAATGTTTTGGAACAGAATTATGTGCAACAAACGCTGGTGAAAACCAAAGCGCTTTATCTGCACACAGGTGTGCACTTACTTACAACTTACAGCCAAAAAAATCTTTTTTAGGCACATCATTTGGCTAAACACACGTCATCTTTCTCAGTGTGCCGATATATTGCTAGCTCTGGTGCGTTTACTGGTGGTTGGTCAGGCGGTCGTTGATCTGTCCGCCGAGCGTGGCAGTTAGCTTGCAAACGTTTTGTCCCCAGTCGATGAGATATCGCGAGTGTGCAGTTCTCACGCAGAATCGCTCAACTGCTCATTGACGATGTCTCCTCGACTGGGAATGGAGGAGGTTTGCAAGCTAAGTGCCAAGCTCGGCGAACAGATCAATGGCCACCTGAGCAAAAATCAATATCGCCTTTATTGGTGACAATGTCCCCTGTATGAGGCCTGGAGTGAACGCGAACAAATAATCTTTCGTGTTTGTGTTAGACTCACAACCACCACAGTTCGCCAGTTGTCCCAAGCCACACAGAGTTTTTCCCCAGAAATACATTGTTTTTCTCCATTTTTGGCACCAACCGCCTTACGCTCAACTTTGCTCGTGTAAGTTGTCTGACGAATAAATGGTCTGTATCAAAAAGTCTACCAAAAACTTTTAAACGCCGATTATTTTGCCTCGTCAAACCAACGTACCGATTGCTAGACTACCAACCATAGTCTACCGACCCGTCGGTTTACGTCAAGCTTTCCGGTTGAATTGTGGTCAAAGTGATGATGATGCGCTTTCCAATTTGATGGTCGTAATCGCTATCCAGAAGGTCTTTTTAGAAGAGAGATTCCTCCAGTACTGTTAGCACTTTTTTTAGTTTTAGACAAAATGAGGACACCTGGTTGATACTTCGTGAAGGGAATGAAGCCACAAACGGATCGGATAAGGCAGTTTATCTTCCGATGTGCGGTACGGCAATGGACAGCCCGCGAATGAACTAATTTTCAAACACCATTGAGAACGCAACTCGATGCTGTCCAGAATGAGCATGTATATCTGGGCAAAACGTAATCAGGCAGAATAACACCACAGAATCACGTAGGTAAATGTCACTTCATCTCGGTGTCTTCTTCCATGTGAACCAAACAGTACGCCAAACACATTTTTGGGACACCTTCGTCTGATTTCACATCAGTTCTCCGAGCAGAGGAGATCCTAGGACTTATCTTTGGGTCTTCTCCTGCAAGTGAAGTTATTCTGTGGAGGAAAACTCAGAGGCACTATGCAACCGTTGCTGAAACCTCACAGCAGTGTATATCTAGCGACCTCTAAGCCAATCCGTACCCCTGTTCTCTTGGTCAGCAGTTGAGCGCTATATTATTCGGCCAAGAGTGGCTGCTTAACGGTGTGAATGAAACTGTGAACTCTCCCTAATAAATATTAAGTAATCCAATTAGGAATGATAGAACCTAACAAGTCGCATGATCCTTGTGTCATTCGAAGTGCCACGCAATACGACATCATGTGACGTGAACGGCGTGATGAATGAAAATCTCTGGTGCCTTATTCTGTCTACGGACGAGTGAATCACACTGTTGATCAGCCAATCATGGCTGGATTGCATAGTATTCAACTGTCGATCACAGCCTTGCCAGGTAGAATTTTCCTAATGAACGTACACCGACTTCATTCCCATTTCGGTCGGTCATTCACAGGTGAACCAGCCTGACCACTTTTAATTGGTTGACTATACGTGTTGATGCAGACGGATGAATCCAGCGATATCTCAGAGCACTTCTCCATCAGCCATCACCTTCAGACAAGTACATTCAAAAATGTTTACAAAATTACAGTCATTAGCATATTAATCAATTTGCAAAGGTGCTTATGTCGTTCATGACAGAAATCGATCACATTCCTTATTCTCTCGACTAGTCGGTCCCTCTAATTCATTTGTGGTCATGCGGCAAGTTGAAACTTATTCTTTGATCGTGCATGTTGACACATGTAGGTTGAACTCGGATAACGGCACTTAGACAGACGAGGTTACATTGCGGCGTACGACTGGCCGAATCAATCCGTATTTACTCACTCAGCGATGCTTGTTGGCTTGCCGGCTGATGACATAGACTACCTGTGCGACTCCTCAGCAATAACGGACAATTTTCTTAAGAGAAAGCCATCTACGCGAAGCAATCCTTCGTGCATAGTTGCGTTCGACCGATGGTGTTCCGGTAAACCAATGAAAATGACCTGAAGCATCGGTGTAGGCGCTTTCGGTAGACTCGACCAATCGGAACTCGTCTGACTTGCGAAAACCACGGCTTTGGTTGGTTCATCCCTACCCGGCCGAGATACTTTAGATGCACGTTGCAAACTAACACCAGTCGGTGAAACCGCATACATGAATTTGCATGGGACACTTACTCCACGGATTAATCAGGGAGCTTTTTCCAAGGAAGCAGTTAGAAATCCAGGAGACACGTAGCCATAGAGGCACAGGCGTACAATTTATCAGTTTAATTTGTTTCGTAGGATAATCGGCAGCTCCAGCGAAAGTGTGTGGATTAATTGTTGGCATAGAAATGAATCAAACATATTTGGCAACTTGAAAGAACACTGAACCCCTGGAGAAGGCACTGAGGGAAAGGAATGTGATCAAAACTAGAGACTGCAAACTTCTGGAGGGAATCTACTGACATGCCCCTCTCTTCGTAACAGTATGAGTCTTTGTCTCTCTTTTGTCCACGTAAAACCTGAAGCAGTTTAGCTTACTGGAAAATATCATGTCAGAACCTGTGATACGCAATCGGTAGACAGGAGTTCGAGCCAACACATAGCGGTTTGTCCTTGAGGCTAGTTTCCTTCAGATCATATCTTCAATGTGGAGGACGGAAAAAAGCTGATGTGGACCAAGGAAGGATCGTACGTTCGCATTTGGCTTCCTTTATTCGTCTGCAGGCTCTAACAAATATGCTGTCTTTTCAGCAGCGTTCTTCCTCAGGGCTAGTTTGCGTCAGTTCTGCAAATATTTCGCACTCACGGATGGGAAAATCGCTTCTTCTGTCTCCACCCAATAACTAATTTGTGTTTGTTTATCCACAGGCATTGAACCGAATGTGAATACACGTTCAATTCAAAACTATTGGTGAACCCGAACAGTTACGGGCCAAATGGTTGTTCGCCTGTTTCTAGACAGTGTCACGCGTGCGCAAATTGGTGACATATTAAATGCACCGGCTTGAAGCGTGATCAACCAGACCAACCACCTAGCTATCCTCACCTTCTTTCCTGCGTCGGATTCTATGTCGTTCGCACCTGCATATCTCTAGTGGGTGAAATGTTCAGATAACCGCCTGAGGCCGGTTTTCAGAACGGCCGAAAAAATTATCAAAGCTAATCTTGGTTGCTGTTTCCGGAAAATAATACAAATCGCTTCTCAGAAGGCGGTGACAAGTAAAGGGTGAAAAACGAAATTTCGGCCTTTAACTGCTCCCGCCTCTTCAGCTGCAGTACGAGGACTACGGACCCAGTTCAACAAAATCAACCATTTTCCCTATAAGATTAAACTTTTTTAGGCTAGACAACTGGGTCGCTCAGTCTCCAGTGGAGATGGGCAAAGCCAATCTAGCCTCTGTCAACCCAATATTGTGTAATCGTGTTGTGGTTGTGGGTATGTTTGTTCCTCGAGTCACACTGGATGAACACGTCACAGCACTCGAGTGCGACTTATACTCAACTGTGGTAGGTCCTGTGACTTCAACTGAACCTGGCGCCACCTCCTTTGTCGATCTGGTATTTGCGCAGGTGGAGCTACTGTTGTTTACTTTCACAGGGCGAGGAATGTCCAGAGCAGCGGAGTCGACGCTGACATAGGCAACGGAAGCTATCAAGCAGGCCTCATAATCGCCTGGGGTTCAGCCTATGTTGCACCACCTTCTCTGTCTCAATTCGAGAAGAGAGTTGCGCGAGGAAATTGCTGGATAATTTTCTTTCTTGAAAACACGACATATCGACCTCGAAGCCCGAGGCCATAAACGACACAAAAACTTTTCTGGAAAACTTAACTTGTCGAGCTGGTCACCCCAATTGCGGACCGTCTGAGATGACAAAGCAGAGATGGGGCAACCAATATGCAACTAAACGGAAACTGTTTGGTTGACCTGGTGAGCAGCCGTCCTTGAAGATGAGCCGCCTCCAAAACGACACCCCATTTTTCAGTTATTATGGAGGGACTAAAACTCACAGTAAAGTGACGGTCCAAATGCCCGCGTAAACTAGTTAAAGCATGACGGGTTGCTTACACCAGATTAGCCAATGGACAGAGATCAGATCAACCCGGTCACTTGACTCTAAGTTGAGCATCAGAATTAGTGGTCAAGTGTTCCTCAAAGTGTGGACTATCGCAGTTGACCTCCGTCGTATTTTGGTAACACCTTTGGTTCCGAGACCTTGGTTAAGGGCTTTTTGGATCGTGCTCTCCGGGTTCGGACTGAAGCAGCTTTATCTGAGCGCAGTCGTATTATGGTGAATGCCTTGGTTCTATATAAAGGCTGATTAGCCCCTCCAGGGCTCAAGAAAACAGTGTGCAGTTTGGACCTCTGCACCTCCTGTAATATGAGCGCAACTACGAGTTCATGAGATTCGAGCTGTAAAAATCGATAACTGTACCCATGATACATTGACGGACTTCCCGTAAAAGGAATATCAGCGTAAGTTGCATTCCAGGTGGAACGAAATCAGCCGTTAATGGGGGAAGATCAACAAAAAAACCGTAACTCGAAGTAAACAGAAGAATGTGAAGACTGCTCAAACCCTCAGGTTGAAAGCGGTGCAGAACAGCCATTTATGCCGAATTTCAATGGATCAGTACCAGCCCACCCCCTACCTTAAGGTTCATCATTAGGAGTTTCAACATTTTGCTAAGCAAACCGCCCCATTCCTTCCAAAATGCTCTGTAGTATTGAGCAAACTACCAGTGAAAGGAAGAAGGCCTTCGCTGCGGAGTTATCTATTTGAGAACGCCAACTGAACAGTTACAGACTATTGAACAGGGAAGCAAAACTCTCATTTGCATCTCGTTTACAAAACTGAATATCCCCCTTCTCCTTGAACGCGTCTTCCTGAACTTTCTCTGGATATTCATTGACTGCTACTCAACTGCAAGCAAATGCTACAAAGAGACTCCACAAATTCCATGAGAGATCTCACTTTTCAAGAGACGCAAAGCGGATTTACGAGAAGACGTGCTACTCACATGCCTCATCAGTAGTATCCACCGTTACACCATGTTAATGTAGTGAACTATTTTTTGTAACAAAGACATGCACAATTCCTAAAAGATTATCTTGCACGTGTACGCCGATAAAGATGGCATTGATACAACAAACAGTCCGAGGAATTCCAGTGAAGACCATTCAAATTATGCTGGCGGAAAATACGGTTCAGCGAAGGAAGAAGGCCTTCGCTGCGGAGTTATCTATTTGAGAACGCCAGCTGAACAGTTACAGACTATTTAACAGGGAAGCAAAACTCTCATTTGCATCTCGTTTACAAAACTGAATATCCCCCTTCTCCTTGAACGCGTCTTCCTGAACTTTTCTGGATATTCATTGACTGCTACTCAACTGCAAGCAAATGCTACAAAGAGACTCCACAAATTCCATGAGAGATCTCACTTTTCAAGAGACGCAAAGCGGATTTACGAGAAGACGTGCTACTCACATGCCTCATCAGTAGTATCCACCGTTACACCAGTATCATGCGATGCCACGTAAGTTCACTTGTACAGACCCGACCCGTCGCACATGTCCCTGTGGTCTTTGTAGACAAGTATTTAAATCTCCGAGCCAACAAAAAATGCCGAACAAATGGCATGGGTTTGCACTTCAGTCCAACCAACTTTCGATATGTGTCGCATAACATTGGTCCTTCAGTTTTTGATCATGCAGGCTCCTTCAAGTGCGACCAACGTTTTTCTTCAGACTGTCGTTTCCTATCTTCCTTTAGATCCACCAAACGATCACCTGGTCTTTAGCTGAACGCCGGGGGTTATGTGCTGTGAATATCATTCCATGCCACCTATGGTTTTGGATGATTTAGTGTTCCTCGTGGCGTCATTGACAGCATTAAGTATAATGGGTATAGTGAGAACCTCATTGGTAGCGACCGTTCAGTAAGTTGGCACGCCTATCAGATGCCGTCTAGATCAGAATCCATCCTTAACGCGTATGTTTAGTGACAGCGGAGGAACCTTCGCGGATCAAGTATTGACTAACATCTTTTGGTTCGTGCTGGTCACTTTGTTCCGTCAACCGACGTAATCCCAACTGGATCAGAATCCACATCTTGCAGTTTTTATTTGCAGTTTTCGTTAACGGAAGCTTACAGGTTCATGTGTCTTCATTGACGGGCTGGCAACGCGATCAGCATCAGTAGAGTAAGACCACAAAACGCATGGAGCTTATATGTTTTCCGTTCCAGAAAGACCAGTGCGCATTCAGTCAATCCAGACATTAACCTGAGAGATTCCTTGTTTTCAGTGATAAGGTGCCAGCTAGTCCTGGAAACGGCAACCCCACAAGGTTTAGAGAGTAAGCCGGTCACAGATTCATTAATTTGTTTCACGAGAAAAAGCCTTGGACTGTGACGCATGCAAAAAGCGCTTTTTAAGTGCGTATTGCCTCGAGAACCAAGCCATTTGCTTCCCTCTGAGGGCCAAAACACTAAACCTACAACCACCTAATAGCTGGTACTGAAATTTACGGCTATTTTATCACATTCAGGGTTTCCACGGTCGAAATTCAAACATCGTCTGGCTATTTGTCCTCACACTGCAGGACGTTTGTTAGCTTTTGCACTAGACGAGAAACCAGATGGCTCAAGCGCCCACATTGCAAACTGACCAGAATTTTATTACAAACGTCTTATAGACCGCCCGACACACACAAGCCTTCTGCTAACTCTAAAGGGCCGAGTGTTGGGATATCCCCTAAACGGACTACCTCGTATCATTCGGGAGGTACAGGCGTATTAGCCTAACTAGCTTACAATGGAAATTTCTACGACACATTCTGAGTGGGTCGATTCCCACGTACCCCAGTCCCGATGCATTTGTTTCCCGTGCAGAACGGACCAACGCCTAAACCTCTCCTTTTCGACAAACACGATGAATAAGACTCTTCTAATCGACATCAGTGACCCTCCCACTTCAAATTTTACGCGCTTTCTGGGAACTAAATGTAGGTTTTGAGTTTCGGTGCCAAGGCAAGCTGCGGCTACTTGACCGGATAGAACGCTTATACGCCTTAGGAAGTGGGTCGCGAAATCTCTTGCCTCCAAATGTGGAGGGTGAGCGAGAAGGTATTACAAAGCTGAATGTGAAAACAACTGAGGTGTCTGGCTTCCTCAAATATTGTCCCTCGTAATCCAAATAATTCCAAAAACCGTTCTTTATATAACATTGCCTCTCATATATTCGCCTATGGACTTTCAAAGACTACGTGGAGCCCATACCATACTGTTTCCTAAATACGCCAAACAGGCCATAAGCAAATAGTTACTGGGTGCTCCCAGTGGACCATTAAAAATTTGGTTGCTGGCTATCAGACATGCCTAGACCTTCTTGAAATCTTCCGTCCGACTGCTTCTCTGTTGAAGAACGTGAAACCGAGGTTTTTGTTTGCCCAAGGAATCTTGGACGGCCCATTTCATCGGATCTAGTGACAGACAACTGGGGAAAAGTAAGTTTTGAAAGTGTGAAGAGCACACCATCACTAGGGGGATTTATACTCATTCCTAGTAGCTTGCGTGCAGAATACCCTTCCTGTTAAATCTGACAAAGCGGGCCTAGAACACAGTTTAGGTCACGTTTGGACGACTTTCATCCTGAGCACTTTTCAAGGCGTGCTTTCAAGCCTTCACCCAGATCCAAATATAATAAAAATTGAGCTATTCTCTTCACGGAACACCAGGCTCAGTCGTCGGGAGCATTCAGCTACTACTTCATCGCGAGCAGTTGGACGAGGGCACATCCAGAGTTAGGCGACCAACCTGCCGATCTAACCGCCACAGCCAGCTACAACCCGGATCCACGAACTGGACTAAGCTCTCACCGGGCCAACTCTTTTGCCTGAAATGCGGATGTATATAGGTGAACAGGGCATCTGTAACCGATTTTTTGGAGCTTTCGGGGAAATGTTCTTAATCTACCATATTAGCCGTGATGCCAAAAACACAACTCTTCTAATACAGTACAATCACTGCCGCTGCCTTTGCCCCGGATTCGTAAGCTAGGATGCCCCCTAGATTTTGCTATGAACTGTGCAAACACCTCAGACAATTGCGCTAAACCAGCCATTCTTGAATTCCAGATCCCACATCCTTGACCGATACACGGCTTTTTCTTTAATTAATCATTGTATCAACTCACCGGTGTAAGCATATCAGCGGTGCACCCACTCGCTCCAAATCGCGTGTTACATAATTACGGCTACTGGCAAGCCAAAACAGCTATGGACGAAATGGACTTCGATCAAGTGTAGGACTGGAATACAGTGCCATGCTTGCCAGGCCTGGTGGCACTTTAAATACATATTTTTGCAGGCCGAAAAGTTATCCAAATCCCTCGGACGTTTTTGTGTACCAGTCTCCTCTACCTTAGGGGTGTCGTGCATTCCACAACTAGGAAGTCAGCTACCAACAACGAAACCAAGTCTCCATCTCTAGTTCTGAAAGACTAGTGCAAATGTTACATTTTACTCGACACACTCGAAAAAAATTACTGGGACCTTTCGAAAGCTTCAGAAGACACAAACACAGAAAACGAAGTTTTCTCATGAAAGTCGAACGTTTCTTTTGAACAAATACCTAGCGCCCTCCAACCAGGGTCTTTTGACTGCAAAAAGTTCATCCAACTCTCTGGTGTGGCAATAAGGACCGACACGGCGTATCTAGTGGATAGTTGCATGAGCGAAACCATGCTGGTCATCTGGTGGTCGTTCTCCAGAACAGCCATGCCTAAAAACTGGCAGAGTCGTTCATTGGTGGTGCCATAAAGCAGCCAGTATACGAGTCACTTCACGCAACACAGCTTCGCGAATATGAGAAAAGGCAAACTTTTGGGATTCTAGTCACATTTTTATCCTCAACTGTCGTACAGAGGATGTACGAGTGGGGTGTCAGTTTCCAAAGGGCCTTCCCGGTGCGCGAGAACTGGGTTACAGCGGTCGTGGAGAGGAGGTGCGAAACAAGCGTTCGCTTGGTGACAGTCCAGTTGACCCCAAAATTATTGATGGCAGTTATAGAATATTGTGCTTGAAAACACGCCGATGCAACCGATCGCGACTACCACCATTTAGCCGTACTGCAAATTCCTGTATCCCATCCACACTTATGCTTTTTGTGACCCTAGCCACACGCCAAAGAGCCTGAGGCTATGAGGCCTCAGTGATGGGTTTAAGTTTTATCTCAAGTTGGTTCAAGTTAGCTCAAGTACATCGGATAATGCCCACTATTTCTGTCACCGTCACTTTGCCGCGAAATTCCCAGTGCCCACAATCCCCACCAGCCATGCTTTTGTTCTGACTGAAACATTATGATCATGCCTGAATGTACGCCACCCACTAATTTGGAAGAAACATTATTATTATTATTATTGTTATTATTATTATTATTATTAATAAACCTCACAAATTGCCCAACTGCCCAGATGTCTGACGCGGACATATTGACACACGCCTACTTCAGTTTCCGAGCTAACTCAAAACGCTGCAGGGCAGTTGGAGTGGGCGGCCATGTTCATCCCGGTTGTCCTACCTGACACCACTCCTGCACCTTTTCGTGATGCCCTATAGATTCAAACCCTGCTGCGCGGAACCGCTTCTCTTCTTCTCGGTGTGTTCTCCCGTTGCCCCCAAGTTCATCGGAGGCTGGCCAGTTTCTAATAAAAATACTTCAGGAACTCTCCTCCAGCAATCACTTCACTTACCTCTAGCTGGTGGGTGATTTTAACGCTCCCAAAGCCTCCTGGATAGATTTCCGGCGCATCGGGTTTAACGGACATTTTACTTCGACGCTGACCGCAGCCGGTCAAAGGACGCCTGGACCCAACATGTTACCGAAATTATCAGACACGCGCAGGCTCACTACCATCTCTATTGGATTTAGATATCACCAAAGAAGGAAACTTGAAAATAGTGACCACCGTGTGCTAGCATCTGATTTCATCTGCTACCGTGCCAGGAACCTCAAACGTAGCTTCGAAACCACAACCGTGCAGGCAGCTCATAAATGTTTCTTTCTTGACCAGGTTAAACTGAGGCCAGCTTCAGTGAAAGAGCTACATAGTAACAAAGCTTATGCAGTGTTCATCCCAATGAAACCGAAGTGCAGTCGAACGAATAAAAAGCTACACAAAAGGATTTGGCGGCTCCTGGAAATGAGATTCTAATCATTCCTCAAAAAGACAACTACAGGGGACACAGAAGATGAGCCGGCATTTCGTGAAATTCGGAACCGTTGTGAATCAGAAATCCGAACTTACGAAAACAGGACAAGGATAGACTTCCAGATACTTCATGGGGTCTACTTCAGACAGCTTACTGATTGTGCCGACCAAGTTTTCTATTCAGGACGCAAGAAAGACGTAACTTTCATTGAGTGTATCCAACAAACTGTTACGGACCTGGTCGCTGGCTTTAAATCCGTTTATTACGAAATGCGTCTCCAACTGTTGTAATTCCTTATCCTTGAAGACTTTGCATTGATTGGACATGGTTTATTCGATAGGTTTTCACCGCTGACCCAACTAACATATGGCCAGGACCTGATGAGAAGATTTTCGTTTTCGGAGCCCACACCTCTAATGGACGACAAGTTTTCTCACTTCGAATGTTTTGTTTGTCGAATAACCTTTTTCCGGCTGTTGTTGATGCTGTATCTAGGACCTAGTTCAAAGCACTTCGGATCCTTTTTTATGTGAGTCGTTAACTTGGCAAACTTACTATCCCGTTCTGATAACTTAAAGAGCAATCCCACACCTTTTTTCGCTTGTGCCTTTCATGCGAACGGAAGCCGGTGAACAACAAGAACAAACCCGTCATGGAAAACTTGGGCGAAAGCCCCATTCCTGTGCATCAGTCCGTGTGATCCGTGTTTGGATGCCCTAATTCCGTTCTGCCCAACGAGACAGATGAGTAGGCCTTTCCTTTCAGGAGTCATACGAATATACAACACGGGCAATACCTGAATATCTAAGTTTACATACCTTACACTTTCTACTCGCCTATAAACCTAATGTACATATGGTACGTACGCGTTGAGTCGGACTCAAGGTCATTGATAGGGCCCGCCCTTGAAATTATTTGAATGCGTAAACAACGCGCCTCATGGGTTGTCCACGATTCTTGACTCTTGTAGTTCGAAATCCTACCCCGTGATAAGCGATTAACCCGGTGGCGCAATTCCTATTTCCGGTTATGATCCCGGTATATTGATTTTCGTCTGCGTTCTTAACCACAGTACTGATGGGCAATAATATGATAGATCTAATTCAATGCAGTTCAGTTCTTTTCAGCGATCGCAGAATGACAGACATCTTTATGCCTGGAAGTTTATCCAACTGCCGCACTGGAATCCCCGCCCCTCTTCTTCAGGGCTGCAGGACAATTTGGAAATCATGGTACGGGGCAATTACTGAAAGTAATGTAACATAGCACTCAAAAAACCACATAACAGAATGAGAATTGAAATATGCAGTTACAGATGTTGCCGGACCATCTGAAGATGGTTGTGGTTTTGACTGGAATACATACCTACTAGTGATGCTTTTTAGATGGACTCCTGCTGAAATTACAAGCAAACTTCAATTAAGCTTATCCGTTATGGCGTGGCCCAATTATAATAAACTGAAAGCTATTCTCCGACGTGACACGAAACAGCAGTGTTCTGATTTGTTAAACGTAAAAATACTCGATCACGGAAAACTCAGCAAAATGTATTCAATGAAGGGTGTGTTTAGGGCGGTGTGTTTAAACTAGTTTGGTCGGTCGCATGAAAAAGCTCAGAACAAAGAAAGTTTGGTTACAGAGCGATGCTGCAGAGTAATAAATCTGCCCATGGGACCGCGAAGGGGAGAGTTCGAAAAGTAATGTTTAGTTAATTAAAAAGGACAGCCATCTACTGCGTGGTAAGAAACCAAAAACAAGAGTATCCACTTAGGTTGCACCAAGTAGCCCACATCATTGTGGTTGGAGGCGCAGCATGAAAAGAATACACCATAGCGCATAAGGATTGACATGCAGAACATACAAACTGACGCTGCCGGTTGCGAGATAACACCACCATCATCATCATCGACAGCATGACATCAGTGTTCAACACCAATGCTCCACTGTCGTACAACAATGATTTATTTGAAAGCCTTATTGTAAAGAAAGGACTAAAGGTGGATGCGGTAGGGACTTAGTGCTAGCTTGCCACAATCATTCCGAGGTGCTTACACCTCCAGACACTCATTCAGGCAATCTGGCTAGAAACTGACAACAAGAACCCCACTGACCGCCTATTCCACATCACCGATCGTTCAAGTGGTCTACGTTTCCTCGTGGATACGGGAGCTGAAGTTAGCGTGCTACCACATAAGACTCCACTTCACGATTCTGCCTCTTATTCGTTACAGGCTGCTAACGGTACCCGCATCGCTACATACGGCGAACGTTCCCTCACCCTTGACCTCGGATTGCGACGTGCGTTCAAGTGGATCTTCCTTTTGGCTGACGTCCAAACACCCATCATTGGTGCAGACTTCCTGACCCACTACAACTTGTCTGTCGATGTTCGAAACAAACGCCTCTTGGACATGCTAACTTCCCTCTCAGTCAACGGAATTAGTGCCCCAGCTTCATCCACAGGTATCCGAGTTATCTTACCTGATTCACATTTTGCTGACATACTTAGGGATTTTCCAACCCTTACTCATCCATGTCAGTACACCCAACCGGTCACTCATTCCGTCGTTCACCACATCCAGACGAAAGGTCCACCTGTCCATGCCAACCCCCGCCGACTTCATCCGGATAAGCTACCAATCGCAAAACACGAGTTCGAACACATGCTCGAACTCGGCATCATCCGCACTTCATCGAGTCATTGGTCGTCACCCCTACATATGGTACCCAAGAAATCTAAAGGTGATTGGAGACCTTGTGGAGATTACCGTTCTCTCAATAACGCTACTATCCCAGACAGGTATCCCATCCCACATATTCACGATTTCGCAAGTACCTTATGCCACACAAACATTTTCTCCAAACTCGATCTCGTACGTGCATACTACCACATACCCGTAGCCCCGGATGACATCCCTAAAACAGCCATCACAACACCGTTTGGCCTTTTCGAATTCACGCGTATGCCCTTTGGTCTTCGAAATGCAGCTCAAACGTTTCAACGTTTCATGGACGAAGTTTTACGTGGTTTACCTTTTGTGTATGCTTATCTTGACGATGTTTTAATTGCTAGCACCTCCCCAACGGAGCATGCAGCTCATCTCAGGGCAGTGTTTGAACGTCTTTCCACTTACAGCATACGTTTAAACATTGACAAATGCTTATTCGGTGTTACTAGCCTAGATTTTCTTGGCCACCACATTGACTCAACAGGTATTTCACCATTGCCCGATCGCATTTTGGCCCTAGAGTCTTTTCCCATACCCACCACTCTCACTCAACTTCGTCGTTTCATTGGTATCATCAACTACTATCGGCGGTTCATCCCTCATTGTGCAGATATTTTGCAGCCACTGACCGATTTACTTGGTTCCAAAGAAAAATCTGTTACTTTGCCCCCGTCGCCATTGCCGCTTTCGAAAGAGCCAAGCAAGCCATTGCTCACGCCACAAAGTTATCTTTCCTCGATACTCACGAAAGCACAAAGCTGATTTTGACAACTGATGCTTCGAACGCTGCCGTCGGCGCCGTACTTCATCAAGTTGTTAACAACGCATCTCAACCACTAGCCTTTTTCTCGCAGAAGATGCAGGCTGCACAAACGCGTTACAGTACTTTTGGTCGTGAATTACTCGCAATTTACCTTGCTATTCGCCATTTCCGGCACTTGTTAGAAGGTAGATCGTTCACCATTCAAACCGACCATAAGCCACTTACGTATGCCTTTAACGCCAAACCTGATCGATATTCACCACGCGAGATACGCCATCTTGACTACATTTCACAGTTCACTACCGACATTCGGTACACTCCAGGTTCGGACAATGTCGTCGCAGACGCACTATCCCGTCCCGACATCAACGCTCTTCACCCTTCCAAGCAGTTGGACCTAGCCAAGCTGGCGAACCTTCAACATAGTGATCCTAATTTTTTGCCCATTCTATCCTTCCCTTCATTTCAAGTCTCTTCAATCCCCTTGCCTCTCCAATCTGGATCCATTTTTTGTGATATGTCTACCGGCTCAGCTCGCCCAATCGTCCCCGAAGCCTTTCGACGAGTTGTTTTCGACCACTTCCATGGCTTTTCTCATCCAGGAATCAGAGCAACCAGGAAGTTGATTAGTGCACGCTTTGTATGGCCCTTCATGAATAAGGATCTGACATCCTGGGCCAAACAGTGCATCGCCTGTCAACGCAGCAAAGTAACTCGGCATACGAACTCACCTATCGGTTCATTTGCAGTTCCTGATGCTCGATTCACACATGTTCATCTCGACATTGTTGGTCCACTTTCCCCATCAAACGGTTTCACTCATATCCTTACCATGATCGATCGTTTTACCCGTTGGCCAGTAGCTGTACCCATTTCGGATACTTCAGCTGAAACGGTCGCCTTTTCATTTTTGCAGCATTGGGTGAGTAACTTTGCACACCTTCCATCGTTACCACCGATCGCGGTTCACAGTTTCAGTGTAATCTCTTCCGTGAGTTTTCCACACTATTCGGTTTCCATCACATTTCGACCACCGCGTATCACCCCTGCTCCAACGGTCTGGTTGAGCGTTTCCATCGCTACCTCAAAGCTGCATTGACTGCCCAAATGAACCCCTCTTCATGGTCCTTTTCTTTACCCCTCATTTTGCTTGCTATTCGCTCCACTATCAAGGAGGATCTTCACTGTTCACCAGCCGAACTAGTATACGGTACAACTTTACGTTTACCCGGTGAACTGGTTTCCACTTCTGGCGCACAGCCCGAATCGCCCGTCACATTCGTCACCCGTCTGAAACAGCATATGTCCGACCTTCGAGCGACACCGACCAGACGATCAACGCGAAAAGAACACATCTCAACCGATCTCTCTTCTACACCATTTGTATTTGTCCGACATGACGCAACGAGGAAACCCCTCCAACCCTGTTATGATGGTCCCTTCAAGGTTATCGAACGTCACTCCAAATACCTTGTTTTAGAGAGAAGCGGAAAGCACGACACTGTCTCCATTGATCGCCTGAAGCCTGCCTTCATCGAAGCACCCACGACCACATCCAGCAATCCTGCTAACCCAGCAACACCCGCACCTACCCAAGATACCCCGCCGCCAACCTCACTCCTTCCACCAGTCGTTCCGGACGACGCGTCCGTTTCCCTCAGCACTTAGCTGATTACGAAACTTGAAGTGAGCAACTTTTCGATTAATTACCTTAATTATTCGAGCGTTTTCCCCTTCACGGTCAACGCTCTAGTGGGGGAGTAGTGTGGCGTTTTGTACCTTTATTTTGCTTTCATTATAACACTACGTATTTCATCAATTGCATAATCGTTTTTTGTTTGAATACGAAAAACTACAAAAACGCGCACTTGTACAATTTCACGCAATACAAACGTGGTCACGTGCTTCGACTCTTCTCTTCTGATTTCGCTCGCGCTTGCAGCGGTCATTTGCGAGTCTCATGTGCTAACTCTGGTATCAAAACATTTCAGACCATCTTCGGAATCTATTATATGTGGGAACTGTTCAGAAGAAGACCCTTGGAACACCATAATTGGATTATTGTTTATCCTCTGACCTGGGCCAACGACGAACTATTTTAAAGAGAACAATTATTAGTGAGTCTGTTCCATCTGACCTCTTTATTATTGTATACCCAACCTAGCGTTATTATTTTTATTTCTTTGCCACACACTCCTGGTGAAGTAACTTATTGGGTAGCCAGACCACTACAGCCCCTAATTCCGTTCTGCCCATGAGACAGATGAGTAGGCCTTTCCTTTCAGGAGTCATGCGAAATATACAACACGAGGACAATACCTGAATATCTAAGTTTACATACCTTACACTTTCTACTCGCCTATAAACCTAATGTACATATGGTACGTACGCGTTGGAGTCGGACTCAAGGTCATTGATAGGGCCGCCCTTGAAATTATTTGAATGCGTAAACAACGCGCCTCATGGAGCCATCACGATTCTTGACTCTTGTAGTTCGAAATCCTACCCCGTGATAAGCGATTAACCCGGTGGCGCAATTCCTATTTCCGGTTATGATCCCGGTATATTGATTTTCGTCTGCGTTCTTAACCACAGTACTGATGATAGATCTAATTCAATACAGTTCAGTTCTTTTCAGCGATCGCAGAATGACAGATATCTTTATGCCTGGAAGTTTATCCAACTGCCGCACTGGAATCCCCGCCCCTCTTCTTCAGGGCTGCAGGACAATTTTGGAAATCATGGTGCAGGGGCAATTACTGAAAGTAATGTAACATAGCACTCAAAAAACCACACTAACAGAATGAGAATTGAAATATGCAGTTACAGATGTTGCCGGACCATCTGAAGATGGTTGTGGTTTTGAAACTGGAATACATACCTACTAGTGATGCTTTTAGATGGACTCCTGCACAAAAATTACAAGCAAAAAGCGTATATATATATATATATATATATATATATATATATATATATAAACTGAAAGCTATTCTCCGACGTGACACGAAACAGCAGTGTTCTGATTTGTTAAACGTAAAAATACTCGATCACGGAAAACTCAGCCAAAATGTATTCAATGAAGGGTGTGTTTAGGGCGGTGTGTTTAAACTAGTTTGGTCGGTCGCATGAAAAAGCTCAGAACAAAGAAAGTTTGGTTACAGAGCGATGCTGCAGAGTAATAAATCTGCCCATGGGACCGCGAGGAGAGTTCGAAAGTAATGTTTAGTTAATTAAAAAGGACAGCCATCTACTGCGTGGTAAGAAACCAAAAACAAGAGTATCCACTTAGGTTGCACCGTAGCACATCATTGTGGTTGGAGGCGCAGCATGAAAGAATACACCATAGCGCATAAGGATTGACATGCAGAACATACAAACTGACGCTGCCGGTTGCGAGATAACACCACCATCATCATCATCGACAGCATGACATCCAGTGTTCAACACCAATGCTCCTGTCGTACAACAATGATTTATTTGAAAGCCTTATTGTAAGAAAGGACTAAGGTGGATGCGGTAGGGACTTAGTGCTAGCGCACAATCATTCCAGGTGCCTACACCTCCAGACACTCATTCAGGCAATCTGGCTAGAAACTGACAACAAGAACCCCACTGACGTCGGTTGGCAGCCATATCTTGTAGTGTCTCCAACCAGGCGCAGTAGGGATACGGTCCTCATCCTGGAAGGCAGTAGCACCGACAACACCCAAACGTTTCGTGATTTTATCCATACCCTTCTGCCAGGTCAAGGGCTATATCTTGCAGCGTCTCCAACTAGGTCCAGTGAAGATCACGCGGTCGCCACCCTGGAAGGCGAGTAGCACCGAAACTACCCAAACGTTTCGTAATCTCTCTCATATCCCTCTGCTAGATCAAGGGTTGGCAACCTCTTTGCTTCCGCAGTTGGGCACGGAAAAAAGTACTGTTTTCGGCAGACGATGATTCGGCATACGCAATGAAACTGTTCTGAGACAACGGTTGTCGAACACTTGAGACGTCTCGGTTCCACTGTTCGAACAGGCCGTCTTACAGCCATGCAAAAAACAGCCCACAATGTATATTGATACACACGTCCTTTGAGATTCAGAGATACACCACTCTGGCGCCATAAGTGTCTCTAATTAGCAAACGCGACCCAAGCCTTGTAGATTCCTGCATTGACCTAATCTGTCAAACTACAGTCAGAACTAATACAACCCCCAAGATACGTAAAAGCTCCACAATATCCAGTACCTTTCCCTGGAATGTAAGTGGCGTGTTCAGTGACTGCATGCCCAGGAGCATGACCTTACACTTTGTGGGTGCGAAGTGCATACCAAAGGACGGGATGACTGATAAGTTCATCCAAAAATACTTGCGCCTTCCCCTCCCTTTTGATGATGGGGAGATGTCGTCTGCATACTCCAGATCGACACAACAGGGATTTCGTCAGCTGCAGTTTGAACCACGGAGTTTTGAAGACCTTCCAGCGTTCACCTTATTGTCTTATCGATCACGAAATTAAGTAAGAATGGAGAGAGTGGGTACCCATGATGGACGCTTCTTCGTGTACGCAAGTTTTTCAAGAGCCCTTCGTATAGTCCCACACGTCTAGAAGTCTCAGAATACAAGGAACATATTATGTTTACAAACTTCCGGAGCGTTCCTTGGCGGGCAAGCGTGTCAAGAAGAACAGACCAGTCAACCGAGCTAAACGCGCGTTGGAACTCCAGGAACGCCAGAATTGCGGGTCGCTTGTACATATGGCGTTGTTCTAGCACCTGACGGAGTGTGAAGATTTAGTCAACGCAACCCCTACCAGGCCGGAATCCTGCTTTCTGCTCTCGACTCAGTGTTTCACGAGCCACCGTAAGGCGACGAAGCACAAGTGACGCCAACAGTCTCGTTACGACCGGGGTTAAGCTGATTCTCCTGTGGTTGCCACAGGAGAAAATGGGCCTTTTTTGAAAATGGGCATTATCACCGACTCTCTCCAGTTGTCTGAGACAGACTCCTTTTCCAAGATGCAGGCAAATAGATCAGCCAAGCCTTGGCTGAGGATTCAACCCCCATCTTTGAACAATGCAGGTGGGAATTCATCCGGACCAGGAGCTCGGTGGCGCTCGAGAGAACATAGGCCGTAAACCTTCGAGGCCGTAGGCGGTTTCACGTTCACCTTCTAGGGTTCTACTTCACCTGCGGGCTCCATATAAGTGCCACCTGGTGACCACGACAGTTGCTGCTCGAAGTATCCAGCCCACCGGTCAACGCGTTCTTCTTTATTCGAGATGGTCGTTTCATTCTGATGCTTGATGCTTTCACTCACAGGTGGTTTCTAGGGGCCGGTCGCACGGATAAGCTAAAATAATCTTCGAGCATTACCGGCTTTCTTGGCCTCTTCCATTTCTTTGCTTTTTTGTGTCCACCATAATTCGTGGTCGATCAAGATAACAACAACAAGAAGTACCTATAAGTTACTTTCAAAGGATGTTGATGCCTGCAGAGTAGGACATTTTCTTTATGTTGGAATATGCGCAACTCATACCGCTATTGCGGGAACTTATGGATGAATATTAATTCTTCTCACTACCGGATTATTTTTATGGAATAGAAACCTAATATCCTTAGGCTCTTCCTACGTGATAGAACCCAATCTCGCGCAAAACTCTAAACGCCGTCGAGAGCCCTAGTGTCCCTTATGTGGCCTAAACTCAGTGCATGCAAGCGGTGAATGTGATGGTACCTGTGCGCATTTGAACAGAAAGAAAAGGTGTAAGCCGCGGTTGAGCAGTATCACTTTCAGTCACATGCATGGTTTGCTTTTTAGTGGCTTTGCTTATATAACCGTGTATTCTTGGACATAACAGCTCATATGTTCCTAACATCAGTTGTAAAACAAGCTACTGTTTTTCCCGTCTCAATGATAGCGACTGTTCCGTAAGCCTTATAGGTATGTTGTCCATTGCGTACTTATTAGCTTCGAATGGGTCTTGGCTCATTCTGAGGTATTTTCGAGATTGTACTATTGACTCTTTTATTTACTTTGAATGTCGAGAAATTTTACGTCATCATTCAGGTGAGATGTCCACTTTGCATCATTATAGGTAGATGGCTGTTGTTGAATAGAGGTAACATTGGTGGTTGTGCTGAGATTGGCGAACACCTTCTACCTCTTCTGTAAGCAATTAAGCAACACACCTTGGGGTTGAAAGTTTTGTTATTAAAAGAAGGCTTTATGCGTGATAAAATCTTGTTACTAAGATTATGACTGTTAGTGTTGCAGGGAGAAATCGACGACGTATCACACCAGAGGCGTTTTGAAGTTCAGGGCAACATACCTCTACATTACGTCGCAGTTCCAATTTTCTGGTCGCCAACTCAAGAGAGGATTACAGATTCGCAAAGCAAGGGCACCTTTTACTAGTTAGTTTAATGTGGAAGCAAACGACCCGTTCTACTATTTTACGCGAAACGTTCGTCAGTCACCCAGCCAATATTCCTCGGGCCATGCTTCGTCTCACACCTAGGCACAATAATCGCTTTACTCCATATACTTGGCATTCATCCTTTATAAGAGAAAGGGTTTTTGAAACAAGTTAGGACATCAATCTAATTAGCACGAGCGTGGCTATTCATCTGGATGTAAAAGTAATGGCATCTGCAGTGTTGCTTGTTTTAGATCCACTAGTTCTCTTCTAGCTTTCTCTTGTAGGATGGTGAACTGGTTTATCCCACAGGAGGCGCAACGCGGGTACGAGTTCCCTGAGGTCGACTCGGTGAATGGTCTTGAAGGTCATAGAGAGTCTTCGCAATCTGTATGTCTGTTATCATAAACCCATTGGTAGACTTCATGCTGCCTAATAGGCTCCGCAGAGTTTTCTATGGTTAAACACGCTCACGATAAAGCAGATATTTTGGCAGACCGCCAAGGTTATCAGCATCGCTAGTGCACGACTGTTAGCGTACAATTCCTAGATGAGTCCGAACAAACCCCATTAGTGTACTCATCAATTATTTGCCGATGGCAAGTCATGCAAAGACTCCTAATAATCATATTTTACCAACGCCATCGCTGGTATCAAAATCCACTTTTCAGTGTCACCACTTGGAGCCAGAATACCAACCGAGTTGCCCGGATTCCGTAGGACCCCGCTTTCCCACCATGTTAGTAGCATTCATAGCTTTTTAATTGAATTCCGTCCCGCCACCACCATGATGACATTTGAGCAACGGATTGATGCACAGCCTGATAGGTTACGCGTTGAGAATAAGTAGCAGATACTTCAACTGCACCCTCTGACTCACTGACTTATATATTCTTTTGGACTCAAATGTGAAGACTTAATTACGCTGTTATCATTTTATGGATTCAACGGAAAAACTTGAAAAAATTACACTTACTCCTCATTAACAGGAGTAAACGTCAAGATGGCTGCACAATAAAATAAAAAAATATTCCAAACTCAAGGGGGATGAGGTTCCAAAACCATCGTCAGACTTGATTCTTCGGAGAGACAGGATGCAGGGTTAAGTCTTGTAGAAAATATCCGCGAGGTTTTATACCGAAATTTTATGAAATACTCACAGGGTTGAAGTAAACACACGCCGATAGGATTGATTCCTGGAAAAACGCAAATGGCTGCAGAGCACCTGAACATAGACTGTATCACTGTAAGACCGAACTAACGGTGCAGAACTTTTTGCGGCGAAAAACTACCCCAGTAGTTATTTCTGCTAAAAAAATGGCAACTGAGATGGTGCTGGAAAGCATTCTCAGACCTTTAAAAGATTTGCTGAGACTGAACCAAATTCAGGAAAACAATATTCTACTTACTTTGATGTCACGAAAGCCTGGCCACATAGACGAATGCAATGGTTTATAGCAACCATATCGTTACCTAAAAAGACCACATGTGCAGTATTTGGTTGTGTATAGATGGTCAGTATTCATCTATGGGTGGTTCACAGTATTTCTGGTCAAAAAATTTACTGACCATTCATATCAAAGGAATAAATTACGGGGAGAGACTTCATGGGACATAGTTGTATTTTATTAAGGCCAAACAATCACATATCCACAAAAGACGGCAGCATAGATAATATTCATAATCATGAAAAGTTTCTGGATACGTGGCTCAAACCGGATACTGAATGGTCAACCGGGTGCTACCGAATTGAAAGCTTTGTTTGGCCACAGTGTAACTCACTGGAAACCCACGACACTGGTTCGCTAATCCACAAAACTCAAAAGCAGGCCACAGATGGATGAATAAAATCACCGTTTCTACAGCATATGAACAGCCCTGAATCTCTTCTGTTGCTACCAAGGGTCTAACAGTGGTGTAGCCTAGACCAAAATTTCGGAACCCTCGACACTAGTAATGAGCTGATTTCCATCCCATTAAGGGAAGACTGCGATGCACTGCGTTACGTTTCCGGACAACATGGGTGGCTGCTGGAAGACACTCGAGATGTTGACCTTGTTTGGCGTGAAGCGCACCGCACCTCCTGGCGTCTACATGAACAGCACGTGTCAATTAGGGTGGAGACCATTCGAGTCCTACCAGCATGTATATCTCCTAATCAAAACATGAGAATTTCGCATCTTAGCGAGACAAGATACAAATACTTTTTAAGTCTCTGTCCGATAGGGTGTTTTAAGTCTAACTGCCGCGGAATAGATTAATTTGGAAAAACAGTTGGTTTGCTCTGGAACAACGGGAGATCAGTCCGTGGCTTATCGTAGATAAGGCACATTATAGTGGTAGTGAATACTGGCGGCAGTGAAGTCGTGTAAGACCCAGGACACTTTCAGTTAATATGAGTGTGATATCTCTCTGTGAACAGAAGTGACTTGAAAATCATTCAGTCATCAGAGCAAGTTTTTCGAAACACTCTGTGTGTGATAGAATGGTCACTTTACATCCAGTGCGCATCTCTAAATTCCACATTTTGCCAGCCACGTTTCGTAGAAGTACATCTTCGGCTTCAGCAATTCACGTAGGCCAACCTTATTTATTCAAACAGCAAAGATTGAATTGAACGTGGCGGTACGATTCGGCTTGGAGAGGATTCGTACTTAGGAAGAGATTCTGTTCCTGAAGCTTGGGTAATCAACTCGAAATCCAAGTCGGCATTTACCTCGGAGGCCTTCGGAGCTGAGAGGTAAAATATAATTTGACTACTTAAATGCTGATAAGTAACATAAATCAGTTGAATGTATCACTGCGCTGGCTGCGATAACCTCAGGGCGCTGGGTTAAAAAATACGTCGCTCAGGGCTTTCAGTTACTTGAATTGTTCTCTTCCGGCTAGAACATAGAAAAACGAAGAATTCAGTCAATCTCAAGGTGTTATAGTTGTACTATTTGGCTTTCATCATTTTTTAGCAAAAATTCTACTTTTCTCATGAATGCGAACAATTTCAATGGAAATTCAGAATGCGGTTTTTAGTGAATCACACGGGAATCTAAGGAACTGGATATGTGCAGATGATTTCTTTCGTCTCCAAGTAAGGTCCCTAATCTTCTGGCATAATTTTGACCGGCTTATAGAAGAGAACAAGTCCTGAACTTCGATATTTTGACCAAGTTGGAGAAAAACTCTTACGTACCGAAAGGGAACTACGGGAAAAAACGGACGCTATTCTTCTAAACCACTTCATAAACAACAAACGAAAATGGTTCATGAAAAATGAGCGCTATAATAATTGTTACTATATCCCTGCTACGAATAAAATCCGGAAATACGTGCAAGAAAACTACACGGAAAAACGAAACTTGTTGTTGACTGCCTTTTCCACCTATTTAACTTGCACTGGCAAAATGGTAAGTTCCAATTTTCAGTGACGAAGCATGATTTAGGGCGTCTCCCTCCAAAGTGTGCAAGAGAAAGCCGACCGTGATGCACTGATGCTCAACAAACCACCACCTTGGTCTAAGAAGGTGAGGCATTTTCAAAGTGTGCAAGAGAAAGCTGACCGTGATGCACTGATGCTCAACAAACAACCACCTTGGTCTAAGAAGGTGAGGCATTTACCTGATATCGATCAATAACTCATAATAAGGTATAGGATTATCACAAGCCTTCTTTCTAGCTCCATTTCAAAAGGAAAAAACGGACGGTTTATCCCGTGGTTTTTGGGTACATTTTCCTGAATATGAAAGGATTTTTGGCGTATAACTACAATATATATCAAATGGTCCTTTGAAAAAATCGATAAGTGCTGTTCCGGTGATTCATTGATACAAAGGCAGGAGAACATCATAGTTGGGTTTGTTTAAGGTGAAATGAATCCTGCGCCTTTCACATGACGGTAGACCTTAGGGTGAGCTTTTACCACCAAAATTAAATCTGATGAGACTGGGGGTTTCAACAGAAACGGACTTTCTGATGCCCCCAGCGGCGGCCTTGATCTGTGAGCTTCTTCAAACGACAGAAACTGCTTTAGCGCTCCATAAAGCCATTTAGTTTCCTTGGTAGTTAGGAATTCTCAAAATGGTTGCTTCAACTCTTAAGGAAGCTCTTTCAAAGTCATCATAGTTGCATTTTTCTTTAATGTGTGAAGCTGAGATCTCCTAGTGTCAGGCGGAATATGGTACTGAAATCACAGCTTGGCCAGGATCGGTATAGAGAACCAACTTGGTTCCAACACCTTCACCTGTCTATTAGGTTTTGAAAATTCTGTCACCGGTAGACCAGGAAGATGAACGTGAAGACACGTACTCCGCATGCGACAGGGTTGGCTACCTCGCAAAGGTCTTTTCGTCCAGCTCCTCGCTTAGTGGAAGTGATGGAGAGGTGGGCAATCTATGATGTCGCAATGATGTATGAAGGAGCAGTAGAGTCCGTCGGGTCGACAACTGCCGCCTACTTGGCTAGAGACTTTGGAAATCAACTCCGCAATGGTTGATGAATTTGTCAAACATGAATTTATCACGCAGTCAGTGGTGCCATTGCATTAGAGCTACGGACTTCCATGTATAGCTGCCCAGTTGGTCCAAGTGAATTATCATGCTATCGACCCCCATGGTAGACTATTTCCCCCACGCTCTCGAACTTTCCGGTTACGGAAACCGTACCAGTCGGCATCAAAGTATCTTTTGTTTGTAGCTGATGAGCCCAAATTAATCTGCATTAAGCTGAACAATCCGAAGTATAAGTCATTAGGTTTTAGGTTGGCCGTGTTTCTGTGTGATAAGGTCATGTCCTTTAGGGTGTGCACGGAGAGCTAGAAGCCTGATGATATTTACATGCATCTCTTGCGGATAAGTGACCATTCCAACTAGCAATGATTGAGGCCCAAGCTAACAGAGACCAGTCACCTAGAAGTCATTTCCTGGAAACTTAATATCCTTTCCAGAAGTCATGATAATAGTATATTAGTTCATGTAAACCATCAAGGTGTAAAGATTGCTCCACACCGAAAGTCACAGTCTCCTGATAAATAATCGGACACGTATGCGAATTCGTTTAATGCGGTTTGATTTGGACAAGATACAGCTTTCCATTTTCATGAACCTCAGTTATACGCATCTGACGTTATTATCCCGGCCCGAAATAAGTGCTACATGTAAGGTGATGTAGATACTTCAGTGTTTGTACCACTCGCCCCGTCTTCCTTTCATTTCATTACTTAGCCGTCCTGACCAGTACAGCCTCACACCTCAGTCAGGGCGAAACCTGTCTCATTTCAAACGTGTACAGTAAGACATGGTGTGTCATTCCTCGGTCGGAACAAATGACTCATCCATACACCGCTCAGTCTACATTTAAGTAGTGATTCATCTTAACTACGCGTTATTGGCCCCCTGAGAACCACATACAGCTTACAATCAATCTGTAAGTAATGTCACAAAGTGAGTGGAATTTTCATCCCAGAATTTGTCATTCGGGGAGCTAATCAATACGTGACCACGTGATGTGGTTCCCGTGATCGAAGGATGAGGGGCGCTCTACCCTATCTAAGTAAGAGCTGTTCACGCTGCTCTACAGTCTCTTGTGAGCAGACGGTCAGTTGTTCAAAGTGCTAGCCAGGAAACCGCGGTTTCGAAACTCCCTTGAGTTTTGCGAGATGAGCACGATTGATGAATCGCAATAAGGATGGATCAGCTGTACAGTGCTTTTCAGTACAGTGACTTCACTGACGAGGAGAAATCCAGATTGAAATTCGTGTGTCATTGCAGGGTCTAAAGCTCCTGGAACTCTTGATTTCCTCCTCCACAGCCTACAGACTGTGGATATGATAGTTCAATGACCCGCAGCTGCTAATTCGTGTCTCATCCAGAGGCAGTTCTTTGCATAGGCCCTGCCTGACGTCGCGGAGATTTATTCTACCAATGCTACCTCAAGTGACCGTTGCAAGCATCGGTTTGCTTTGCAGCACAGCGGATGCCTTGGTACCATCTAAATATCGGCGATTGTGCGTAGCTTAGGCCCCGAGTAGCCATCTCTTGCCTTTCCGATCACAGAGATCAAGCCAAGTTAAACCTCAGTCAAAGCCCCGCGCATCGATTTGGCCTTGTGAACACACAAGAATGCCGAGACCATATTTCACTTTAACTGGTGAATGATCGGGAAACAAGGCTGAACGATTAACGTTCACCGGGTGATCCGTCCTCAGAATGTGTTGTCAGCAAGCAACATCGTACCGGCTTGTTACCAACTTAAAATGACTTTCCTACAGGTTGGGGAGTAAGAAGGCATAATGACGCGACAGTAGTTGAGACATTCCGCCACATACAAAGCCAAAATTTCATCAAGGTCCTTCGACCTCAGGAGATTGAGCTTAAGACTGATTGGTCGCTCCAGTAAGGTATCCCCAATTTTCGCTATAATACGCAAATGCTCCTAGATGAGGGGTGTCTCTTGCTGAGGGGGTATCGCTGCATTTACCGTCCTCTTGGCATCAACCATTGATTTCTTACAGTCTGTTGCTACTTTCATCCTTTTTTTGTCAGAGGGAAGGACGTATGGGTTCCGAAATGCCAATGGCAGTTACAACTCTTCAGAATGCGAGGAAAATCGTACGCGGTCCATCATCCCCCTTGCGGCCAAAATGAACTGGTGATGAATAGGCAGGTGATTTTTCTTCAGACGCTGTTTTTCTGCCTCGTACAAATCGCCATATGGTATAAGCTCCGAGTTTATCCGAAATGTATTGCAAGAAAAATTATACGATGTATCTATCTCTCCCTCGTCTTCTGGCTTCTTCATTTTACGTAACCTCGTCGGAAAACTACGGGTGATAAAGAGCGGGAATTCAGTCAGGGTTTGTAGACGTTAGTTTGACCAAAGCGCTCTCTAACGTGGGAAAATTCGCGGACATATTCCATCAGGGAACCCTAATACGTTCAAAAGAGTTCCAAGTAAGATTTCATTCTATCTGTGGGCTCTCTAAGGTCAGCAAACCATGTACTGAGGAAATGCATTCTTGAGGAACGTCTTCAACAAGAAACGACGGGCGAATTTCAACTGGATGATCTGCAAATAAAGATATAGTCTAAAATAAAATAAATCGTTCAGCTGTAGCACCCTTCCGGTGCCAAGCTGCCATACCACCCGAAGGAAGCACACGGGCTGAGATATTGCCAAGTTACCCAAGCCTAGACAGGGGAAGTCGAGATGCAGAGGTCGGGTTCGAACCACGGACCTTCTGGTTAGTAAATTCGCGCTCTAATCTCTTGAGCCATCTCGTGATCTCGTGCGCTGCTAAAAGTAAAGGATGATTTGCGCGATATGATCGGATGAGTTTGTTAGATGTTCCGTTTTTTTCGCTGTTCAATCCTAAAATCGTACCTTTGACCGGAATCTAACTGGCTGACGGACCGAATTTGGGTGTATCATTGCGGAAGACCATATCTTCGTAATGAGACGTGCTGGCATTCTCACAGCAGAGTTCTCCAGATGACTCAACAAGAATCCTACTCAGGAAAGACTCTTCGAAGAAAGACCATTCGTCCGAAGAAACTGCAAGATCGGCCACCTCTCATAAGGGGTGAGGTGCATAACGGCCCTTTCTCCAGAGGGAATTGCGACATCCTGAAAAGCAGTTTTCCATGGTCGCTCTCCGCAAATCATTGAAAGTGTGCGAAACTACATTACAGTCCATTTGGGATCACAGTTTATCGTATTCCTGCAGCTTGTCAGGCCCTACATCTCGCCAGAAACACCAGAACTGGCCGATACTGCAGCAGACAACTAGGATAGGGTAAATAAAAATTGAAGGACGGTGGATGCTTCTCGTAGGAAATACCGACAAATCAATAGCGGTAGGTGGTTGCGGGATCAGTAAAATTCGCGTTCACATCATTCCTGTTTTAACGGTCTTCTTCTTATCATAATTCAGCTATCCTGTTGGGTCCACAACAAAGAAGAAAACAGTGAACTCGACTTACTTTCACATTGGAGCTGATCAGTGCCTATAGGTGACTGTGTCGTTCAGCTGTAGAACCCTTTCGGTGCCTAGCCGCCATGCAAGCCGTAGGAAGCACGAGGGCAGAGATACCTTCAGGTTGTCCAAGCCTAGACAGGGAGGTTGAGAGGCAGAGGTTGGGCAAAAAGAACGTCGCACCTATGGCACCCGGACATTTCGTAATCTCTTTCACACCCCTCTAGCAGATCAAGGGTTGGTTATCTCTGCATCTGTCACTCCGAATTGGGCGCGGAAAACAGCCCTCTCTTTGGCACACGATGGTTCAGCATGCGCAATACACGGCCTAACCAACGCAACTTCTGGCACATTCTTCACTGACGTCCCTGTTCCACAAATGAGAACCCGCTTTCTAATTTTCTCGTTATGGATTCACCGACAACCTCCACAAGCTGTGGTCCTGAGACAAAGATTGTTGAAAACCTGAAGATGTCTCAGTTCCGCTGCTAGCACAGCCCAAGTCTCACAGCCATACAACAAAACACTGTAGTCTGAAACACACGTCCTCTGAGATACAGGGATATATCGCTTTGATGCCATAGGTGTCTCAAAATAGCAAACGCGACCCGAGCCTTGCAGATAGGTGCATTGACCTCATCTGTCACACTACAATCAGAACTAACACAACTTTCAAGATACGCAAAACGCTCAACAACTTGAGTGCCTTTCCCTGGATTGTAAGTGTTCAGTGGCTGCGTGTGCAAAGTGCATGCTAAAGGACGGGATGACTTGGTCAGTTCATCCAAAAATACCTGTGTCTTCTCCTCCTCTTAGAAGACGAGAACGATGTCATCTGCATATTCCAGGTCGATAAGGTGCTCATCAGCAGCTATCTGGACACTAGGGTTTTGAAGACCCTTCAGCGTTCATCTCATTATCACGTTGATCACAGTTAGCAATGGAGAGAGAGTGGGCACTACTGAGGTACATCATTTTGTGTTCGGAAGTTTTTGGAGAGCTGTTCATACATTCACACGCCCGAAAGTCGGAGAAAACAAAGAACTTGTTATGTTCATAAACTTCTGAGTAGTGTGATAAGGAAAACAGACCGGTCAGTCGAATCGAATCAGCTTTGGAAAACCAGGAATATTAAAATTGTGGGTCGTTTGTACCTATGGTGCCTGGCAAGCTGGAACCCCGTTTGCTGTTCTCGAGTCCGTGTTTCATGAGCCGCCATAAGGCGACTAGGCACAAATTGCGCGAACAGTCTTCTTACAACCGCGGCCAGGCTGGTCTTCCTCCTGCCTCACTCACTAAGAGCCCTTTCTTTTGAAAATGGACACTAGCACCGACTCTCCACAGTCATTTGGGGCAGTCTTCTTTTCGCGAATGCATGCAAACAGACCAGAGGAGCGCTGACTGAGGACTTCACCCTCATCTTTGAACAATACGGGTGGAAGGTCATCCGGACCAGAAGCTCGGTGTCGCTTGAGAGAACACATGCAGTCATAAATCTCCGAGGTCATAAGGGGATCCACGTTCACCAACTTGGATTCTATGTCAGCAGTAGGCTCCACATGAGCGGCAGCTGGTAGCCACGATAACTGTTGTTATGCATTATTGATGAGCTGTAACAACAGTGAAACTCGAGTCCATTGCTCCTCCCTTTGGTGTGGACCCACCAGGGTAATTGTTCCGGGGCAGGATGAGGACTGTTCATACGAGGGTGGTGCTGGTTCTACAGAAGTAAGGTCTGGTCGTCCTCACCGGATAATTGTATTTCCAAGCTGCTGTAACAATGTGATGAGAAATATTGACTCCCCATACCGCTCATTAGATCGATGGGAACTCCGGACTGCCCGTACATCATCATCATTGACAGCATGACATCAGTGTTCAACATCGATGCTCCACTGTCGTACAACAATGATTTATTGGAAAGCCTTATTGTAAAGAATGGAATAAAGGTGGATGCGGTAGGGACTTAGTGCTAGCTTCCCACAATCATTCCGAGGTGCCTACACCTCCAAACATTCACTCAGGCAATCTGGATAGAAACTGACAAGATCGCCACTGACATCGGTTGGTAGCCATATCTTGCACCGTCTCCAACCAGGCGCAGTGGGGATCACGCGGTCCCCATCCTGGAAGGCGAGTAGCACCGACAACACCCAAACGTTTCGTGATGTCATCCATACCCTTCTGCCAGGTCAAGGGTTGGCCACCTCTCTGTTTCCGCCACTCTGAATTGGGCATGGAAAACAGCACTCTCTTCGGCAAACGATGGTTAGGCATGCGCAACACATGTCCCAACCAACGCAGCTTCTGGTGCTCGACACATTCTTCAGTGGAAGTACCTGTTGCACAACCCAAAACTCACTGGCTCCGCTCTTCTCGGGGCTCGAATTTCTATCAACCACGAACATCAACGTGCACATAGGCTGCGGTAATTATGCATTATTTAATCGACAGTGTGAACTCGTGAACTTACTGACGAGAAGGTCCGTGGTTCAAACCCAACCCCGGCATCTCGACTGCTTTTACCTAGCCCAGGGCAACCTGGCGGTATCCCAGCCCCTTCCTTCGGGTGGCATGGTGGCCAGGCACCCGAAGGGTATTACAACTGAACGATACGACATTATATATGACTGTGTGAGTAGTGTTGAGAACAGCCTCCACATATTGACTGAAAAACCAGGCGGCGTTTGTGCAACACCTCCAGTCGAAAAATAGTATAAACGAAAAGTTCAGGTAGATTTCAGCTGCGTCTTCAACCAAAAGTCAAAGCGTCGGGTATAGTTTAGTAATAACGCGATCTCAAGCATTCTTGACAGCACATTTTCCAGCAGAGATACCCCTCTGTACAAAAAAACCATTTGCGAAGATTAAAACTCTAATCGAGACATTGTTTACTTAAATGTTTCGGTTAAACCGGAGCCAAAATTGAACAAGCTAAGAAAATCCTGGTCACCACCACAGGTCCATCGTAGTTTCGTAAGGAAAGAGACCATCCGCGTTCGCTTTTTTTAGAAGTTCCACTCAGAGTAATTTCTGGAGTCCGGGAGAACCTGAACAAGTCCACTTCCGGTACTCATGTCTTTTTTTCACAAAAAAAGGACACCAAGGTGACTCAGTCTCCGTTCTCAAACCATGCACTTAACATTTGTCAACAACTACCCGAAAACGTTCAGATTGTTTCTCCCACATCTTTGGGATGACCGAACCAGCGGGGATTCTCAGCCCAGCGTAGTTTATCACCACCGTAATCTTACTGAGGGCAGCAAGGCGACAGCGATTGCTCTCATCCGGTATACGGGTATTCTTCAGCTGCTCTCAGAATTCAAAGACCAAAGCCTACCAAGGGCCCATGAAATCGGATGTTACTTGGTTACAATGCCCATCTGTGAGATGAAGTTTTAGAAAAATTAACCGGGAGAGGGTTCCAACACTACACTAGGATGGTTCAAAAGGGCTAGTTGCACAGTTGCCTAAAAAAAAACTGCAAAATGGCTCCATCCCAAATCAGTTTGAATTGTGAGGGACAGACAACCACCCAAGGGGAATAGTACGTCTTGTGCGTATGCCTCCTAGTACACAAAACTGCGGCTGTGGTTGCTCAAATGGGGCAATAATTGCGGCTATCCGATCAGAAACCGTGGTCACAAATATCGACGTCGATAAACAGAACATACTAAAATATAAATAGTCGTTCACGTCTAAAGGTACTCAATTTGGGCCGATACTGCTAGATGAATACCTGACCAGAGTTGCACCTTCTGCACTTTCTACAACGAATACCAGTCACCTGTGAGAGATTTTTTGGTTGACCGATTCGAGCCACAGCGTTCACACCTAGGCTTGAAAATCAGTGGGTTTACGCAACTAAACAAGGCTGCCCAATTCCGATTCGGTGACTATCGGTATTAGAATCTTTGCTGCGAACCAAAACCAAGAACAAGAGGTGGTGATAACCGTTAGAGAGTAGTGCATAGTACATTGCAACGAATGAGAAGCCAAATGGTCAAAATTTCTTGGAAGGCGCCGGAAGTTCTGGTCAGAAAATAAAATACAGGAAACGGGACATATTCACAGCCAAAGGGTAGAATTATGACAGAAAAATGTCTCGATCGATATTAACAGATGAGGAAACTGATCAGTTTGTGAGGCAACTGACCAAGCCAGGAATACAATCTGAGTGTTTAGATATAAAAAACAAGACAAGGTAGGGCTACGTAGGATAGTGGAGGAGTAGGCGCGTAGTCAGTCCGTTACACTAAACGTGCGAGCTCAGCCGTGTACACACTGATGGACTCCTGATCGTATAGAACAAAATAGACGGCGGTCAAAATGGTCGTTTCAAAATGCGCATCACAGTAGGTTTTGATCGCGCGCAAAATGGTTTCGGCGGCCAACTGCTTTGGATAGTGGCAGCTGTGAGAGAGAGAGAGAGAGATCAAGACGCGATCAATACATATCGGCGAAGTTCCGGTTGTGAACAGGAAATAAAACACAGCTATGAGAGTCTACATGTGGTTTAAAGAATCATAAACGAAACCAGCCACGTGTACGAAGTGAACGCTGTGACCGTCTTCCGCTGCACAGTTTGAGCGAAACACGAGGGATGAGACAGTGCCACGTTACCTGTGACCCAAATCAGTTTCAATGAACTGATTCGTTGAGCGATAATCTGAATAAGTTCAGGGTGATAGCTACTGAGACATGGTACCGAAACATTTAATTTGGAAAACAGTGTAGCAATCCGGCAATTGGCGCCACACCAAGGAAAAGCCACCTGTGCCCTCCGTCGCCCCCTCCCCAGGAGAGCTATCAGCAAGCGTTCTTCGTTCAAAAGATGAAATGCAATGTGAAACATCCGTAATGAAACGTGGGAAGGCACCAGAACCGGACGGTCTGTATCCAACCCACTTCCAAGAAGGCGGAGAATCCCTGGTGACTTATTTGACATAAATAATTGATGCGATCGGGAGTGAAGAGAAAATGCTTGTGGAATGGGACACATTGACGGTCATCCCAGCCTTCAAAAAGGGTATGCGAAAACTGTGTGAAAACCAAGGTGGAACTAGCTTAGGAGCTGTGGCATCGAAGTTGCTCTCTAAACTTATCCTTCGAAGGTTGAATGAACACAGGCAGATCCGTGAAGACGAAGCTGGGTTCCATCTTGCAACAGGATGCATCGACCACATTTTCATCCCTCGACAGATTCTGGAACAGCTACATTGCTTCCAGCGACCAACAATGGTGATCTTTCTTGACTTGGAATCTGCCTTTGACTCTGTGAACCGTCGGGCACTATGACAGTGTCTATGGGGCCGAGATGTCTCCCGAAAATCGTTGACCCTCCTTGGCACGCCAATTCCCACGGACGTGTGAAGGTCTACGGCAAGCTCTCGTCTGACTTCACTACATCAAATGATGTCGGGCAAGGCTGTGCTCGTTCACCTTTCCTCTTCAACTTCGTCATCGATACGATCATGGAGAAGTCACAACCAGCTTCTAAAGCCTGTGGGATCGCTCACAGATGTCGAGGACCTGATGCCATTGTAATGCAGACGACAAAAAATAATCCAAATAACCCTTCCGCTTGGTTTGGTGCGCGCTCCACACGTGTGAAGTGTAAAGGGCTCCTGCAAGACTGGGTGGGCTGGTACCCTAATCTCATGCTAGTTCAGCCGATCTTGGTAGCTGTATCAGTCTCTGTGGTCTAGCTAGAGATGATATTTCCATCCGGATTGGGAACTTCCGTGAGCTTGCATCACTTGCGGTGTAGGCGTGACATCAGCATGCCCATCAAAGGGTCGAGTTTACAACGCTGCGATGCGCTCCATATTACTATACGGATCAGAAACTTGGCCGCTGCGCACCGACGACGTCAGAACTTTCAGTGTTTCACATTGCCCGAGTCTGGTGGGAACACTGGATCAGCAATGCTGAAGTATGTCGAATGGCTTTCGGAAGAAATAACTCGTCTACGATAGATAAACTGATCAAACTCCATATGTTGCGTTGGCTTGGCCGCGTGCTCCGTATGCTAGTTGACCAGCTTCCTCGAGCAGTCCTTCTCTCACAACCACGTGAAGGGTGGAAACGAGTTAGGGGAGGTCAAACACTCATTTGGCAGTGAAGTATGAAAGCCATTACCAGCAAACGCAGATGCGCTGGTCATTGCCATCTCCCTGGCTGGAGACCCCGAAACGGGACACATCACTGGCTAGAGACATTGTCAGAAATGGTCCACTCGCGCCCTCAATGGTGTTCGTGCATCCAAGCTGTTGCCTTCAGTGCATAGCTCCCCTCCTAATCTCACCAATTAAAAGTCCAGTGACAACCCTTTATCTGCGCATCAATTATACCAACTATCGCCTCCGATGGATAGCTATCCCAAAGCCATCGGTGAACGAAACTGTGACACCTATAACAACTGTACAACAGGTACGCGGTTTTTTCAGCTGCTGCTGCTGATGATCGACTGAATCGTACCTCGGTGTCATTAAGATAAAACCATGTATCGTATAACTAATTCATACGCGGCCCGGAATGAAGTGGTCGAATTGAGTACACATATCCTCGTAGGAATGAGCCTGTACCAGTTGCATGCTCCACGGTTTCCTAAAAAGATCAAAATTCAAGCTTACGACACTGATGCCACACGCTGAGACAGTCCCGGGCGAAAAGAGGGATGTGAATCACTGCGTTTTCCCACTACAGTATCAAGTTCATGTGTCCAATCGTGGCAATCGGAGCTAACACAAATCAAACCAGTGCGTGAATCCTCACGGTGATTCGCTTATTCCTCCCGCAGAACGGATAACTCAAAGCACCGAAACGTCCAACATCGTTGCAGATAACAAGTTCTAACCGAAGATTAGTGACAAGCAGTCGGAATCTGTATGAGCCGAATGGAGTTCAGCGTGTATTTTGGGAAGAGTAGAGCGCTTGACCTTTTCTGTGCTCATCTAGTAGACGCACTAACACCGGAAACTAGTTTGAATTAGATTCCAGGTGAATTTGGAAGATGGCTATTGTTGGGACGTCTCTGTTGCCTCGTTAGAAACGTAGAACACTCGTTCTGCTTTTCAAAGTAGCGACACTTCCCAGATGGAGTATCGCAACTTTTTCAGGTCAATTCAATCCCTCTGCAATGTTGTGCCCACCAAACTTTACTTCCTGAAACGCTGCGATTTGACCGTTTTGAATAATTGCGGTCGTCGTGAGAAAAACGAGGCTGTGATTGACGGATCCTAAATTTGACCACTGGGTTCGAATTGCTACCACGTTGATCACACTGACGTAACGGTGAACGTTCCCACGTAGATTGGCAAACCTATGAGTTCGGACTATTCCGGATTCTTGTTAGTTTACTCATTTACAACGAGGCGTAGAAGGCTACACTTTTGCGCATCAGAGTTCTCCTAGGTTTTCTCCCGACCTCGATGACTCCGTATCTTGAACACAGAAGGTATGCGGAGGGATCTAGGCCAGGTGACCTTGTGAAATAGCCTGGAAGCAATGAACTATTATGGTAAATTTGTCTAGCGAGTATAACGAGACAAGTTCAAAGTGCAAAAATGATGTTTCACCTACACCGCCATCAAATTTTAGAGCATAACGGAAAACCTGTCGAACTAGCATGTCCGATTTCCGAATTCTAATCACAAAACCCCAATCCATCACGCTCACTCGGGAGGAAAGCAACACAGTGCCAGTAAGTTTCAGTGAACAACAACAGACAAAGAGGAATAATTCGAGGAGAACTTACCCACCACTGCCGACAGAGGGTAGCACCAATTCTCGCAGATTATTCGCATCACAAATTTCCAGACACTTCTCAATTACCCTTGTCAGTCGTACAACGGACTGATGAGTATCAGAACTGTTGTAGCTGGGAGAGTTGCAGTGTAGGACGTACGGACAACCGAGGCCCACAGCGTGGGTTAGGCGAACTGAGAACAGGGAAGTGAATCGTAAATGAGTGATAGACAGACAGACAGACAGACAGACAGACAGACAGACAGACAGACAGACAGACAGACAGACAGACAGACAGACAGACAGACAGACAGACAGACAGACAGACAGACAGACAGACAGACAGACAGACAGACAGACAGACGTGGAGATAGACAAAATAACTTGAGATATACAGGAAACAAACAATGGTCTGAGGTAAAGTATCAGCTAACGCTTGTTACTCGCAAAACCCGAAGCCATTATCTTACAGAAACTAAATTAGTGGTGAAAACTGGTGCTGAACTACCGTAGAGGAAGGTCCTCGTGTGAAAAGAGAGGGGAGGGATGGAGACTTATTGTAAAATGTCCTATACTTCTACAGGAAACAGCTTTCAAAACCACTGAGATAAACATACTAGAGCATCATTTGTATTGTGAGATTTTGGAATTTTGGTGGATATTTCGTCCTATAAGTGAACCCAATCCATACTGAAAAGCCGAGAAGCACTGTACAGAAGTGAACATTTTACGAAACTCCAGAGAGTCATGAATCCCGGTTTCAGTTTTGAACTCTTAACCGTTCGAGTGCCCTAATGGTTCAGCTGTAGCACCCATTCGGTGCATAGCTGCCATGCAACTTGAAAACACCATGAAAGTAGGGATATTGCTCACGTCAAGACCGGAGCAACTGAAAAGCCGGGGATGAAATAGAACCACGGACCTCCCAGTCAGTAGTTTAACGCCCTAACCGCTGGGCTATCTCGCGCCGCGGCGAACTGTCAAATCCAATGGTAAGTTGCGCCCTCTTCAAAACGACGAGAAAATGCGTACGTGACTTGGTTTGTATGTTTACATAAACATGATACGTAAGTGCTTCAATCTGGTTTGGCCAACCAAAACGACGTTCTTAGATCGAAATGATGGAAAAAGGTGGATACTGTAATTAGTCGGATAGTGAATGTAATTTAACACATGGTCATTCTTGCGATACTCAGTTTCGGAAAATTGAAACCTTCAGGATACTTCTACCCGTCGCGTGCCACCAAGCAAAGAATAAGCCTATCAGCATTTTGTCACGCTTCGTACTCTGCAAACAGATAAGTACTTGTTGTTCTGGCCACAAACGCGCTGAAAACTGTAAGGACCTCCAGTATTGATTTCAAGGGCGACCACAACGCAACTGTCATCATAGAAGTCGGCGTTGTGGCTCGTCTTCGGCTAAGTTTCTATCAAAGATCTCCATACTGCCTGCAGAAAAATTTTAAGAGCACCCATGATTCTTTGTAGCAAATGGAAGAACCACAGAATGTTATGCTGTATGTTTGTTCCGGTTCAGCTCTCTTGTGTCTCTACCCAGGCAAAAAGTCAAAGCTGACCATAACGGTCATGGTGTATTGAAGTGTTTTCCGGTTGTCATAGGGATGCAAAAGAATTTATTACTTTATTCAATAGATGACGCGTTACCAGGGGACATGAAGCCCAAGGTGAAATTAAAGTTCCAGAGAGTGAAAATCAACGGGTAAGAGGAACTAACTAAATCACCAATTGAATGCAAGAAATGTAAACTACAGAGCAACACAACTCGAAACGAGCCAAATGGTTCCCGGAAAGGTTCCCAATCATGGCAGTAGGCAGTAGCCAGTCTTCGACGAATACATAGGGAGAAATTGCCACCAAACCGCTAACTGATGATGTCATCTAGATTGGTTCGAAAGCTCATTTCCGAGCTCGGTGAATAGATCAACGGCAACTTGATCAACCATCATAAAAAAATATCCACTACCGAGTACACTAAAACCACGAATTTCGATATAATATCACCGGTAGATCTCTGATTTCACGAGAAACAGTGTAGCCGTGACGTAGTGAACAACCCACCCTAAACTTCAGTAAGAGAACTGTGGAATCCATTTTTTCTGACCAATTACACGTACACCTGGAATGCAAAAACAACTCAGAAGGCCGGCAACAGTCCGGGCGCAGATGATCTTATCTATTCAACCCCTTACTCACGAGGGGTAGCTGGACTAGAGACCTAGATACCGGATGGGTTGGAGGTCATTCGGGGTGTAACACATCCTGTGGTACACGAGAAACGAGAAATAGCGGACGTCAGACGGCGCCCAACTGCTTGAATAGCTACTGCGACTCTCGGAGATAAATGACTTCAGAACAACAACACAATGGCAACTGAAACCAAACATTGCCATTCAAGCGCGGACCGCGTTGCTGTGACCCAAAGACAAGAACAGACTGCAGAATACAAGGCAAGATTAGGAAATAATGTAAAAAAAAATGCAAAACATGTGGAAATAACTCGGCTTACCACCATCAAGCTCAAGTGGACCGTGTTGATCATAACTCTCCTGGGCAATTGAAGCCAAACCCTGTCCACCAACTCGTAAGAGGGCGCTACCTGTAAACAGTCGAACGAGGTTAACAGGAGAAAAAGTGGAGAAAAAAAGTAACTCAGTACACAAGAATTCAGTGCATCTCATAATATGGGAGCCCCGGAGGCACTCCATTGTCTCAGTAACCTGTTTAGTATTCCAGGAGAACAAACACAAGAAGTCGTTTGTCCGGTGGTCAACCCCTTAATCTAAGTGCTTGTAACGGTCATCACACAGCACTTTCAAATGTGAGAGACTAGCTGTGAGCCCTCACTCCAAAGCTGAACCTTATATTGGTCAAGAATTCAGTTCTCGCGCGCTTTCCTTGGTTTGTTTGACCGCAATAATGCTAATTTAGGAGGCTGAATAGAATGGCATACAAAAAATTCTTTTACCTGTTTTACACAACGCTACAGTTTCGTCCAACAGTGGGAAGATGGAATGAAACCTCCGACACGTTTGACCACAGAGCAACGAGAAAGACTATGTCAGTTTTTGAACCGCTGTGGTAGATATCCAGATGCGTTGAAGTACTGACTTCGCACGAAGTCGAGTTCAGCCTATTCAACATTTCAAGATGGCTCAGTGGTTAAAGCACGAACTTGGTGACCAGAAGATCCGTGGTTCGAACGCAACCATGGCATCTCAAATGATCCTGTCTAGGCCTGAATAACCTGAAAGAATCTCAGCCCTCAGGCTTCCCTCGGGTGGCATAGCAGCTAGGCACCGAAAGAGTGTTACAGCTGAGTGATTGTTTTTTTTAATACGCTGACAATCCGAATCTGCTGCGTCCCAAATGGGAACAATCAACCACACGCATCCCACAAATTTCGGCTACACGGGTGAACAGATAACTTCGGAAAAAATAAACACCTTTTCAGTTTCTGAATGCCGCGCCGCCAGAAGTAAACACGAGCGCTGAGATACTGCCAGGTTGCCCTAGCCTAAACAGAAGCTGTCGGGATGCTAAGGTTGGCTTCGAACCACAAACCTCCCGGTCAGTAAGCTCGCGTCTTAGCCATTGAGCGATCTCGGAATTACACTGCGACAGGTCCCAGAGTGTTGCGGGTGAACGAAGACGGTAGAGAAGCACTCACCGACTTGTCCGGAGAAACTCATGGAGCTGGCTGTGGGATGCACAACAACATCTCCCCGAGCATTCGTAACACTCCCCCGAACAACGCACAGAGTGGTCTGTTTGGCAATAATTCGTTGAGACAAAACAGACACTGGTGCGACCGGATGCTTCGGGGCATTCTAAGGAGAGAATTATAACGGATAGTACACCGACATACAGAACTAGTCATTCGTTTCGTTTTTCCCATTTTTGTTTGGGATAGCTGTAGAATACAGAGAAGATTTGAATGAACCTACAGAGCGTTGAGGGGGCAGTGAGTGGGACGAACGCGACGTCGATGGCTTTCCCGAGAGCATCGCCTTATTGAAGCGAGGAACTACACCACTGAACGGTAGTACGATAGAGCTGAATCCCTGAAAAGGCATGGAATTGCTTCATGGAGTGAATGAACCTTCTGTAGTTCTTCGTCATTGGCAATGGCCAACATGATATTGCGTGGCGTCAGCAGCTTGCGCTTTGCTTTTATCGTCAAATCTCCGGCAAGTTCGGTAACTTCACCTGCAGATAAATGTGCCGTTATTAACTTGTATGCGCAAGAACCATACGTGTTAGATACTCCATCACAGCAGTAAGGTAAACACTAGCGGTTATTGAAATGCGTCGTCGTCGGAATGAATAATGCCGTTTCATGTAACGCCAGATACGTGCAACCGGGAATGTCAGTCCAGATCTCTCTGCTTTCGACCTCGTCATTGCGTTATGTCGGTTGGCTATAAGAGGAACAGAGAAGCTGCCACTTGGGATTGAAGAAACCGCCATGGTTAAATTACGCGTTGGCATGGAAAAAAATGTATTTTTTGTTGGATAAATGAGCGATGCCGTTAACATTCTAGTAAGTGCAAAGACTATATGAAAATGATTTTTTGTAGTAAAATATAGTGCCACCCTCAACATAAATTGATGTTGAAAAGTATTTTGTGCATAACAAAACCTTGTTGAGCACCCCAACTTTCTGTCGCTCTCGTGTAGTCATTCCGGAAAAACATACGCCAAACAGGGCAATCCGAGCATAGCACAGTCATGAATGTCTATCGAACGGCAGTGTGTGTCATGGGAGGGGCGAGATGGCTCAAGTGGCTAGAGCGCGAATTTACTAACCGGAAGGTCCGCGGTTCGAACCCGACCTCTGCCCCTCGACTTCTCCTGTCTAGGCTTGGGCAACTTGGCAGCATCCCAGCCCTCGTGCTTCCCTCGGGTACAATGGCAGTTAGGCACCGAAAGGTGTTACAGCTGAACAGTGTGTGTCATGTGGTCTAACGAACATACAGCTGCATTCGATCCATAGCAGTCATATCCATATGTCTATCCTTTCCAAGTAGAAAGCTAACCATGAGATAAGGAGCACTGTTCGACTTGCCGACCCAAGCCTCTGAGTTGGGATGCAGGCCGTTCGCTCGATGAGCAAGCAAGAGAACAAATTATGGAGATAACTCGCCTAGCTCTCTCATACCACTCAAACCGTCCAGCTGTGACGCGCTTCGGTGCCAATCTGCCATGAAACTCAAAGGAAGAACAAAGGCTGAGATACTGCTAGGCTACCCAAGCCTAGGCCGTCACGGAAAACATATCAGTTCAACACAACTCTTTCACTGCAACACAATCACAATTGATTTTCGAAGAAAAGAATTGGAGTGGATGGGGAAGAGACTTAGTGCTAGTCTACCACAATCATTCTGAGCTGCTTACACATCCAGATATCACGGATGGAAGCTGAAAACAAGAACGCCAGCAGTATCACACCTTGTACCACACCTTGCAAACTCTCCAGCCATGCACAAAGGAAGAGGACCCTACAGAACCCATCTTGAAGGCGTGTTGCACCGAAAAAATGAGAATTCTCAGAATCTATTTCATACGCCTCTGACAGGTCAAGGATTGACCATTTCTCTGCTTGCGTTACCTCGAAGTGAGCTCGGAGAACAGCACTTTTCGGCATGTAAAATACTTGACCTAAACACTCAAGCTTCTGGTACTAGACAGGTTCTTCGATTGAAGTCCTCGTTGTACAGTGAAACACTCGTTTTCTAATTGTCCCGTTGCGGATTCGCCAACACCAGTCTACATCAGCTGCGATTCTGAGACAACGGCTGTCGAAGACCTGAAGACATTTCAGTTCCGCTGCTCGAGCAAGCCACGTCTCCAAAATAGGCAAAACGTTTCATAACATCGAGTGCCTCTCCCCGGATTGTAAGTACCATATTTAGTGAATGCATATCCAGAAGCGTGACTTTACACTTTGTGGGTGAGGAGTGCATGCCAGTCAGTAACTTAGCGTCTTAACCACCGAACCATATTTGTCTGACAGCACGTTGTGGACGGAAGCTTTTCGAGAGATCCGGTGCCTTTCCCAAACGGCCGAAAGTCTGAGAATACAAACAGCATTATACTCACACGCTTCTGAGATAGTCTCTTGGGTTTTCGCCACTTCAAATTAGGCGGAGATAACAGTAGTCTCGTATGACAATAAGATAGTCGTTCAGCTGTAACACCTTTTCGGTGCCTGACTGCCAGGGGAGAGATGGCGGTGGTTACAGCGCGAACCTGCTGACCGGAGGGTCCGTGACTCGAACCCGACTTCTGCACCTCGACCTTTCCTGTATGGGCTTGGGCAACGTGTCAGTATCCCAGTCATCGTGCTTCCTTCGGGTGGCATGGCAGCTAGGCACCGAAAGGGTGCTACGGCTGAACGACGACGACAATTTGTCCAGCTACCATGCCAACCGAAGGAAGCAAGAGAGCTGGGATATTGCCAGGTTGCACAAACATAGAGAGAAGTCGAAATGCAGAAGTCGGGTTCGAACCATGAACCTCCCGGCAGTAAATGTGCGCTCTGAACAGTGAGCCGTGTCGTCTCGACGTGCATGACACATGGCCCAATCGCGTCAATTTGCAATGTTGTATGCATTCTTTGAATGAAGTACCGTCTGTTCCTGATCGAATCCGTTGGTGCCAGACGACTCCAGCTATAGTTTTGAGGTACCAATGGTAAGAGATCTGAGGATGTTTCAGATCCTCCGTCCGAAGTGGTCATGAATACAGTCCGCATTGTGGTCTAATGTATGCGTCCCTTAGGACCCAGTGATATACCCCTTTGACGCCAAAAGTGGTGCAAGCTGGCAAAAGCAATTCTGGTCTTCGTTATTCATGCGTTCAATTGGTCTCACACGACCATCAGAGCTAATACAACTTCCGATATGTGTGAGGTGTTCCACCCTTTCGGGTAGCATCCTTTTGTTGCCTACCTGCCATGTCACCGGAAGGAGGTGCGAAAGCTGGTGTACTGCCAAGTTGTCCAAGCCTAGACAGGAGCAGCCGAGATGCTGGCGCCTTAACCACTGAGGTACCTCAAGCACAAGGTGTTCCGAAACTTTCAACGTTACTCGTTGAATTCTTTGAAAAATGTACGAATACTCACGTCCTGAGGCGGGACCTTGCATTTTGTGGGCGCGAAGCACATACCGAAGGACTAGATGATCTCGGCTAACTTTTCCGCGCTTCCCAATTTTCTTCAAAAATAAGGAGAATGTTATCCGCCCCTATGCGACCTTGGAAAGCGAAGAGAGAAGCGACTCCGAGCGACTGCACGGTAAGTATCAACACAAGTGCTCTAAAACGAGTGACAGTTAGTTACTGATCCGCATCATAGGTAACTGATGACGATGTAATCAACTTCCGACAGTGGCTGGAGGACATCAAGTGACCATACGACTTCGCTTATTTCGAGAAGTCCGCATACAGCTGAAGCAGTCATTCGCACCTGTTGACTATGCCCACCCAAACGAGTCTCCGACGCGCTAAGTCTGACCACTTGCGCATTCAAGTCTCCGGCAACCATGACGATATCTGGGCCTTCAGCAGTCAGAGTCATAAAAAACCTGTCCTGGATGGTGTCAGAGCCAGTCGGTTAGGGCATATGCAGATACGACAGAAGATGATCGGTTTCTCACTTGTGAGGCTACTTCACGGACGTTGCCACACGAACTGCACAAAGGCGACTATCAACGGGCATCTGGTCAAGCAAGCATCCTCTAGTCCGTTGAATTAAGACTATGCCGACCCATGCATTTCATGCTGCAATGGCCTCTGGACCACCAGAATCATCATCAGACAGCAACAGTTGTGCTGACACTGATGATTCACTGACGCACAACCACAAAGTTTATCAAATTATATACAAAAATATAGAATGAAAAGAAAAGAAAGAGTGAAGGAGGGGACATAGTGATGACCTATCGCAAGAATTTCGAGGTTCTTACACCTTCAAGGGCTTAGTCAGACAATCTGGAAAGAAACGGATTCTGAAGGAAGTACAGAGAACAACATTCGTCTCAGTGGACGTTTCTTCGGCATGCGTAGCACATGGCCAAGCCACCGTAGTTGGTGGTGCTAGATGTTTTCCGCTATAGCAGTGCCTGCTGCACAGCCTCCTTACGAATTCGTTAAGGCCATCCGACAACAGCAACACTTCTGAGGCATCGGTGATCAAAAACCTGAAGACGTCTCACATCATCTGTCCGCAGACGACATGTTTTGCAACTATACAACAACACAGCCCTAGCCGTAGCATGGTAAACGCGACAGCTGAGACCCAGTGATATGCCGTCTCGATGCCACATATGACAAATTAGCAAACGTGATTAAGGCCTTTGATATTCGTACGCTGACTTCATCAGACAAACTTTCGTCAGAGCTAACACAATTACCGAGGTGCGCGAAATTCCCCGCAAACTCAGAAGATTCCCCCTGAACTGTACGGGGTATGTCCAGAAAATGCAAGTTATGAAGCATAACTTTGCACTTTGAAGGTAGTAGGTGCATGCCGAAAGATGGCATGATGATCAGTTTATTCAACAGAGCTTGTGCAGCGCTTCATCTTCAAAGAAGAGGGCGAATTCGTTTGCGTACTTCGGATCGACAGCGTTCTCATCAGCAACGATCTGAAGACCGGGGTTTTGAAGATTTGACAGAGTTCCCTCAATTAGTTCTTCACCGAAAAAGTTAAACAAGATTGGAGACAGCCGACATCCTTGTCGGACACCACATTTCGTAGGGAAGCTTTTGGAGAGTCCACCATAAACTCTCACACGCCCAGAAGTGTGTGAATATAGGGATCAGACTATGTTGAAAAACTCTAGGGTATACTCTGTTGAACAAGTGCAGTTCACAGCATTGACCGATCGACAGAATCGAACGCACCTTGAAGTCAAGGAATACCGAGATTGTGGGTCGTGGGTACATATGGCGCTGCTCCAACACCAGACGGAGTGCGAAGATATGGTCGACGCAGCCCCTAACTGGTCGAAATACCACTTGATTCTCACGGGTCAAGGTTCTGCGTGCCACCGCAGGACGACGAAGAATCAGTGACACCAGAAGCCTTGTTAAAACGGGAGTCAAACTACGTAGTTGGTGGTGCTAGATGTTTTCCGCTATAGCAGTGCCTGCTGCACAGCCTCCTTACGAATTCGTTAAGGCCATCCGACAACAGCAACACTTCTGAGGCATCGGTGATCAAAAACCTGAAGACGTCTCACATCATCTGTCCGCAGACGACATGTTTTGCAACTATACAACAACACAGCCCTAGCCGTAGCATGGTAAACGCGACAGCTGAGACCCAGTGATATGCCGTCTCGATGCCACATATGACAAATTAGCAAACGTGATTAAGGCCTTTGATATTCGTACGCTGACTTCATCAGACAAACTTTCGTCAGAGCTAACACAATTACCGAGGTGCGCAAAATTCCCCGCAAACTCAGAAGATTCCCCCTGAACTGTACGGGGTATGTCCAGAAAATGCAAGTTATGAAGCATAACTTTGCACTTTGAAGGTAGTAGGTGCATGCCGAAAGATGGCATGATGATCAGTTTATTCAACAGAGCTTGTGCAGCGCTTCATCTTCAAAGAAGAGGGCGAATTCGTTTGCGTACTTCGGATCGACAGCGTTCTCATCAGCAACGATCTGAAGACCGGGGTTTTGAAGATTTGACAGAGTTCCCTCAATTAGTTCTTCACCGAAAAAGTTAAACAAGATTGGAGACAGCCGACATCCTTGTCGGACACCACATTTCGTAGGGAAGCTTTTGGAGAGTCCACCATAAACTCTCACACGCCCAGAAGTGTGTGAATATAGGGATCAGACTATGTTGAAAAACTCTAGGGTATACTCTGTTGAACAAGTGCAGTTCACAGCACTGACCGATCGACAGAATCGAACGCACCTTGAAGTCAAGGAATACCGAGATTGTGGGTCGTGGGTACATATGGCGCTGCTCCAACACCAGACGGAGTGCGAAGATATGGTCGACGCAGCCCCTAACTGGTCGAAATACCACTTGATTCTCACGGGTCAAGGTTCTGCGTGCCACCGCAGGACGACGAAGAATCAGTGACACCAGAAGCCTTGTTAAAACGGGAGTCAAACTAAGACATATATGGTTACCTCACTCACTTCGAGTCCCTTTCTCGAGAAAGGGCACTACTATCGACCTTCCCGGTTATCTGGAACGATCTCTTTCTCCCAGGTACACACAAATAGGCTAGACAGTCACTGACAGAGGAATTCGCCGCCGTCCTTGAACAGAGCAGGTGGAAGGTCATCAGGGCCAGGAGCACGATGACGATTGAGGGAGGTTCCATGTTCACAGTTCATCTTTCTGTTAAAGGCAGGCAGTCCGGATTGGAAGGAGCGGGTGCCCAAGTGAATTCTTGTCCGAAGTATTGGTCCCAGCAGTCCAAACGTATTCCTTTGCTGGATACCACAGAACCATTCTGATCCCTGATAGTTCCACTGATAAGAGGCTTCCGAAGACCAGCCGAGAGAATAGCGTGGAACAGCCTGCGCACGTTTCCGGTATTTTTACCTCTTCTATTTCTTCGATCTCCTAGGTCCACAAAACTTCGCGGTCTGCAGGGACACTCAGTTTTACCTGACGTCGGATGATACGTCGGGTTGAGCTGTGGTTGCGGCCAGTAGAAATCCGTCGCTCGGCCTCCAGTAAAGCCACGGTCCTATCAGAGATCCAATGTTTGGATGAAGTTGGCTGGGTTTTACCGCAAACGGAAGCTACGGCTCTAAGTAACACTGTTAGTATCTGTTCCCAGTGGCCGTTAATATCCGACATAGGACCGCCCGGCAGGCCTTCTAGGAGCCGGTTCTGAAGGCTTTGTTTGGTTTCTGGGTCCACTTGAATTGCGCAGCGGGAAGTAAGTGGAAAGTTACGGAGCAGTTGGCCGGATGACTGTGCTCGAATTTCGAATTATCGTTTCGGATACACAGAACACATCAACGTCAAACGAGTGCGGTGGAAGGACAGAACAGCTTATTGTCCTACTAGCTCCACAGGGCGGATTTTAAGGACAGCCAAATAGGCCAGGCGTCGATGTCTGAAGATTGATGTCGAGGTAGTTAAGGCTCTAGCCACCGACCGACGCGCAGATTCTGTAGCCAAGAGCGATGCAAGACGAACGGGTCAGTCCCAACGGATGGATTAACAAGGAGATGGGGTGGGGGGAAGGAAACAAAAAGTATGTGGAACAGAAAGAAGGGAGGAGCAGTCTAGTTGCATTCGAACCACGGACATTAGGAACGGTAAGTTTACGTCTTAACCACTGCTCCATCTAAAGTGGCTAGGCGAATCGTATTATTTATTGCATTATGCACTTTGATGTGGTCTGAATCGAGAAGCATCCACCTGCTCTTAGTCAGTGAGCTTTTCTCCGAAAAACGGTTAGACTCCTGAGGCTGTAAAGGGTTCAGACGATTCCACTGTAATCACTTCGACTACAAAGTAGAAAATAAGGCAGCCTTGTCTTACTTCAATTTTCGCAGTAAACTCATAAAATTCTCCGAAAGCACTTACATTTACAGCCGTTGGAGTTTAGGTAACGGAGAATCTAAATGATCTTGAAAATGCCTTTGTTAGTTAGGTAGGACCATAACACAGCCATTAAGGTTGATGTGGTCGAAAGCTGCTTTCGGTAACTGTTAATGGTCCGTAATTATGGTGATTTTCAAGTTGTCGGAAGGCAAGAAAACGGTTAATGCATCTATGATTTGATCCGAATCCTGCCTGACTTTTGCCGATTTTTTGTTCTAGTTCGCTTCTGAGTCATCCTGTACCTGCACAGAATTTTGGGGGAATTGCAGCATGACGGTACCTTCGTGGCTTCTGCACTCAGTTCTGATGTTTGTTTGAAAATGGAAACAACCATTGAAAGCTGCTATTCTTTTGCCACCCTATCCACATACAGCGGGCCAAAAACGTAAACCCACGCACAGGTACTGTTCTACCGTCTTTGGACAATGCCGATCACATATAACCGGACCATAAGATTTGTTTCTTTTCGGAAACTCGTTGTTTGTTAGTTCCCTCTTGAGGAGTTGTGCAGCTGAATTTTCAATATACAGCGGCAGTTTATGTCATTAGGGTAGTTGAGGCGGCAGGTTAACTGAACAAATTTTCAGCGCTGTGTCCAAGGTTGTAAATGACGAGGTGTGGATGACGGATCCACCCTTTCCTTGGTTGGGTTCGCTTGCTGCAGACCTCTCTGCACCATTCTTTCGAATGAGGTGAAATGCAATTCAGCCAGTTAAAATGGTAGGGCGCTTTTTACATTTGTAGCACTTCTAAACTGCTATTTTTCCTGCTCAATATCACCTCTTTTCTCGCTGTCAATATTGATCATATTATTGTACAAAGTTTGCTATAATGAAATACATAACAAGCCCCTGTTTCTTGGACTCAACGGGACTTTGCGCTTTTTGCGGATTGACTTGTTGTGACTGCCTGTTGAATAACATTGGGTAGCATTAATTACCAACATGAACAAAAATTTTAGTTGCAAAAACACTGCACCTAGCCACTCACGTCAGTGGATTAATATTGCGATTACCGGAGGTTTGAAATACCAGGAAAATAGAATCTTCTCTTCTTGGTGTGGTGGTTCAACGGAATACGGACCCGTGGAATTTCCCTTTGTGAACTGTGAGTCAGGATTTCCTTGGATTGTTCTCCTATTGACATTATATCTGACTCACAGTAGTATTTCGCTCCGTTCATTAGAATCTCCTACGATCTTTAACCACAACATAATTGGTGGTCCCGCCTTATTTTGCTGTTTTATTTTTCCGGTTGCTCAGAACTCTCATCGGTCCTATACGCATTTATTTGGTCCAGTATCTCATTTGTCCATCCATGTCTAAGGAGGACGAATTCAAAACTGACTTGCGTGAAAATTTAGTTCATGTCAAACCCACAACTTTTGGCGTTAATAATCCTAAAGTGTGGCTCACTCAACTGGAATGCTATTTCCCCTTCCGCAACAGACCATGTTTTCGTACGTGTTTCCCACTGAAGTTGCCGAGGAGGTTATTGACGTAATTGATCCCATGCTAGTATTGGATCCGTAAAGCACTCTTAAAGCAGCCATAATTAAATGGACAACGACTTCTGATGAAGCTAATCTTCATAGGCTTTCAGGAGTCGAACTGGGCGATTGCGCGCCATCACAATTTCCGCGACACATGCAAAGTTTGGTTTGCGGCAATTCGTTCGACGATTCAATTTTAAAGTAATTGTAGATACAGTCTCTTCCTTTGAATATATGTCAAATACTAGCTGTCCAGTCTGACGTTCCGCTATCGTCACTCGCGGAGACAGCAGACAAAACTCATGAATCCTTCTCAGACCGTTTAGTCGCTTCAATCTCGCAACAACCCAGTCAGTCCGGCGATAATCCTGTTCTGGCACCACTCGGTCGGATGCGAACGCAAATCAACCAGCTCGTAGCCACTGTTGATAGGGTAATTACCACACTGGAAGACGTTACTATATCGCACAAGTCCCGAACAGTTTCCCGTGAACCGCACTCCCGGCCATGGAATCATAGCAGCTTCTGTTTTTACCATACCAAGTTCAAATACAAGGCCTTACGTTGTACACGTCCATATGCTTATGTCTCCCCACACCAGTCAGTATTAGCGACAGCTGCCACTGGCCCGTCACCTAGGCGTCTTTACTACGTTACGCATCGGACCACCGGAATGTGATTCATCGCCGATACCGGTGCAGAACTCAGCGTTATTTCTGTCGGAACCTTTGAACGCCATTCCTCCAGTCCGCTGACGACGTTTCAGGTGGCCAACGGCATTCACGTAGCTATCTTCGGTCATAAGTCACTGGCGCTTGACCTTGGTCTTCGCTGTGCATTCCCCTGGATTTTCACTGTCACTGATGTCCAAGTCCCCATCATCGGTGACGATTTTCTCACCAACTTATCTTTAGCCGTAGATATCAAAAGGCAGAAGCTTCTGGATTCTTCAACGTCGTTTTCCGTCCCATCAAGTTAAATCGACCCCTCATCATACCCACTCGGCATACACGTCACCGGCACTTCAAATAATCCGGTTTTCGACGATTTACTCAAAAGGTATCCCACTTTGCTTAAGCCGTCTTATTGTCTCTGGTGCACCATACTCAGTCGAGCACCACATACCGACCGACCACCGGTCACCAATTCATTCTCTTCATCGGTTGTCATTTTAGTTTGAAAACGGACGCATCACAAACCACTGTCGGTGCGGTTCTTTAACACGTGGTTATCGACACTCAAACTGCTTCTTTCCACGAGCGAGATGGCTCAAGTGGTTAGAGCGCTAATTTGCCGACCGGAAGGTTCGTGGTTCGAACCCGATCGCTGCCTCTCGACTTCCCCTGCCTAGGCTCGAGCAACCTGGCAGTATCCCAGCCCTCGTGCTTCCCTCGGGTGGCATGGCAGCTAGGCACCGAAAGGGTGTTACAGCTGAACAGTTTCTTTCCACGTAAACTGCAACCTGCAAAAACAGAGTACAGCACTTTTAGTAAGGAGCTCCTAGAGATCTACTTAGCTGTTAAACATTTTGCACACGTCCTCGAGGGAAGAAAGTTCACTATTTATACCGACCACAAATCTCTCGTTTTCTGCTTGAGATCATCTCTAGACAAAACTCACCCGTGGAGAGCCGACATCTGGATTTCATTTCTCAATTTACAACCGACTTACGCTATATCGCAGGTTCTGACAATGTCGTTGATGACGTCCCCTCTCCCATAGAGGTAAACCACATAGCAGCGACTCTTATCGATCTACAAGCCATTGTCTCCACCCAGCAGTCGGAACTCGAATTTTCAACTTTTTCTAGCTTTACGTCCCTCAAATTCGTCAAGTTTCCACTTAGTAACTCCGACAGCGTTATCGTTTGTGACAAACCCACAGGAAATCAAGGGTCTTTGCTTCCTGGAAAACATGGACGCCTTGTATTTGACCACTTTCACGCACTCTCTCATCCATGCGCTTTAAAATGCGACAGAAAACGTCCATCCATTTGCAAATTGTGGTTATGGAGCATTGTGCGCTCCTCAGGTTCATAACACCGCGGTATCCGACTAAGACTACCACCACTGGACACTGAGTGCACAATCAACATAAGCTACGACCGGGGAGGAGACGCCGGGATCTTTTAAGGCTGTTCACGGACGCAGCAACGGCCAGTAGCTTGGTCCGCAAGTGATTGGTTCAAACGGGGGCAAAAGGTCAGGCCTCTCAACCGGGTTCTGATTGGTCAAGAATGTGTTGACAGAACCATAGGCTGTGATGGGCCAGTTGTTGCATGGGCTTAGTAGATTTGTTGCGAACCATTTGCCAGAAGTCTTGGTGAGTATGTTTTGTCATTAGCCTGCTTTGATTTAACTAACGCCTTTCAGCGTGAGGACAGAAATGCATTTATTATCTATTTGGTTTTGATCGTAGGTAGACCGGGGACAACAACGTGAAAAAGTTTGTTCCGCACACCAAATAACCGAAATGAAAAATTTTATTGTCCGACAAGTCTGCAAAATCTAACCGTGAAAAGTTGCCAATCGTGTTTCTTTTGTGTTTCGAAAGGAAACGGTTAAATAGTTACCGGTCAAACCTCGCTGATAGAAGGCGTAATAAGCCACCACATTCCGTCAGAGCGAACGAGAGGGGGAGGAAAAGGAAGAGATCAGTTAACTCCAGATTGGCACTTTGTAGAGGGATTTCAGGCCAACAGTCATTCGGAGAAGCTCGCCAGGCACGGCGCGTCCCTCTTTTTTATCGAGTATACAACTTGATTGGGGCACTCATGTTGTTGTCCGACGTACTCTACATTAAGAATAAGGAAACCTATGCGAGTAATACGATGGAGTTAGTCAAAGAAAAATGAATTCTTTTTGAACCGATTTTTTGTGGCGGAGTGAGAAGGGCATGTAAGCTAAGGTATCCAGACCGTCAATTAAATTGCTCCGCTTTGATCATGCGTGCGAATCTCAGCTAAATACTGTTGAAAAAACGGCAAATATACCTACGGTTTTCGGTTTATGTCAAGTTATGCAGCACCACTGGTATATTCTCCATATAAGAAGGAAAGAACCCGCGTTGAGCTGAGGATATTCAGTTGAAGTTATGAGGCTATCTAGGATGGCCTGCTCCAGAATACATCCTTCTACCTTGAGCAATAATTCAATAATTTTAGTAAGTTTGTTTTTGCCAACAATTCAGTGGATTGGAGTGACGTGTGCATCCGTTCAAGTAGAAGAAAGGACTACTTAGCAGAGTAACAAAAATGCATCACGCAGAAATGTCTGGTGCTCATTAATTTTGGATGCATTTCAAGCAACCCTAAGGCGCTGCAGAAGTTGACTGTAAAATCCGAGCGGATAAGTATCTCACATGACAATTGCGGCCCTCGGTCTATACGTAGTTTATATCTAGTGGGCAGTAGGAACAGACAAACGAGAGCAGTAGACGATTGGGAAATATTAAGAACTAGTTCGACGGACAAACGGGTAAATAGACATCCTGATTTAAACGAAACGTACAATCAATAATAGCACAATCGAGAAGAGCATAAAAATAGTCAGTGAAGCAGCAGGGCTTTCTGGAAGCAATAATAAGTAAGCATCAGATGACATACAAACGTACGGATACTGGCAGTCAGTCAGTGTAAATTAGCCGTATAGAGAGATAACGTGGCAGAAAACAACCACTACGTTTCGGAGGTAAGGAACTGTCTTTGGCTGACGACGCGATGCAGAGGCTTCTATCGCGTGCCCAGTCGGATTACGCGCTTGGGTCCGTTTAAATCAAACATCAACAAATCTTGTCTGACAGATGCGGTATAAAGGTAACGCAAAAATAAGGTATTTTTGGCGCCGAGTCGGCGTAGTGGACAGTACGCTCACGCACCCTTAGAGGTGCTCGGATCTTCGAACACTGCGTTTTCCCGTCAGAGCGGACAATCAAAACTAGGTACAGCTGATACGAACTCCCAGGCGAAACGGACAAGCGACATAATATTCACATCAGTTACTGGAGGATAACCGGAACTTAAGCAGTAGCGAAACCGAGGAAACGAGCAGCAAGGGGACAAATTTGCGTTATGATAAAGGAGCGCAAACCACACTACTCATGGGTAGTCAGCACAGAGAAGAGAAATAACCACTGATCACCGTTGGCTCGCAGGAGGAATTAACTTTTGCCATGCGTTAAATTTAATGTGGGCGTTTTTTGCTGGGAGCTGTTTGGAGACCGGTCTAACCAAGATTGGATATGATAGAGTAACATATGCAATATGCAAGCATGCACGGTGTCTTCTTAGATATCGGCTAGAAATTCTGGGTCCCCCGGAAATTCTCCGTTTCTGTTTCTGTAGAAGGCCGCTGACGTTTCTTCTGCGGCTTTGCATTTGCTCATTTAGTCGGTTACTTCTTGTCCAGAGCAGGCTTGGTTTCATCACTCGATTTCAGTAGTTAGCTTATCGGGCCTCTTGGTCACAGTGGTTCCGCATCGTATGAAATAGCAACTCGTTCTCTATATCGCCTGTCTATATTTTCAATACATAGCTTCGAACTTCGTTCCACCGAAGCACTGTTCGATTGTCTGACCACACGCTTGGGGCTTCCCGACGCAGTTCGGTTATATGGTAATGGGTGTAATTTCCTGGGACAGCCTGATAATTTTCTCAGTCCACCAGAATGTTATTTTTGCGGCGACCGTAGGATGCATAGTTTCACAGAGGACTGCACTCTGAATTTGGTAGGCAGTCATCCTATTTCTCAGGGTTAAGTGGTTACTTTGCCATTGGTCGCTTTTTTGTAGTTGCCTCACTTGCAGCTTATCTGAAATCAGCAAGGCAAACTTCATGTATGTCTAAATTCCTGGTTTAGAGTTGACGGAGACGCAACATGAGGAACAGTGTGACGATAAATTCACATAGGTTGGTTGCTTCATGATCGTTAGGTAGACCCGGCTTAATGCTACTCATCTCATTCCATTCCCTCCTCATTTCCCCCTTTTCCAAGCTTCAACCTTCGAGTATAGCTGATTCAAACGCCCTGCGTGGTCGTCATTGATTTTTTCAGCCTCTTCCCGATTAACACCCACATGGTCCTCCAAATGATCCAAAACTACCCGTGAAGCTACATCAGCCTAAATCTAATAATAATAATAATGTTTATTCCCAACTTGTGGGGGCATGCCGTCAGGCATGATCATAAGGTTACAGTCAGAATAAAGGTATGACTGGTGGGACTGTGAGCACAGGGGGGTTTGGGTGGGAAAAGAGGACAGCGCCATAGGCAGTGAGCTGTATCCAATGTAGACGTGGTCGTCACTAAACCGGCACGAGCAGGGAAGCTCTTTTGTCGAAGAGAACATCGAACTAGGTCATATCGTTAGGATTTGAAGGTGGCGGGCAAAAACAAAGCGAGGGAGGGCAAAACAAGAGGCTTCTTGCCTGAAATATGACAAGAGAAATGTAAGCTGTGGAAAATCAGAAACCAGAACATCAGATCTGGTGAAGAAGCAAAGTTGGCATCATCCAGCCGATCAAATTGAACTGAAGCCAAAAACAACCGCTGAGGCCTCGCGGCCTTGGACTATTGGGCTCGTGGCCAGGGTCACAAAAGCGTAAGTGAGGATGATGAAATGGAGGAACTAGCAGAGGGAGGAAATGGTAGCAGGGATCTCAGACATGGTATACAGTTAAACTGTAGTGACTCACTGGTGTCGCTGTTGTGGAGGCGGGCATAATAGTTCCATTGGAAGAGAGATGGTGGCAACACACGAGCCGGAACGCGAACTGTATAGAAAGTTATTGGATTTGGTGGGAAGCACAGTAACACAGAGATGGTTAATTTCAACCAACAGTTCAGCAGGTTGGAATGAATGTGTCATGGAGTCAGCTGGGGTCGATTGGGGAGTTCGTCGTATTTGCAGTTAATGGAACGAGTGGGCGAGAGGGCACGGTCGAGAGAAGGAATGGAATAGTTGCGGGTGTGCTATCGAACTGGGTATGGCAGTGCCGTGCCATCATTGGCCTGACATGCTTCAGTTTTTTGACAGCCCCGTAACGGACGTCACATTTTAAGGTGAGTGGGCTGGGGTGTGCAGTTCTTGGGCGGCGGGATTCATTTCAGGCTGGCCGAGGAAACAAGGTGGAGCGAAGCCGATATGGAATCGCAGGGTTCTTTTGGTCCGTTTTGGGATCCTGTGGTTGAAGATCACCGGCCAGGTGGAGTGGGTAACAGCCAACCAGGTCGTCCCAACCGGGCATTGCCGAAGTTCGAAGCTTGGGAAGATGAGGGGGTGGGATGAAATTAGTAAAGCATGGTGAGTTTGAAAAGACAACAAATGGGATAATGTGCATTAATATACATTGAAAGAAAAACTTGACGTCTGCCGCGATTAGGGTGATGACAAGTGATTGTATGGAATAGGATATAGATGGATTTGTACTTAATAGACTAGCGACCAGGGGGTGGGTTTGCTAACATACGATATTAAATTACAAGGGATCTAGTAAAGGCCGATATAAGCATGCAGAGTGGTGGTGTGGAAATCAGATGTATAAGGGCGGACGGGAGTGAACTTCCGAGATAACTGGTTAATCTGTTATTTATTACATGGGTTGGACAGTACCAGGAGAGAAAGCATGTGCAAGAGAAATAGTCACCAGTCCCCGAAGCACTGCTATCAGCTTTAATCTGTAAGTGGTGCATTGATGAAGACTTTCGTGTCTACCACTGGGAGCGGCAGGTAGATGTGTTCTTTGTTTGGTTGACGGAGTGGGCTTTGGTGCGGTGTAGCCTCTGTTCTGATGAAGGCAGATACAGCCGTGCTCGTCGATGTAAGCCATGGGCATTGCAGAGTATCTTCAGGCTATTCCAGGTGTATTTTTTTATCTTTTATTGTTTTTTACAGATGAGAGGCCAGTTTTTTCTTCATCTGTGGTTTATGGCGTTGCCAGATACAAAACTCAACCGAGGCGAGCCCAGCACCAAACAGCAACAAACAGAAGTCAGCGGTACTTTTTTTTGATTTCCTGAATTTAAAGGCCAAGCTCAGTACCACCGGCGATGGGCGATGCACTCGTGGTACTGGAGGGGTGACGGGTATACGAACGCACCATGGTGCAACGTAACAGAGCGACCCTCCCTGCAGGGCGTACCCGTCCACCACACGAGGTTTTCTTCTACTTTTTTCTTCTGCGAGGTTTTCTACTTCTATCAATCGCCCCGTCCAGCCCAGATCCAGCAGCCAGAAGAATGCGCACCCATGTCCGATTGCCGCAACCTTGACGTCCGTTACGGGGCTGTCCAGAAACTCAAATATGTCAGTGCAATTAAGCCGTGACACTGCCATACGCATTCTGATATCATCATCGCGACTATTTTCTTCCCTTTCTTGAATGTCATCTCTCGCCCGCCCGGGCCTGTAATGTCAACTACGAAAAAATCGTTCACTCAAACCCAACAGCCTCTGGGACAGGTTTGTCCTAACCCACTGAACACTTAGCTCGATTTTAACCATCATAGTTTTCCACTGCAACTTCAGTTAGCCCCTTCTACAAGCTCAGCTTTTTTGTTTGAGGTTTTCGTTCGGCTTGATGCCTTAACACTCTTGCTCCATCTAAAATACCATTCACAACTGACCTTCCTGCAACAGCGACACCAGTGGGCCTACGTAGTTTCAGTGTAAACCATATTGCTCTGGTAAAACCTTTCATTCGTCTCCACTTCAAATTCTTTCTTCTCCTTATCTCAATTTTTGTTTTTCATAGCCCTGGCCATAGACTCAGCTGCTCTAGGTCATGGCCAGCAACCGCTGCACAATTTTTGTTCAAGTCAGCTAGCTCAATCATTGGACTCTTCGTACCACCTGCCCCATTGCTCAGTTGTTTTGGTTTCCAGAACTGCGATGAGTTATCACGTAATGAGCGTATCTACATATACAAGGGATTTTACGAGTCTCGTTAAGAATGATTCACTATCAACAAAATGTAATTCCAAATTCGGAAACTCCACGCAGTGAATCGGTTTTATGACCACAGTAATTGTGCCAGATTACACATAGGATTTATTCTCCCAGCTACAATACATAGCAGAATAGTTATCACCACCGGCATCAATGAGGGGTTCTGGCCAGTTAACCGCGTCTCACATTCAGAGTTAAGGATGTAAAGGCTTGATAATGCCTGGGTTGGCATTTTCCTTATAGGTTGGAAGACAAACCTATGATTAATATTATTCTTTCAATCCCTCGGACAAACCTGATTCTTTTTTATTTTTTACCAACTTTTTTGTCTCTTCTTTCCGGCCTCCCACTAAGCAGGCTCAGTCGATTGTTCACAGTAGCCCCTAGACAACAGTGAGTCCGCAAACATCCGGCCATCCCTAATAAACAATTCTCTCTGCCTTCGCTCCGTCAAACAGAACAACGAACAGTCACACTTTCTGACCGCGCTAAGTGGCCGAAAGGCTTCAACTTCCCATTTCCATCCTCTCAAACTTCCAGAAAGAATGCTTCGCAGCCAAGAAACTCAGCTTTAACCCTCTACTTAATCCGGGGCAGCTGTGTAAACGTTCCCGAAAAACGCGCGCTTCTTGCTTCTAGCCACTAGAATCTCAGTCGGTGCCCCACAATGGCCCATCTGTCGCTTTGCGTTTTTGACAGACTACAAGGGTCCGAAAAACCATTGCTGATCTAGAGCACAGGAACACTAGTTAGAACAACAATATACCTCCTGACACAAGCCATCATACGCACTCCAGAACTTGATACGGCATGTGAAAGGCAACTGAAGATGTTTTCAGTCCACAATGACGCCCTCGAATCGGATATTTATGAAGGAATGTTTTCAACAGGTTCCAATTTGCACTGCAGCTGAACAAATTCTCCTCATGCACATCGAAACCACCGTAACAACTGCAGGCGACATGAAAGACTTCATGAGGTGAAATCATCCACGCGCTTTACGAAACCACCACACTTCAGGAGTAAATCTGACGGCCAAGTTTAACAAACTTTAGAGGCTGGCCGCACTTTTACATGCCGATTTCTCTCAGCTGCAGTTATGACGGCTTCAGTTTGACTGCAAGGTTCGGCTGCTAGCAAGGATATCTCAATCAGTCCTGTTTCTAAGCAATGACTGACCGAAACTCCTTCCACTACGAGCGTTACATTGAACACACCGAAAAACGCATATGCTACCTTCACCAACCGTGAGGTTGACATGGTGTCCCCAAATTCTCAATACCCCAAGTTCCCAACACTTCAGACTTCTCCAAATTTCGGATATCCTTGCACTGATTTACACATTGGTGCTAAGCTAACCTGCTCGTCGGCTTTAAGTCCCATGCCTCTTTCCTATGAAACTAAACTGTGAAGCACCTTTACTTTCCAACACCTAAACATTTGATCTCTGATAACCGTGACTGTCTTAGCTGCACCAAAATGTTTCAGTATTGAAGCAACAGATGCAGCTTATCTACAACCCCGAAGTGATGCTTTTCTCGCTGTTGCCAGCATCGGCTCTTACCCCAAATCGTGATATAGTACGTTCCTGTCTCTCATCCTCAACTAAACAGCTGCCGTCGAGACCCTTTTGTGGTTCTTTCACCCCTATCAAACACGAAATTTCCCAACCCTAGTACTCCATCTACAAAGCGACACGTCTCCCAGCTTTTGGAACTTTACACTAACAACGCCTCAAGCCATGCAGGTTGAATACTTGGTATGAATTTTTGAAAGAAATTCTTTGCCTGTCCCAAACTAGCCTTGGCGCTTTACCTATTTTTCCTCGCGCAAATGATATTTCTACTTGAGACGCACTTGGTAGCTGAATTCTCTCCGCTCTGCATTCCCCTGTCATATTAGCCATTTTCGACGCCTAAGGTTGCTGGTATTAGTTCCACGAGGCCTGTCTCATAAAATAGATCATTTAATCATAACTTCGCCTCCAGCTCCACTTTCTGCTAGTGATACCGTGTAATTTTCCAGAAGCACCCGTTCTGTAAATCTCACGGTAACTTAGGGGAATCGCACACCTAACCGCAGGGGCATTCTCTTCAACTTAAGACTCTGTTTTGGCGCATCGATTATCAGCTCACGTGCTGATATTTATAAATCAGCTTCAGTGATCTTCAGTTTTCCCTTGTAGTTCAAACCCTCAAGTGCACCCGGCAAACTACCCTGAGACTTTTCTCTCGGTCTGGCAGACAGGTTTGGTGTCCATCAACCTCATCATTTTTGGCGATTTATCACAGGTCATCTTCAGTTCCACCACCATATCTGAGCTACTTGATCACATAGGCGGCCAAAACAGTGTTGGCACAATCCAACAGATAACCGTATATGTCAGGCAGGAAGCTTCCTGCTTTGCCCCCTCGTTTTGTTTTTGCCTGCCAACTTCAACTCCTAACGATCTGATCTTGCCCGATGTTTTCTCCAAAAAAGAACATAGCAACTGTGCCTCCCCGCTCGTGCCAATTTAGTGGTGACCACGTCTGCGTCAGATAAAGCCCACCGCCTATGACACTGTCCCTTTTCCCAAAACCCCTGCACCCACAGTCTCCACCAGTCATGCCTTTCTGCTAACTGTAACCTTATGCCACCCAAAAGTTGAGAATAAGCAAGCTTATTATCACCCACGATTACGTGGCCTCCGGAAGAAATATTTCTCAAGCCTCATGCAGGTAACTTACATAACCATAATGCCATACTCCCGTCTTTGACCCCCAAGCGATTGACTGACACTGGTTATCTCCCACCTGCCTCCTCATTACGTACACAGAAGTGCCCCACATCCAAGAGCCACAGCTTTTAACCTCCACTCTCCTCAAGGCGACCGTGACTGCACACCAGGTAACCTCGCTGTGTTCAGTAATAATCACCCGGATCTCCCCCGCCCACCCAAAAAGACTCCTTCCTTTCTTTCATCAGATAATTCCCAGGTTCGCGCAGACCTAGCAAATCTTGGAGTCCGCGTGCATGAAGTCTGAAATGAACTAGCTCCTTTTAGAAGCATGAGACCACTTGCGTGCATTCTGAATGCTGGTGCGATGTGTTTTCCATCAAGTCTAGAGAGTTCCTACTAGCACGCTCGCCTCGGGTTAATTAGTTTGTGGAGTGCCGTCAACAGAGCCCAATATGCACTACGCCTGACCATGTCCTACTTGAGTGCACAAAATCTACTGCTCGACAGCTTGAAACATGTCCGACATTCTGCACAGCTCAACGGCTTCAAAAGCCAAAACCATTCATGTGTTGCTTAATGTTACTGAGGCTCGGGAAAGCCATGCACCTGCCAAAATCAAGGGCCCTTACCCCCATATATTGTATCAAAGGTCTATCGAACCGTGCGTGCCACGTGATCGATAAAATGCAGCAACCGCAGCGGCTCACTGACTAACTTTGGCTCCTATGTGCCTTCACCTCACTTCCAACCCGAACATGTCATATTCGACCAAACTTCGAGGTGCTGCTTATCCCCCCACATTTACAACCATTTCCGCACCATGTCTCCGTTTCGTGGTTCCGGTATAGACGATGGAGAAAATGTCATCTGTTCCAAATCAAAACGCTGTTTAAGCCTAACTGAAGATTCTGATGTCGAAGGGGTTGCAGAGGCCCTCTGAATGTTTGCAGAACAAAAAAGGAGGCCTGTATTAGTGGGCTGCATGCATATACCATCAGCCCACTCCACCTTTCGCTCACTGTCCCGTATCGTCTCACCTGTGCCCCTCATCCGATTGCTTGGTGAGTTCAACCTGCCGGATATCTCCTGATTTCCAAATACAGGCCCTAACCGCTACATCTTACCACTTGCCCAACTTAGTGTAGACGGTATGTCTCTGATTGTGAATGGTCCCATCTGTGGCCCTCATACCCAAACCTAATTACTTTAAATGAGCGTCTCCTGGATACAGCAGCAATTTATCTGCGCTTCTCAGGAAATGAGCACTGCGTTTTTCGCTGCAACGCGGTCCGTTGTGGTCCTAACTAGTGAAAGACGTAGATTTCATGATCTCCCATTACTCCTCATCAGTAGTCTCTAAAGTGATCGTGAGTGATAACGCGTATATCTCGAGTGAGGTTAAAAGAGTACCGCTCTTAATAACTCGACTCTAACTTACTCAGCCGCCTACAATGTGGGTATCATGCCACGACAGTCACTCAATTACTTGGTTCCGCTGGTGGTTGTTTTATCTTCGACCCGTCACTCTAGTGGGTAATCTGTACGCATACATCGCTGAGTGCTGCTTGCCCCTTCCGCTTGATTACCAACCCGCAAATTCACAACGCACTTGTAGCAGCTTCCTACAGCCAAAGTGGCTGCTAATCTCTTATCAACTTTGTCATTACTCTGGCTAATGCTCCCGCACTTCTTCAAAACCTTCAGAAACTTGATATGACTTGAGGCGGTGGCATTCAATGCCTTGCTCTAAGAAGTGGCAAACAAAACAAAAATAAAAATAAATAAATGAATAAATGTCTTCGATCTCAGTATTGAATATTTTTACTCACTTGGACAACGGGAACATTTTTGAAACCGCCATGATCTCTAATCTGCACCCAAACTAATTGCCTTCAATTACATGGGCTCAACAACGACCATAGAATTTCTGGTAAACAGGCGAACTAAAATGTCCTGTATGATCTTAAGCCGAAGGTAACCAGCAGTGCGAACTTCTGACCCACAGATCTGTTAGTGGCGGCTGACTTCAACCTTTGAGTCCACGACAGCCAACTTTGCCCGGCTCTCTATTGTGCGAATCTATTTGTATATCCGGGAAGTCCTTGTTTAGAACCCTACTGCATTCCCGCTATAGTAAATTAGTTCCGTTAGCATGACCAGGTACTCTTTGTGGCGATTCAACTTCTATCTGTCTGACAAGATCCCAGCAACACAAATTGACGGCAAAAAGTCATCGTCACCATCGATCACTTGTAAAGTCACTTAGGGGAGCGTGATGGGACCGATTTTCCCCTACCCTATGTCAACGACTTCTTTGGCGTCATGTCCCATGTTATACCACTCCCCATAGCAGACGATGTAAGAATCACCTACATTATTCTCTGCACTAAAACCCTTGCTTTCTGATGAATCCAACAAGACTCAAGATCTCTGACTGGCTGGCCAAGACCTTTGGCCTAAGCTCCACTGATTCCGAGTCCTAAATGTCATCCTGTCGTGGATCACTCCCGGCCAAGGTTTTCACAAGTAATGGCAACCCCATCACTCGCTCCACCTAGTTCAAAGACCTTGATTTCAAATAATTATAGGTTTACTCTCCAACTTGTGTCTTCAGCCTTTCCCATCAGATCCAGTTCCAAGTCGCCCGGGCACGCAGGCTCTGCTTTCTAACACTGCGCTGCCTCCAACCTGAAGACGCCAAGATCGCAATTTTCGAGCGATGCATACGACCAATCATATAATTTTTTCCCGTAATATCTTCTTTTTACATCCAAAGTTGCAGACCAACGCTTGAATAAAACCAGAGCACATCCACCAAAATTTGTCCCTACAGTACAATTTCTCCTCCTGCCACTCAAGCTCCATAAGCTTTGGCCACAGGCCACTGTTCCGCGACCACTTAAGCTAAATCTAACTTTCCCACACCATTTCTTGCTACAAAAATGCCATTGTAGCAGAAGCTATACCCAATCCAAAACCACACTTGCCATAGTTTCTGTAACTCCACCACTCTCTTTGTCCTCCCTCTGACACTTACCTTTTCTTTCCAGTTTGTTGTCCTCGCGTCGTGAATGGTCTCTGCTCTCTTGAAATGCCTGGATAACTTTCATACTTTTGATGCCGATACCACCCTAATCAGTATTCAGCTACTCACGACCAGCCTTACGAGTCAAGCCTATTGCACCTTTGATTTTATCGCGCTCCCTGGTCTCCTCCCATTTATTGTTCCATTGTTGCAGCGTCATGTTTCCTTAGACATATTTCTGTGCTTAAAGCCACACCAGTGTCTTCCCTTCTAAATTCTACGAAATTCAATTGAACGTGCCTTCCATTCCCGAGTACAATTACACCCGTGCAAGGTTCACACACGTCAGCGCAATAAGAGCGGATTCCCTATTCCTCCCGACCACCTCATGACTACTCGCACGAACATACTGCATACTGTCCTGTCAAGGTGTTATGCTTATGCATCATTACCGTTTTACCACTGAGGCGCTTGACCCGGTTGTCTTCTTCCATATTCCACAGCACCGATGCCATGCTTATTGAGTGTTGCCTTCTTGGCCTCGTTCAATCCGCGGTCACCTTCTGCGCGTTTTATTGACATGGATGCGCTGTATTACTGGTCTGACCCTTCCTTCAACCAGATAAAACATCTAGTAGCTGGATTAAATGGGTGCGTAAACCGAGAGCAAAACCACAAGGTGTTCCGATACCTTCCAAATCTAGTAGAAAGCGTGAAGACAAAACCCCATGCAGTGGCTGGATACGTCCCGCACGGATAGTTGCCATGATGCCTTGAAATCAGGTGCACGTATGACTGGTAGCCCTCCAATGGCACTGGAGCCCAATCCAGTCGAGAAATTCTCAGACGAGCCTTTATATTTGGAAAATCAAAATATAAAAAGCTGTTGTCGAATGCTGTTGGCTTAACCTGTCCGAATTACACCATATACCCGAGGAACTCCCCTTGTGAATTCAACACGCCAAATATAACAAATTAAAAAAATGCTGTCTCGCCTATAACTTTGCGAAGACTTACTGAAGGCATGTGATGTGACACCTCCGATGCAGTTCGCTCTCCATAGCCTGCAACTTCCTCCCTAAGCTGTAACTGCGCCATGCTAAGATCGCCTCAGCTTCCGAATATTCAACACGTTTACGCACCTAGCGTTTTTCGCCAATCTTCCGTCTCTATTGGCCTCTCTAGACTCATCCAACTTCCAAAATTAAGTGCCATCACTTCTTGCGCGGCATGCACTATCAGATAGACATTCGCGCCATGTGATACTGTTCACCGTGCCCCCTAACGGATTGCTCGCTTTTCTCTTCAGCTTCTTCGTCCCCTTTCTGAGTAAGTTTACTGAAGTGCCCTATCAATTGTCCGTGGTGGATTGTGAAACACCTTTTCTGCCCGGACACGCTCGTGCACACAGCAGGTCCAGCACTGGTTGCCTACCTGTTCACATGAACTGGCTACACAGGCACGTGCGTTCGTACAACGATAATGGTTTTCGTACACACACATCTGCCCCCACACCCGGATTCATAAATGACAACAAATATGATTGCATGGGTGCCCCGTCTAGCTAACGCCCATCTCATATTATCATGACCACATCCACTCACTTCGATCGCGTAATGCCTTTCCTCACTATCTACACTTGAATGACGATTATCGGTGCTGTAGTAGTCAGAAGTAGTAATTAATACTAGCTACCCGCCACACTGGCCCGCGGACTACCTGCTTAACTTGCTCTCCCCAGTAACCCATTTTCACTCTGTTTCCCATTTTGAATTCTCCGTCTGTTTGTTGGTCTCTTATCGTCTTTTCTGATCAAACCACGCTTTGTCCTTGATGGTCTCGTTCCCTGAATATTCCCCGACCACTTCTAACTACCCTGACAGCCTCAACTAATCCACATAACACATACATGTACTATTAACAACTTTACGTATGGCGTCGCGAGGATTGAACCACAATTGCTACACCCAGACAGATGGCCTACCCGTAGTTTGCAATATCCCTCGTATTTTTTCGGGAAGCCCGTTAAATGCACCAACAAAGCTGTCTAAACTTGCTGAATTATTGCCAAAATCTCCAAGTGGCGGCCAGTCTGTTTTATTGTTTGCCGGCTCTATCCTATACGATTCTCTACCATGCGAACTGGTGTATGCTTCAAATTTTGGCACCAGCTTCTCCAAACACTCCGCATGGCCGCCGTCCGTTCTGGTCTTGCATCCATTCGGACCTCTAAATGAATCACAATTACAAGTGAGTCTGCATCGGCTTCAATCTATGTGTGTCTATCTTTTTGTCCAACACAAATCCAGCTGCCAAAGGAATGCGCGGTCCTTGCCTAATCACGCAATCTTGACATCCATTACGAGGCCGCTGGAAACCGAAGTTTTCAGTGCGATACTGGCAGGGCACTGCTATATACAATCTGATGACACACAACTATTCCATTCGTAATCTTTAACTTGCCCTCTTATCCACTTTCTCCTTTGCTTGCAACATTAGAAAAATTCATTGTTTGGCTCCAGCCGACTCTGAGACAAGATTTTTCCAGTTAGCTGAGTCATTTGTCTGGATCTAACCATGAGGGCAGGCTTTCAGTTTATGCTCCCCACATGGCCGCTCATTTTTTGCGCAGTTTACGTTCTGTCCCGTGCGTTAGCAAAAGTCCATTCTCCAAGGAGCTTTTGCACACGATTTGGGTCCAACAGTGACGCCAGCGCGTCTATACAGTTTGAATATA